>BOPP01000131.1:1061773-1073036 GCA_017312745.1 Gryllus bimaculatus
GCCTGGAGTACGACGGCTGGCGCTAAAAGGGGCGCGGACCGCGACAGGAGAACGGGCAGTGGGTTGGGCAGCTGGGGAGGCCGCGGCAGGGTCAAGGATCCGGGCAGGGGTTGGGGCAGGTGTGGAGTTGGCGACCTGGGCAGGAGGTCTGGGAGGGGCCGGGGCCAGGCCCGGAACAGGGGTTGAGAAGGTGGGCAGGAGGCAAGAGGAGAGCAGCATTTGCGGCTGCTCTGGCGGGGAGCTCAGAGCCTTTGCACAGAAAGGTGATGCTTCTGTTCAAGTTATTTTCTTGCCATTTAGATAAGAGATTATTTGCACAGTTCCCAATATTTCCCGCCATCTTCCAGGAAATACTTTATTAACTCAGCAAATAAATGTCATTACATTTTGAATGGTTTCTTTTGCCTTTTCTAATATTTAGTACATATATGCAATCCATAATTCTTTTGCACTGCCTACTCGTCGAAGACATGAAAATGCTATTGTTAGGTAAATTCAGTAATAACACCGAAACATATGAATTAAATGTTCGTTGATGTAATTGAGGTGGGTTATGACAATATATTTATAAAGCCATATAAAATAATAAATAAATGAAACACAACAATAGCTTTCCCGAATTGCTCCACCCTCTTCCTAGCCGCTATCTATCGGTGCACAACAGACACTTTTTCACATTTTTTGAAGTGTCGGTCTCCTAATAGTAGAATTTAAATATTACTTTAAGATATTTATAGAAGAGTATACCATGATCATTTTCACAGGAAAGTTTTGAATTTCCGAGGAATTTCATTGTAAATTATTTGATGCTGGCGAATGGAATAATGTATGAAAAACATTCGTAATAAAATGTTAACGACGTGAGAAATCTTTCAAAAACTTTAATGTTTAATTTAAAGAAATATATTACATGAAATTGACGTTTACGTCATGTGATTCGGCGCATGTAATAAAATCTATGAAAAAAAAGTTGAAAAAAATTCGCAGCCGCTTCTGAAAAGAACCATGATTTTAAACTGCCTTTATTTGATACAAATTACACGGAAATTACTCGTATTTAAAATAATTGTATAAGATACTCTTTAAGGGTGTTATTCAAGTACCAATTTATTTTTGAAGAAAAATATATCTTGAATATTTTGATTGACGGAAGGCGGCGAAATAATTTTTAATTTTTGAAATTCTTAAAATTTCAGGGGAGTTAAAGAACACTTCTGCCGTTTTGTAAGCCTATTTTTGCTCTATTCAGTAAAAAATTAAATAAAAAATTTGGAGCCATTTTTGGAGAAATTTGAAAATGTCATGGAGGCTTTATTTAAATTACCCTCCATAATGAAATATCCATTTCAACTTGCAGGGGCTGTGACAGGTCAATCAGAGAATATAAAATTCGGTAAAAACTCTGCTTTGCGCGTATGCGTTTTAGTGAGCTGTGAAAAACTTAAGAATTTGTCTAGACCCTCCACTCACCTGATTTGAATATGGTTTGCTTTTAAATAAAGATTTGCAATATGACAGAGGACAAGAACAGTTATTAGAATATTCAGCCTATTGAATAACATTTAACATACATAGATTAAGTATTGCAGGAATTATGAGGGTCTGAAAGGCTTTAGAGAAATTGGAACATGCAAAATTATAAAAAGATCACTGTTTAATACGGTATATAAATAAAATGTATATACTTAAAATGGAAACTGTTTCGATTCAATAAGAAAGACACTTTTTTTTACTACAGTTGCATCAACAAAATATGATACACTTAAGCATATAAAAAAGAAAATAATTCTTATTAGCAAATTGTGACAGGAAAAAAATGTATAATCTTCAAGAAGTAAAAAGTGAATAAAACTTCTCACAGGAAAATTAAGATATTTTACACAGTACTTCTTATAGACAAATTGTGATATTCAACATAACATATATCTCTGAAAATATGTTGAAACTGAGTGGTAATTGCATGGGTTCTCACTTTTCCAAAATAGAAAATAAAAGTCAACAAATACATTTAAAACCAAACAAAATTTCTTAACACTGCAATAAGTCATTAATAAGAATTATAAAAAAAAGTTTACACTTTGTTTGAAGAGCTGATGATGTTACCTTTTGTTTTAACGAGCACAGTCATGTTCCCACGTGGCCTTTAATTACGAACCCGCACAATACACAATTCTTCAAAATTAGCTAATAATAAACGTGTTGTAATACATTCAGAATTATATTGTTTGTATTGTTGGAATTAATTGTCACAAATAGAACTAATGAACCACATAATGAATCACTAAATGATCCTTAAAAAAATAAAAATAATGACAAATCATCGCGAACACTTAGTGACAGTTGTCTATGAAACAATTGAATATATCTACTTAGGCCAGTTTGTCTCTTTTGAAAAGAGGTCCAATAAAGAAATAAATAGAAGAATTACTTTAGAAAGGAAAACCTGCTGGAGCCTCTCCTTCCTCTTAAAGGATAGAAAAGTTAGCACCAACTCCAAGAAACTGGTTTTGGTGTTGTGCATGTTACAAACACTCTTATAGGGCTCCCAAACATGATCTCTAACATCAAATCAGAGACTGACTCTCACAAGATACCAGAGAAAAATGAAGAGGAAAATGCTTCACATCACTCTGCTTGACAAAGTAAATGGAGCCGAAATTCGTAAGAAAACTGGCATTATAGGCAGGGGATCAGGCGGATAATTTAAAAGGGCGATGGGCAGGACACGAAACAAGACAAAACTAACACAGATGGACACACACAATATGGGGCCCAAGGCAAGGCTGGAGACTCCCAGGACGACAGAAGAAGAGATATGTGGACTTCTTCCATGAAGCAGCGGGCGGGGCCTGGGCCAGAACGGCAAAAGATAGGACGAAATGGAGAAGCCTACGGACCAACGGAAGATAGACGGTGCCACCAACCTAGCTGCGCGTCCGAAGGCGTGTGACTTTATCACCCGTCCACAATCAGGAGGCCTTTGCCCTACTAGAGGATCTTTGTAGGGTAAATAAATAAAAAATAGAACCATATTGGTTCGATGGTGATAGAATGTGAATGCAAACGGTATTATTCCTACAGTCCTACACGGTTGGGCATGCGCACACACGACACTGCTGACGCTCTGCCCCCTCCACGCAAGGGTACTATCCTGTGAAGGGTCCTGCGGTACGAACCTTGCGGCGGGGAGCGCCAATAGAAATGGAGAAATTTGAAAGAAACGTAACACTGCGTATAATTTAGCTGTTAGTATTGTTCGCGAACGGACGAATGGGCGAACGGACGGAGAGGCGACTGCCGTAAACCCATTCTTCAGCATCAAAGGTCCACAAATCGTGGATTCTGACTTCACAACATGGTAGAGGAAGTAATTTACTACTTATAAGGACAAGAATTATCTACTTTATCGGTATCGGGAACCTACAATAAGAAATCGAATTTTTCAACCAATAATTGTTTTTTTTTTCATTGCAACATTACATAACGTTCTCTATTCTAGGTGTATAGTATATAAAAAAGTAATAAACATTATATGAAACTTAAGAAACTTGACGTTGCTCTCATGAAAGATGTATGGGGAGGTTAACATTTACATTCACTCCTGGGTTTGCAAATAAGGAAGCATTGCAACTTCTTCGCGGAATTCCTGAAAAAATACCCTTGAAATGACAGTTTAAGATGGTATTAACTACATAATTTAGAAAGGACTGGAAGAAGGAGAAGAAATTGAACAGTGGTGAGAAACCTTTATTACTACGGTAAGTGTCGAACTCGATTAGCCACTTACGTACGCCATTGTAATCTTACAATTGATGCGTGGCTGATCACAGCGGTGATTTGCTGTTACATTCTACTACATGAAATATATATGTGTTAATTATAACGAAACAAGAACGATTCACAGATGGGAGATGGTTCAAATTAAGAACATCG
Organism: Gryllus bimaculatus; assembly: GCA_017312745.1. Taxonomy (NCBI): domain Eukaryota; kingdom Metazoa; phylum Arthropoda; class Insecta; order Orthoptera; family Gryllidae; genus Gryllus; species Gryllus bimaculatus. The sequence goes on from BOPP01000131.1 coordinate 1,065,707, forward strand.
TGGTTTTAGACGCCAACTGCACCAAAACCAGGTGAAAACATCTGTGACTTAAACTTCCAGCTTAAGGTGTAGCAACCTTGCATTGTGTTGCATCCTACTTCACCGCAGATGCAGGTTTAAACACGATATTCTTTACCCACGAAGTATATCTTCTACCTACATAATTGTTGCCTATAGATTTTGGCATTTTACTGTTGACTGAGAGAAAACTATCATAAAAAGGTCTGAATTTCATTCGCTCAATTTTAATTTTGTGGTGGCAAAAGCTGCTGTGGGGGAGGTTTTCTTTGTTCATTCACCCATGTCCTCTGCCTTCCACTCCACCATTTTCCATTACCATTCCCATCACGAAAAACCTTCTTCTATTGTAGATGTGGCTATGAGGATTAGGAACTGGCATCATCATTAAGATATAAGGTGTACTGTTCTCTGGCTTGGTTAATTATTGCGCCGCGAGTGGCGGCGCGCTGACTTTCAATCAATCAACGAAGCCTGATTTTGCGCTGGGCTTGGGCCATCAGATCTGCTCTTCCACCGGACCACCCAAATTTCGCTACGCTCTTTTAGCCTTGTGGCATTGAAAAAAGATATAACTTGAGCGACAAAACAGCCTTTTAGAATTAAACTCATATATTTATTTTAGGCTTGAAGATTTATTACATGCATACAAGATGTGTTAGCCGGCCTTGATTTCCTTCCGAGAAAAAAAAGACAGCCACAGCTTTGATCTGGTTTGAACCCGCGAACTAGAGTACGCAAGTCCAATATTAGTTACAGCTTCGAAGTTAACCGTTACAGCACTGAAGCCGATCTCGCTGCATACTCGCGTCGGAGACGTCTGTGAGCGGGGAAAAGGTAGTGGGGAGGGGGAAGTGGAGAGATTGTCTGTCGAGGTGACGCGTTGGAATTTCAACACAAGACCACAACTTCGCCAAACACGCAGCAATCTTAAGACGACAAGCACCTCAACGTCTGAGCAGCACGTAGGACAAGAAACATCCCAACAAAATCGCGGAATCCACTTGGTTTTTCAAACTTACACTAAGAGCCTACCTGCAAAACGATTTTTTAATGTGTTGAGAAACTATTTAAAACAAACTGTCTGTTTGTCTGTCTGTGTCTGACCGTCTGTCTGTGTCTGACTGTCTATCTGTGTCTGACTGTCTATCTGTGTCTGACTGTCTGTCTGACCGTCTGTAAACAACGCTAGCGAATAAACCGTTCAGCCGATTTTCTGCGAAATTGATATTCCTCACTCAATATGGTTGATGTCGCGGCCGATTTATTAATTCTAAACCAATTTGTAAAATATATTAATTTTTGGGGGGTACTTTACTTGAAGCCCCAGGAACATTTACCAAATTTTTAAAAATTAAATTACTCCATCGTTTTTGATTAAATTTTGGTGTTGGATGGTGTGAAGGACGTTTAAGAAAATGGTGAAGGTTCATTGCTCGTTAAAAGCGCTGATTTTTCGAAAATCGAAAAATTCAAAACTCTGCAACACTAGTTAGTTTTGATACCGTTTCGGTATTCGCCAGGTACTAAAAGTGGAAAACAACCATTCAGAGCAGCTTGTTGCTATATTTCTCAAGTGCGCAGGTGAAGCTGCCCCAGCTATGAAGCTTGAGTCGAAAATAAGCAACCATCGGGACTCAAACCGTACGTCTATTTTCTCTTTAATGCATTTTCTAGACGATGCTCGGTAACTCTGGAATAAAAAATGTAAACTGAGAAACGAGCGAGATAAGAACGCGATACTTCTGAACTACTTTTGCCTTTGGAACTGAAAGAAAGCGTTGAAAGCCTGCATAATTTTATGAAACTTGCGGCGACATCGAAACAACACATTTATCGATTGAAATAACTTTGTTTCATACTTTATTCAATTTCATTACGGAGTTTTCTCTTCTGCGTCCAAGACAACGTCCGCCAGTCACTGACGACAAGTTAGGCTGGATTTAACAAGAGTGAAAAGCCACAAGACAGCCTTCATTAGAAATTTACAGTCTGCAAGTACAATATAAATTAACGTCAGTTAAACACAAACTTTGGGCTGGGACATGTTTTAAAGAAGTTATGTTGATTTACTTCTTCAGCGCGCGGTAACAAATGGCAGGCTCTTCGGGGAGATCGTAGAGGTGGGAAGAGGGGGGGACCAGAGACCAGGGAGAGGGTAGAGCGGAAAGGGGAGGGGTGAGGAGGGGAGGGGGAGACGGGGAAGGGAGGCTGTCTGAGGGCAGATTAATTACATCCCTCGTAGCGGATGAGCATTCTGGCGCTGGAAGGAAGGTCGAGAATGTCTGTAGCGTTGCGCTACTAACACGTTGAGGACAGTAGAGAAAAGGAGAAAGTTTAAGGTGGAGTATTAAGCTTAGTAAACGTCTGTAAGGAAATCCGTGATATCGCCTAGGACAGTCAAACTGCAGAATTTATCTATGGACAATTGAAAATCTGAAGACGTTATTGAATTCCTCCTTCAAGTTTATTCTCCGCAAAACTACGTTTACAATTGTGGATCTTGATCAGCTCCGATACACAAGATTCACTATTTCTTGAAAATTTCTTCACTGAAATTATTTGCTTACTAGAACTTTTTTATTGTACCCACATCATTTAGTGCTCATTTCATATACAAGATCAACAGTCAATACATTTAATTAACTAGAGGTATAGTTTATGACATAAATTACTACTAAAATATGGCATCGCCGACGCTGTAAACCGTTTAAAAAATAGTTTCATTTGTTCAAAATTTCTTTTGCGCATGATTTTTTTCATGCCCAGCTTTATTCAAATATATTCTTTCAGTATCTGGCATGGGATTTTCCAATGAATCGTAGTAGCTGATAATGTTATACCCCCGTTTAAAAGTTCCTAACACTCAAAAGCTTTGTAGGTTACCTCCATACGGGGTAGAATGACACCTCATACGTCTCAATTGAGGCATGGTATATAGTCTAGCCGTGAATGATGGAATTGTACATCCAAACACACGCACTCTCGGACTTTTACTCAAATACTGTATAGGGATTTTCAAAGACAATTACAAAAAGGAATACTATTAGAGAGGCTTAAACACGGTAGTCGCCGTCTACACAAACAGTTTTTGCCATCAGTCCTTCTGCACCATCCTCATCCACTGTCACTGTCCATTTGTTCATTTTCACCGAGGGTAGGGGGACCCCCACTGGGGGTAGAAGAGGTGCTCAACACTTGCGGTTGTATATATTACCAAGGGTCGACAGAAGGGGGTGTGCAAAACACAGCAACTCTGCTGTAGAGACAGCTGAGTGCCGCAACGCTTCATTTGAGATGGACGCCAGCATAACCTAGCACACTCTCTAAGATTTACCCGATCTAAACCTCCTAGACCCAAGATAAATCTGAAATAGCTCATCCAGATTAATTGATTTAGTGATTCCGGGCACGTCCACTTCTAAGGTCATTGGTACCGTAAGTGTACTACTTGTTTTTCCTCGGGAGTTGACGGTGATCTTAACCCGCTGGATGGCGAAATTCGGCGCTGACCTATCGTCAGCTAGCGGGGTTTCCACAACTAGGTATCTCCCACAAGCGGGGAACCGCCGCATCCGGGGCAAGCTCTAAGCTTCAGATCGGACTCTCGGCATGTGTGGTAGTGTAGCGTAAGTGAGGGGTCAGGATAGGACCACGAAAATGAAGGAAAGATCGTGCGCGGTCTGTGGTCCGTTTGTTAGGGTACCGCTCCAGCATTAATCTGGTATTGATCGGAGAAACCGCAGAAAACTACCGATCAGAGCGGCTGGTCACTGGAATTTTCCTTTAGACAATCATTGTATTCGAACTAGCCAGGTAGATAGTGTCGAATATCCTACCACCGTCGGAATTGGAACCTAGGACCTCTCAGTCAGAGGCATTGCAGTGACATCAGTTAATGCCCTGAGCCACCTCAACCTATATCCACCAAGACTATGTAGCGATTGCCAACCTTGCAGAATTAAACATCCCTTACAACGAAGCGAGAGGCAGGAAAGCGCGATTTAACTAACAAACCAAGATCGTAGATGTCACCGCTGAGGTGAGAATATTAACGACATGCACTTAACCCTTACAGCCATAGCTAGGTCTGCAGGAGGACCTACAAAGAATTTCAATTAAATTAAGGCTACGCACCAAAATGGTGTTAAGGTGTGGTCGTGCTTTTCATGACGGGTGCTTGCACTCGTTGTTGTTTTGTGGGGCACTACCACGGCACAGGTCTACGTTCATGTTTTAAACACCTTCTTGCTTCCCAGTGCTTCCCACGTACTTCCCACTGTTCGGGGATGTCGATTACATCCTTCAACACGATCGAGGACCTGCTCATACGGAGTCCAATACATTCAGAGATTATCGCGCTCTAACCCAACGCCCTTCTGTCTTTATATATTTATATAGTTCGAGGTTTTAGCAATGCTGCCTGAGTATTGCAGCTTGCATTTGACATAAATATTTAGATGCATTTTTAACAACAAATCCTTCAAATTTATAGTAACCGTTCAATTAGCCACGTCTAACAGAAATTATCTTTCTGTAGAGATCTCAGTTATTAAGATTGATTACGGTAGATCCTCGAAACTTGTCTAAACTACTGAAATAATATAAGATACATTATTTCCTAAAGCAAGGCGGGGAGTTGCTTGAATGATGATTGTTAAAATAAGAGTATGTTCAATAGCATATCTTGAAGATGACAAAGTAAGATAATTCAAAATGACGGCATGATAATCTTACAAACTGAAGTTTCTTGAAATTTTGACAACCAAATATATTCATTTGTTTATTTATCAAATTCTTTATTTCATGACGCTTCAGATAATGCGCATAATGTAACATTGTTAAGAATAGGTCATTTGATTTCAGACCATGAACTATGGTTGCGATGTTATGATGTATTTACTATGTACATTTTTTACAATTATTGGTTTACTTAACGTTTTGGTTCATTGAAAACGGAAGTAGCATGACCAACCCTCTGAAACATCATGAAATAAAGAATTTGTTGAATAAACAAACAAATATAATTTGATTGTCAGAAATACAAGGAACTTATAAATTTTACTAAACAATAACTGGGAAATCATTTCTTTTAACAATAAATCTTACAACATTTTTCGAACGATCCTCATCAATCCAAAATTGCGTTCTTAAATGATTGCCTTACATTTCGAAATTTCGTTGTCAAGAATACATTTTCTTCAGTTAGGTTTTCAATTAAGAACAGTAAAATAGTCATTATTTTCAACTATATATGTTGTATCACATTTATGTCAAATCACGATCATATAAAGTCACAGGTTCTGCCCACTGCTCCTCTTCTACTTGTTCCTGGTATCGTTTCCACACGCTTGCTTCGGGCAGGCGAGGTCCTAGCGGCGGCGGCGGCAGCAGGGACTCAAATCTCCAGAGCCTCAGGCTGCCGGAGGCTGCGCAATATTGCGTCGAAATTCAATCGCCGCCGCCCCAGCCGCTGCCGCCATCGCCACCACCAACATCGCCTCAACCACCAACATTCCTCCCGCTAACACCACCATCTATCCCATCCCCACGCCGCCACGCCGTCACCCCGTCACGCCGTCCACTGCCCTGCCGCTTTGAAAGGATGCCGACCAGCGTCGCTGGAGGCGAAGACGCCGAGGGGTCGCGGGCGAAGGCGAGGGCGAGGGCGAGGGCGAGGGCGAGGGCGAGGGCGAGGGCGAGGGCGAGGGCGAGGGCGAGGGCGAGAGCGAGGGCGAGGTGGCCGCCGCCCCGGGGGGTGAGGGACTGCGCAGAGGACTTTGCCTGCTCGTAGCGGTGGCCTATCGCGGGTATTTAGAGCAAAAAAAAGCAGGCATTTTCGATACTACCATCTTTGACTGATTGCTTAATTACTCACGGCGCATCAACCTATCGGGTCATTAGTCCGTAAATGTAGTACACGTTCTTTCTTGCAAGGTGGCAGTTATCTCCCCTGCTGGCTAGCGAGATCCGGTGCCAACTGTCGGCTTGCGGGTTTTCCCTCAACTTGGTAGCTTCCACCAGCAGGGCACCGTCGAAGACAAGTTCTGGTCCCGCGACATGTGGGCAGTGTAGTCTATGTGCGTAACATGTGGGTAGTGTAGTGTAAGTGCGTGAGTAAAGAGTGAGGATATGGCAAGGAAGGGAAAGGAAAGATCGTGCGTGGTCCGTGGCACGTTTGATAGGGTACTGCTCTGGCATTCACCTCGCAATGATGAGAGAAGATACTGCTCTCTTGTTGGTGTTGTTGTCTAGTGCATAATGAAAACATGTTCATTGGACCCGGTGTGGTTTGTATTGGTTGGACATTATTGATTTTGACCCTACATGGCTACATAGAGCTATTAATAACGAGTGTTCATCGCTAAACTGATGCCCCCAAAATATTGTTCAGCACGTGGTTAAACAATAATACATGCTTTCTTGACTGATTGGTAGACTTTAAAACAAGATAGTATATCTTTAATTGTTTTGAATATTTAATTATTTAAATCAAAGTGACCTTCTGACACTTTATTGTTTCAACTCTATTCTTTTAAAATGTTTAAAGAAAAATTAAATAAAAATAATTACCCACGCTGAGATTCAAACCTGAGCGCGACGAATGACACGAAAAGAAAAAATTTGGAGCCATAGTTATGACCCCCATTCATGATAGTTTAGTTGAAAGTGGTGGCAATGGTAGAGAAGACTATGGTGATCAAAGATGTGACAATTAAAGTGCAAATGATGATTATGGTGGTGGTTATTATAACGACTAAAATGGTGATGTAACGTCATGCGTAACACGATATTCTAATTGTGATGGAGAAAATGGTTAAGGGTTTCACCAAGGGATGCAAATTGGTCTCACCAAGGGATTCGAATAAACAGAAATACATCAAATCTAGCAGCGACGAGCTATTCATACCCATCATAGCTACAAAGCACCAAGCAGCCATTATCCACACCGCCTAGAGAGGGCCTTACGCGAAGTGGGGACACAACAGAGATGGAGCGGCGCAATGGCGGGGGGGAGGGAGGGGGGGTGGCTGCGCGGCGGCGCGACAGGGCTGTTCTCGCGCTGCCGACCTTGATTGCGAATTCTTGCGCCGCGCGCCCCGGCGCGGGGGCGGCGGAGGAGGCAGAGGACCCGGCGGCGGCCAAACTGGACGGAAATTCGGCAAAGAGCCTCGTTTCTATTAACAACTCGCTGCCTTTGTCGGCCGCCTTTGAAGCAGCGCGCGGGGCCGCGCCGCGCCGCGCCGGGGCGGGGACTACAAGTTGTTGTGAAGTTCGCAAATTAAACTGAACTAGTGGCGCGCCCGCGGGA
>BOPP01000131.1:1073811-1093050 GCA_017312745.1 Gryllus bimaculatus
CCAAGTTGGCGCTCGAGCCAAGACGCGAGAGGCAAACAGTCCGACAAATCGGCCTCGCCGACAGAGACGGAGACAAGTATGCTAACAAGAAGACAAGTGCCGCGCCGCCCCCACCGCCCCCGCCTCTGTTGCCGTCGCCTCGCGCCCCGGATGCGAGAGCGCCGCCACTAAACCTTTTCTCTACCCTCTGCTCTCTGCCCTCATCGGGGCTCGTCTTCTGTACTCTCCGGTGACTTCTTACGGGCATTATATCTTTCATTTCCTTCTCTCGTTCGCGCTTCTCTGCTTCTGTCCGACCAGCATCACAGTATTCTCGAGGTTGGAAGTTTATTTTCAGCGTTTACTGTTGTTTCTTTTGATCAGTGTCGTGATTCAATAGCTTTTCAGAGCCTACCGATTTTATCTTCAGTTTTAATTACCTCCGCTTGTTGTATGCTTTACGGTACTGCCGCCCTTTACTGCCTGAGTTCTGAATGAGTGCTATCTGTAGCGCTGAGTGTTAGGCAAGCATATTCTAACTTCGAATACGAGAAATGAGTTTCTCATATTGCGTAATAACGTGTACGGCAAACGGAGACTTCTATTAATCTGATATGGCAACTTTTCACAATTTGTTTCTATCATTTTACCATGTAGCAGCTGGTCTCATGGGAACATTCCGCAATTTGTTATTCACTATACAAGTATTAAAGAACGACACCGGGTTGCGTCCCGAATAAGATATTAGGAGCATGCACGAGACAGAGGGGCACCTAATAGGGCTACAATCCATTTATCTCTGAATACTGGAACAGAATGTTGGGAATCCCTCAGGTAGGTTCATATCGAATACACCGGGCCATGGGCTACTCGGTGATAGAATGCGGTATCCGTGGTAACCATGGCAGTTACGTAGGGTGTCTCTAAAAGAGCGATTTTGTTCAAAACATCGCTCCCCTGAGATTTTAGCATTGCTTTAGGTCCTAAGAAATAATAGTTATCCAGTTTAACACTAAAGTTTGCTTGTAAAAATATAAATTGTTTTAAATAATTTTAAAAATTAACATTTTATATTTTCCTGTAATTTAATATGGTTACCCATCTCTCAATAATATATTATATATGTTCCCATAGACATGTTTAAATATAATGTAAACACAAAACAGCATTAGACAATATTATAACTTGAGAAAAAACAAGAAAAAAAGTGATGCAAGTTTGCACTGATTCTAAGTTTGTTGGGGTTTGAAATCATATTAAAAATTAATTGGAATGATAAGAATATAAAAAGTTATTGACCTAATTGTTCAATAACTAATATAATTCCAATAACTGTTAAATAATGTTATGTAATCACTTTGCTTACTTCTAACGCTTCTCAAAACCGACTTCTTAAAGAAAGGAGTATTTTTATAGTTTACTAATAAGACTGAAGTAGATTTAGCGTTTGTTCTGAATGTTTGCTATTTGACCGAAGTCAACCGTTAGTTTTACACCTCGTGCGCTTGAAACATTTACTACGTTTAAGGTCTTGATAAAATAATATTTTTTTCTAAATTCGAAATCTCCTTTCTCAGCCCTTGTATTATTTTTCAATTGGGCTCAAAAGTGATAAATCAACAGTGATGCTGGTCCAACCAGTTATTGCAGTTTGATGGTTTGATTTAAAAAGATTTGTTACGGAGTTTCACACATTTTTTTAATTAAAGAAAATTATCTTCTTTTTGTCAAAAGTAAATGCCTTATTGTATGTTAAGAGGTAAACTTATGCAATCTCAAGTATTTATCATGTAACATGTTCAGGGGCACTCAAAGCAAGAGAACATTTACAAGAACATCTGCTGCTTTTGTTAAACTCATTCAAAACTTAACAAAAATTAAAGCTTTGAATAAACATTTGATGCAGTTTTTTGTTTTTTATCATTGTCATATTCCATTTTTTCCAAAAGCATATACCTTCACCCAGAAAAGAATTGAAGACATTCACGTGACTTTGCGAAATGCTCTAGACAGTTGCCAACTAACTCCCCAGGATGAAAAATCTCTCAACATTATCTAATTGGACATCATCTGCACAAGCCCTGCCGCCTCAATCGCAATACGATTTCTTTATATTATGAACGTAATTTTAAGGAATGAAGGCTACGTCTTCTTTTAAATTAATCAATTTACGGTCCTTGATTTTTAACTTTTCGAATTGCTCCTTGCAGATTCTTAGTGTGTACGATTTAACTCAAAACCCTATATTATCAATTGGATCCAGACTTGTTAATGTGACGAAAGTGTTTGTGATAACGAGGTGGATAATGAAATACACTGTCAGTCCGAGGAAGCTCAAGGCACTTAAAAAGTTCTGGCGATAACTCGCCTAAACGGATATCAAACGCGGTTCCATCTCCGGTGGAAGATATATGCGCTAATTATTATGCTCTTATCCCCAATTAAAGATGAGACCGTGTGTTAATTAGAGCTTTAAGGAAGTGGATTTATGAAAATAGTTTAATTCTTAAATTTCGGTGAAGTTTGATTTAATACTGAGCTGCTGACGCTCGAGCGGTGTGTGGTAAGTCGCTCAAAGTAGTCCGTTTTTAATATTAGGATAAGGTTACCAAATATATTGATTACAATCAACTTCCGTATACTGTCAATGAATAATATTAATAATTCATAGTGAAAAGAAGTTGGTTTTCTCAAATATAGTTGGATACCTTGTCCTAATATTAATGTATAAGAATGGACAATCAAAGAGAATAAATTTATAATTCCAACGTGTTTCTCCGAAGATAATATTTCATATTATATTGATTACCATCATCTTCCTTATAATTTGAATGAATAATATTCATAATATAAGAATAATTGATAATATAAAGACGTTGATTTTTCATTAATAACATTGGAAACTTTATCAAAATATAAATATATAATAGACAATCAAACAGAAGAATTTTGGCAATTTTGGCAAACAGACTGAAACAACAATGCTAACAAGAAGACAAATGCCGTGTCACCGCCGTTATTGTTTCATGGCGATGGTATCTTTCTATGGCGGTTTTATGCTTTAGTTAACAATCGCTTACGCCGTACGTGGCATTCTAATCTGCCCTTCTAGCATCAGCTCTCCGGCAACGGGCAACGAGAGCTGTGAATAGGCACGAAAAACAGGCAACATCGGTGGGGGTCGATGCACCGCAAATATGCCAATGTGTACTGCGAATGCGTATGAGGCCCTGCAGAGCAACATCTTGCGGGGAGACAAGCAGAAACGTCAACGAAAGCTTGCAACTGAGGGCGCTACTGAGCGATAGAGTTCTGCGAAATGTGAATCAATGAACGCCAATGAAAGCTGAAAATGAGCGTGGAATGCAGGCAGCCGCACCGCCGTAAAATAAACAGCAAATGTCCAGTCTGTAGGTACTGAAAAATAGGGATTACCTGAAAAAAGGTTTTGAAGCGCTTTAGATTGCTTTTGAGCGCTCTAGTAGAATCATTTGGCAACATAACATTCGTTTAGTACTATAGTTGCGTTAAACAGCAATGACTGTGCGCGCACGGATGCGATGGTAATTGACAAGCGCTCTGCGCACAAAATCATTTTGGATGTTAATGGGATAAACAGTGTAAGACGGCGGAGTTTGTCATGGTACAAAACTGTTAGGAAGGAGACAATGTATGCAATTAGGTCGTGATGAAACTAAATGAGAACTTTCATCACATCTTTACTGTAGTATGCAGACTGGATGAAAAGTGTTTATTTTTTACTGATAAGTTAATGCTTGTTATTTGCTATCGATATGACTTCCTTGGATCAAGAGGATCTTGGTTACGAGGGAAGAAAACAATTGAATAATGCTACATGTTATCTTATGGGGGGAATTATGAGAGAGAAATAAGAAAAGAAACCGACTCTAGTACACAGCTAGTAAATTAGTAAATAATTAAATCTGAATGACTAAAATTAGGTAAGAATGAAATTTTCTGTGTACCACGCGCATTTATTTCTTATAAACTCAGTCGACAAAAAAGCCCGAGGATATTTGGCCTGTTCGATCAATAGAACCCTAAAACGTCCTTGGTGCGTAAATAACTATTGATCATTGAATTTAAGACACTTCGTATGAAACAGTTTTGTGCCAATTCATTAACTTATTCATTTCCCTTAAATATGTTTCAAAACAATCTTATGACCCACTTTCACAAAACTTGTTGTTATTTTATCATAATGTATAAAAATACTTACATTATTTGATGTGTTTAGCATCTATGTGGGGAAAGTATTCTCTTTTTATTAAGGCCGTTATTGAGCCCGATGTTTTTTCATATTAGCATTGTAGCAAATTCGGCATTATTTTCTTCAGAGTTGTTCTTTCTTCCCTTTGATTGTAATACTAGATCTGAAAAAAGGTAATTAATTTCTGTAAAGCATTCATGATTCTCACAGAAGGTAGATATGAACATTTTAGTCTAACAATTTTGGTATTCCTTTTAACTCACGCTGGGTATAAAAATTATACGTTTGAATTATTTAGATATGTCATTCCTTTCATTAACATCTCCTAAATAGTTATTTTCATATTGGGTGTGCAAAGTGGGAGTTTTTTCTACAACAGTATAAAAATTATAACATTTGAAAAACGTATGGAAGTTACTTTGGAATAAAATATTTGATATCTCGGGGAATAGCCGTATATTTTATAGGGATAAGAAAGCGGATGTGGTACGAGGAGATTTACGTCTGTACATTTTATTACGTTTCCAGGCGTGAATCGTTTTTTCGGTAACAGGACTGTTGTCTTGGCAACCGTCTTTTTAATAGATATTTACGAATAAATTCCCTATCATTGCTAATGAATATTAACCCAGCCATTAAATTGTAAATAACTTTATTTTAAATACAATATGTCACACTAATAGGGTATGATTTAAGAATCTGGTTTAGCTTGAAATATAATTAAAATAATAATTAGATTTTTAACACAATAACATATTTAGAGTTTCGCAGCACTTTAGAGCTCGTAATAAATAAAGAAAGTGATTTTGTGATGTTTAATAATTGCACGAAGACTGATGAATTGTATATATATATATCGTATTGATGAGTTGAAAGGAGGGAAGAACCGAACGAGGTAGAAACGTGACGACGATATCTATACTGTGATCGAACGATGGTATCTGGTCACGGAACGAATATCTCTGGACGGGATATTCTGTAAACGTGTATGCTGAACGAACGGACATGTGGTAGGTGTGATGAATCATGTTAATGTAGAGTGTTACAATGGAAAATAAAATGCAGATAAATGATCAGATAGTTAACCTGTGAAACACATATGACAGTTCATAGATCTAGAAAAAACCTACAATTTACGGAAAAACAGAAAACTTAAATGTCTGCCACCTAGAACCACAGTTTGCTTAAAATATAAACCCAAATATAATTCCTAGAATAAAGTCGTGAGACGAGGCTGTAGGACTCTCTCCAATCATTTTACTCTTCTCGGTTTTAGAAGAAACTTCTTAAGAAGAGAAAGGTATGTAATGGCCAAAAAAGGGGGAATTTTCGGCTGAAAAACTCTTATAACAGGGCCATGACAACGAAAAAGTGGATAAATCCAGTTACTAAATTTAGAAAAAAATCCTCTAACGTGTTGTGTAGCCATAATCTAGTTTAAAGCAAGTTTTTCAAAATTACAGTGCCTTGAGTCGAGGAAGATTGAACAGGGAATATTCATTTAAAAAAAAACACTGTAAGTATTGTTTAGGCGCTAGTGGTGGCACAGACGGACAGTGACGGACGTTCAAAAAACAAACACTTGTTCGATATCAGAGGATCGTAAAACGTGTATTTCCGTTGAAAACTCGATATCGACTTTCCGCAGCATTATATAACTTTCTTTATATTGCAAATATTACTCCATACATACGTATGTATACGAGAAAGTAAAAAATCCCTTAATACGTGGGGTAGTCAGAATCTCCGGTTTGTAGGTTCTTAAGACCGAAAAATCGATTGATGGCCAAACGTCCGTCCTTCTGTCTCTCCGTGAAACTTCTGTCTGTGAACATCACAAACGGCTAAACTGTTCATCTGATTTTCTCCAAAATTGATATTCTTATGAGGTAACTTGCACGAACAATAACGAATGCAAAAAAACATACAGCAGTAACAGTAAATGTTGAAAGAGAAATAATAGCTTGATGCAAACTGTTTCATTACAACCTTCACCCGACGAAATGATAGAAAATCGACGTGCAGTTCTGAAGTGAGAAACAATTTTGAATCTCTGCGCCACAGCATACAAACGACATTTTTAACAAAGAGGTGAAGCAGCTGCAAGGCTAGAGCCCGGCAACCGGACGATTGCACTTGGCAACCTCGCTTTCCACTCGAGGCCAGCGACGCGCCCTTCGCGATACGAAGTGCAATTTTAGCTCCGAAAGGACTGCATTACGCATGATCCTCTTTTTATTCCTGGATCCGGCGTGAAGCGCCGCGTTAAGTACCTTCGCAGAAATATCGCGTCGTGTATTATGAAATATGGAAGGAACCCTTTACTCTTTTTAAACGCACTCCACCCTCCCGAGCGTCGCTTTGCACGAGGACCACCTCTCCCCGGCGCGTCCGCTCGTCGCGACTTGTTAGTGACGAGTGAGGACAGGGTTATCCTCTGTGCGAGAGTGCACCTAGAACATTGCTTGCACACGGGACGTTCTTTTTTTGGGTTGGTTCTGAACTAACAAGTACGCGCTGCATATCGAAGCTTTCCCTTCTCTCAGGGTTATTACTTAATGGCTTCTCATGCATTTTTAAAGTGTATGGTATCATTCAAAGACCGAAAGAAGGGGCTCAGAGCGTAGGGCGCTGACTTCGCCAGTCGGGAGGTGCGGGTTCAATCCCCGTGCCGGCCATTCTGACCGGAGTTTTCGTTGTTTCCTTCGTTCACCCAGGTGAATGCTGGGATGTAGGGAGGAGAACTGAAAATATGCGAATCTGGGTTATATACGCGTGCTCTGATACCTAGTTCGGTAACCTATGCCTATATGTGAGTTAGTTTACGAAATGGTTTGCTGCAGAAAATGTAATGCATAATGTGATAGGCTAGACTAGATCATTAGCAAAGCGTTATACATTAGAAAGCTTTATTGACATATGAATGAGAATTTTGTTAAAATTTGTTTAGTCGCATTTCATAAGCGAAAAAAAGCATCACAAATTTATATTTTTTCGAATTTATAAACAAAATCACAAGGATTAGGTCTGAAGTCTTGGCAACTATTTTTTCCTAAAAGTAATGTTATCGGATCACACAATTTTATTTGTCATGTAAAAAATGCTTTGCTAAGATCTGAGTATTAACAAGAGATGGCTCTGTGAGTGTCTATATTAGCATAGAGGGCAATACGCAATCAGTTGTCTGACTGCAGCAGTACGAGATAAACGTAATCGCTCGTATACCACGGAACACGTTATTCCTGTGAGAAATGCCCGAGAATGTCGTACGGCAGAAGCTCTTGGGAATAATGCCTTCCAATACAGAACAGTCATGTGATGGCTGGAGAGTTTCAGCAAAGACGCGTCGCAACCTGTGCTCAGCAACAGACTTACGGAGACTTGTAGTTGTGTGGACAACGCAGTACATGCAGAATAATGCATCTGTCTAATTGGGCCTTTGGAGCGGGTATTTAGGGATTTTGGAATGTTAGGAACTCGAATATGATAAAATGCTTTGGAACAAGAAATCAGTATTATCATTTCAAATATCTCAATAAATATGACAAACACAATTTTGATGTGTCATTAGATGTCCATGTACTTAGTTCATACCTTGTCCTTTCATGAGTTTTATCTCATTTTCTACCTTTGATAGTTTTCGTACAAAAAACCGTATGACATGGCCCAATTCTCGTATAAACACTTCATTATAAATATTATATTACTTATACATTTATACGTACCTACATTCTATATCTTAGAAAAGTACGAACAACGAAACACGTTTCTATTCACTTTGTCCGTATTCTGTCGCCAGAGAGAGTCTGAATACGCACGAAGAGCTCCACTGGTGTCCTCGTAAACCGTCTTCCGTGCGGAAGATATCAGATATCGTGTGCGGGAGGGCAGACCATGAAAGGGCGAAGCTCATGGAAGAGAGAGGCAGCGACCTGTGCAGCTGCATTACAGGAGACAGAGGTTTAGCAAAGACAGAGCCTTGGATTGCAGCTGGAAGAGGTGAAAGGAATGCGCTCAAATGCTCTGGCGTATAATACAGTTTAACCAACAATGAAATACAACGCTCGCCCGGAGCATATTATGTGATACTAGATCTCACTTTATGAAAGAATTAGGAACATTTCTAGGCAAGGTTCAAACTATTAGGAAAACGATAATAAGGGAGTCGGAAACAGCACTAGTTAGTATGTAGTATAAGTGAAGACTCAACTGAACATAAAGTGACTTATGTTAATAAGTAAGACGTGGTGTGGTATGTGATGCGATGTGGTGTGGTGTGATGCAATGGGGTGTGGTGTGATGCAATGAGGTGTGATGTGATGTGATGTGATGTGATGCGGGGTGTTATGATGCGTCGCGGAGCTGTGATGTGGTTCAATGCAATGAATCGCGCTTCGCTGCATATCTGCGGCGTTGCGTCTGCACTGCGGCGGTGGGGACGAGGGGAAGGGTGTGAGAGCAATGGGAGGGCACCTTTCCCTTAGAGGGGCGTCGTTTGTGAGGTCGTCAGCGCTCGCCGTGTGCGTGGCGGGGGGGGGGGCGTGACGCAACGCGCGTTTGTAAGAGCTGCCTCGCGCGTCGCGTTATGTGGCAAGGTCGGGTGATGAGGACCGTGGAGCGCGGCCGGCGGCGGAGGCGGTGGCGGAGGCGGTGGGCGGAGGCGGTGGCGGTGGTGGAGGTATCAGTGGGTGGCTAGCGGAAAGCCGTGGCGCAAAGGTGTAGGTGGTGGTCGGGAGAACTGGCGCAGGGTGTGCACGGCGGCGGTAGCGGCTGAGGCGGTGGTGGCTGAGGCGGTGGTGGCGTGTGGCGTCAGGATGGGGACGGTCACGGGCGGCGGGTGACGGTAGCACCGCGGCCGGTGGTGTATTGTGGTGAGCAGCAGGACGGCGGCGGTGGTTGCGACGGAGACGGGTTAGGGATGGTGGCGAGAGCAAGTGGAGGTGGTTGCGGCGGAGGCGCGAGCTGGCAGAGCCCGGAAGCGCCACGAGACGGCCGGTGCAGTAGCGGCGGAGGCCGGCGGGTGGGGTGGCGGAGTGGGTGGCGTGTGGGCGGCAGTGGGGCGGCGCGCGGCGCCTTTGTGGCCCGACAAGGCGCAGGCGCCGTCACGCTAATGAGTAGCGACCGGAGCGGGGCGACAGTGCATCCGCCGAGGCGCTCCGATGGCTGCACGATGGGGCGCGAGAAGCAGACGCGACTGTCAGGAGAGCAGCAGTGGTGGCGCTTGCACCATTTAAATGAGAGATTGTGCGACTTGAACACAGCGGTACTTTGTCTTCTTGTGCCGGAACCCCTTAGCTTTCGATGCATTTGGGCCGAATATTTTAATTCTTCACATTCATATTGGCTTACTACTTGCCACGCGAGATGCCTGCCGTCTTTTCCTGATATTACGGTCCTTGTTCCCGTTTATGATCACGTAATCTATCATACGTACAACATGCCTCCGCTCCTGTACGACGACATTCACTGTATGATAGAGTATGTACCGTCTGCACCTTTTCCCTATTTTTTATTTCCAATATCTCAGTGAATAAGAGTGATAAGACGACTCTTTGCCGGTGAAAGTTTATCCCTAAAGATGCTCTATTATTGAATAATAATCTAAATTAAATTATTAAGGTTGGTCAGGAATGAGCATGTAACTTCCGGCATCTCACAAATCTGTATATCATTAACGGACACTAAAAAGGTAGTCTTGTTGACTTTCAAAGATGAAGAACACGTTGAATAAACACGATGGAAGATATGGTTTGCACACAAACAATAAAGATAAATTTGTGAGCATACAAAATATTCAGGATTCAAAGAAAAAAATGGTTTGTGAAATAGGCGACAAAATTCTTCAGCTAGAAACACTTTCTTCATTAGGCAGAGTTTACACATTTTATTACGCGTTGGATACTCTGGCTTGTAACTTCACCTGTCCTATCGTGCCACTGAAAACTTATAATTATTACCAATCTCTTTCAATTGCTCTTCGTGGAACGGGTTCAGAAAAGACGAAGCATATCTTAGAATGAAATCATGAATTACGTAAATAGTACAAATGTTGTCTGAGAATCACAGATATGAAGGAAGGAGTTTAGAGTATTGGTTATTATACCATCGCGTAAGTTCGTATCAACGAAGAGCTGTTTTGGCACCATTTGTTGATTTTCTCGATTATAAAATTAAATTTCCACCCTCACAACGTTATTTATTGCTCTTCACACTACTCCCCCAATGAGTAAGAGAGCAAAACAGTGATACGGCCCTAACGTAGACAGTATACTAGCTGACAAAAACAACGAAAAAGACAAAGGATGATAAAAAATCTTGAACTTTTTCCGCTTATTCGCGTAGTGTCTCGGAAAGGAGGTGGACTTTCTCATTGCTTTGTATCTCATGTTCTGGTTCCAGAACGAGCTGTATTTATCGGACTTACCTATCCGTTTTTTGGCCATACAGAGGCGCCGTGACCGCATTACTCGGGTGTCGCAAGCGACTCTGTTTCTTTCCTTCTCCCCCTCTCTCTTCTGTTTCTTCTCTGTCCTCTCTCCCCTATGTTTCGTCCCCTCTCTACCCACACGCACGCGCCGCCACACACGACACACATAGCACATGCATCATACAACAGGTAATCATAACAACCATAACAATATATTCATTATTATAATAATGACAATTTGAACAGTAGAAAATTTGATGAAGTTTCACATCAAGCTGAACATTTTATCAACCTTTTATCAGCAGTGAGGGCTTTTTTTCTCGTTTTTTCTCACTTCGGTCGGCTACGTCCCTTCCCAAATATTTACGTCGTGAGTCGGGATACCGCATGATGCCTCGGCACATTTCAGAACGGTTTTCCAAAGAGTGTCAAGAGTTCTCTTTTTACATATTCATTCGAAACGTTTTTACTCCTACTTTTGTTATAGAGTATTTTTCATAAGCACGCTGTACAAATTTAAGGTTAAAAGTACAGGTTTCTATACCCAGTACCAAAAAAATCTGGATAGTTTACTGTCTACACTGTGTGACGAAACTAAGTCTGTGGCGCTTCAGTAAACACAGCTCCTTTTCAGTATTTTTCTGTGACTTTTTCATTGATGTCGTTTTAATGTTTTCGGCGATATTCGTTATCACTTGCACAAATACACTTCACAGAAAAACAAAAACAATCTAACTTGGATTTTTCAAAACGCATGTAAAATTAGCCTACTATATACGTTTACAAAATACATTTGGATTTTCTTATGCTTCGGAATGGATATGTAACTGTAATTCGCCTTAAAGCATAAGGAAATGTGTGTATAACATTCACGTAAGGGAGTACTTATGATTGCAACACTGCACAGCTATACGTTCGCGTTTCGCGCGCTGGATAAGAAATCCTTTGGAAAGGCTGAGAGATTATTCAAATGGAAAGATATCTCGCACTTGTTTCGTCCAGTATCACATTTACTTCTCAAAACAACTTGTGATAGCCTAGTGTTATATCTTCGAGACATGTCAAGACACTCGCAGATATCGCTACTGCGTCTGCGCAATAAAATTCGCGTGGTAGGCAGAGTGCTCCAACCATCCGTAAGCCACCGCTGTTCACCCTCTCTCCCCTGCAACCCCGCGACCGCTTACGACCCCGTGTGCGGCGGCCGGTGCCGGCTGGCTGTCACGAAGCGCATCGGAGGCAGGCTGTCAATGACATCATCCGAACGTGTTTTGAAATACCGTGATTCAGAAACACCGTGAGAGAACGTGTTTTCCCATCTATATAAGAGATGTTTCAGAGAAATTCCACCGAAATAATTTGGGTGTGCACATGTGATTGTGCGAAAACCCAGAGGCTGCCACTGCTTTCACATAAACCATGTGAACTATAAAACAAAATACAAGTGGTAGTCACTGCGACGAAACGTATTTAAAGAATAGACGATGACGTGTAAATACGATGGTCTGTGCATATCTTGTTAACTCGTCGTAATTTTTTAATTCACTATTTCTCAATTGATGTTTAAAAACTGATTTTGATAAACGAGTTCGATCATTATTGTTTTATGTAGTTTATTTGAGATAAAACACGCTAGTCAAAAACACGCCCGTGTTATCTGATCAAGTCCATCTGCACACTAACCACATTCCCATCTCTCATTATTTTTATTGAGCTTTCTTTTGTTCTTTATATCACTTCATCCTTTGAACTTCACCAACAAGCTACCGGGAAGTTCCTTCTTCTAACTTAAATTCAATAAAAATAACTGTTTTATCACGAAACACTGATTATACTTGTAAAATATGAACAAACTATAATATTCATATTTTCTTTAATTTGTCGGAATGTACAACGGTAATAAAGATGACGTAGGTTCAATGTTCACCAAAAACTCTGAATTTTCGAAGTTTAAAATTTTAATTTCTTTTTAAAATTGTGTTTTTAAGGATACAAATTTTTTGTTGCAATATATTCCCTAATATCATCAGTTGTAATTTAATGTACGCTTTACCCAATATGTGTACTTTTCGCTTAATGTTCGTTAGAACGCTATACAGTTTTCCATAATCACGTTACAAATTCTAGAAATAGTCAATATAATTATTTTGAACCTTTTCTAATATAGCGAACAATATACTACATTCTATAACATAATGTCCAGTTTGATTACAACTTTCATTTTTTTTAAATATGTATTTTTTTAATCTCTCGCGCTTTAGTTGTTGAGTGTTTCAATAGATGACTAACGTATTAATAGTAAACAAATAGAAACTGTTGCAAAGAACATTGTTGCAAAACTGTTACAAACAACATGAGAAAGCTTTGACAATTGTATCATCACTAGTTAATTTTATTTTTTCTCTCTGTCTCCCGGTCTTCTTTCCACGAGACCCATTGAATCATGAAAGGTGGGAGCTGCGCGTGTTCCTCTGAAGGTTTCTTCGGCTCAGACAGTGAAGTCCGCAAGGAGCAGGTGGCTGTGTGACACGCGTTTCGGGTCTTCTCCACTCGGGGGTAACTCCACAGACAGCACTGGCTCGGTGGATCTTTTCCGTTCGCAGTCTCTTTGTGGTCCGCGTTGCGTGAAACCTCGTGCGGTTCTGCTGTTCACGATTCTCTTTTGGTTTTCCGCATTCACTCAACCAAATGACTTGTTCGTAGCTTGACACAAAATCCTTTGTGAACCTTCACGCTGCGCTAGAATACAATAGCTTATCAGAGTTCTTTCTCGTGAGGAAAAAAGGCCAGTTTGAAGTATTTGCAGAGAAAATAGTATTGAATGTTTTCTCTTCTTTGAAAACACCATGTTACGAATCCTTTATTTTTCTCTCAGTACTTTATCTAAATCATGAATGCTGATGCGCATTGAAAAATTTTCTGCACATTCCATTGCTGCACATCGCAGAAAATGCATAATGTTTCGAATTCGTTATTTTTCTTTAAATCATAAATGTTTTCTGTTATTTTATCATCACAGATGATATAGCTGCATACGATTTTTGCACATTACAAGATAACAAATTATATAAATTCTTTGATTTGGGGTTATTTATTTATTACCTGCATTTACATCAAATGAATGATGCTAACCCAACCAAATAATAATGTCATAAACTTACTCCCATGTGAAATAACTTAATTTGCTTGTATTGTAATTGTAAATGGAATATTATTTAATTTATTCGGATATATTACTTTTATTTTTATAATATGTTTAAAAATATCTTATTGTAGGTGTGAATTATTGTCTTACTTAAACCAATAGTTGAAAATAATAATATACACAATTACATATACATAATTATACACAATCACGCCTAATATTTTGAAAAAATGGTACATTAAATATTGATCTTATGATTGGCATACTAACACCCAATGAATACTGTAAAATAATATTAAAATCCCAGTATAATCGAATTGAGGTTTTCTAGGTTGTTCACACCATTTGTCAATTGCCTGCACACCATATTTCCTTCACATATTCCCGTGTAATATGACAACCTTTGTCATAGCGTTGTCTGAAATAGTACGTAAAATCTTGCTATAGGCACGGATTATTAATTTCTTTCTTGTTAGTTGCGTGATACGATCTTTTTGTCCTTGATGGTCTTGAATTATATTTCACCATCAATGAGTTTTGTCGAAAGAACATGTTCTTGGGTTGCTACTCGTAGGACACCGTCTTTCGGATTCCCTGTGCCTAGTACCCATACCAACCTAACTGCACTCTGCTTCTTTGCGCTTTCATAATTCATCATCATGATCTTAATAATAATAATAATAATAATAATGGAACCTCAGAACACTCTCATCCAGAGGCAGTGGCATCAGTGCACATGCACGCTTCGGTTGAGACGTGTTGGGAAGAGAGGGGAACAAGCGACGAAGGGGCTGTGTAGATGCCGAGTACAGGCGGGAGAAGAGGAATATTGGTTTGATACCTTGTCGCTCTCCGATAGCGTCCACACGTATGGCCTCTAGGTGGTCTGCATACTGCGGAGGGCATTGTTATGGGTGTGGCAGGGCTGGGCAGCAGGCGGGGCAGAGGCGGGGCGGAGGCGGGGCGGAGGCGGGGCGGAGGCGGCGGCCGAGCGCGGGCGGAGGCGGGGCGGGCGGGGTCGGAGGCGGGGCGGAGGCGGGGCGGAGGCGGGCGGAGGCGGGGGCGGAGGCGGGCGGAGGCGGGGCGGAGCGGGGCGTGAGGCGGGGCGAAGGCGGGCGGAGGCGGGGCGGAGGCGGGCGGAGGCGGGGCGGAGGCGGGCGGAGGGGGGTGGAGGCGGGCGAGGCGGGCAAGGCGGGGGCAGAGGCGGGGCAGGGGGCGGGGCAGAGGGCGGGCAAGAGGCGGGCAGAGGGCGGGGCGAGGAGGCGGGGCAGAGGCGGGCGCAGAGGCGGGCAGAGGCGGGGCAGAGAGCGGGGCAGAGCGGGCAGAGGCGGGGCAGAGGCGGGCAGAGGCGGGGCAGAGGCGGGGCAGAGGCGGGCAAGAGGCGGGGACTGAGGCGGGGCTGAGGCGGGGCTGAGGCGGGGCAGAGGCGGGGGCAGAAGGCGGGGACAGAGGCGGGGGCAGAGGCGGGGCAGCAGAGGGGGGCAGAGGCGGGGCAGAGGCAGGGGCAGAGGCGGGGCAGAGCCGGGCGGGCGGGGCAGAAGGCGGGGTAGAAGGCGGGGCAGAGGCGGGCAGAGGCGGGCGACCGGGAGAGGGCCGGGCAGAGGCGGGGCAGCGGAAGAGGCGGGGCGGAGGAGGGCGCGAGGCGGGGCAGAAGGCGGGGGCAGAGGCGCGGGCAGAGGAGGCAGAGGCGCGGCAGAGCGGGGGCATAGAGGCGGGGCATTGGGCGGGGCAGAGGCGGGCAGAAGGCGGGGCAGGAGGGGGCAGAGGCGGGGCAGAGGCGGGGCAGAGGCTGGGCAGAGGCGGCGGGCGGGGGAGGGCGGGGCAGAGGCGGGGCAGAGGCCGGGGCATGGGGCCGGGGCAGGGGCGGACAGGGGCGGGCAGGGGCGGGGGGCGGGGCAGGGGCGGGGCGAGGCGGGCAGGGCGGGGCAAGGCGGGCAGGGGCGGGGAGGGGCGGGCAGGGCGGAGGCAGGGCGGGCGAAGGAGGGCGAAGGAGGCAGACAGGAGTTGCGCGCGTGTCGGGCAGCGTCGATAAGGCTGTCCCGCGGCTTTCGTGCTGCCTCTTGACCTCGTGGCGCGGCGGCGCCGGGCAGCCAGCGTCTCTTGCTTGGCGCGCTCCAGGCGAGGGAGGGGGGGGGGCGCCGAGCCGCGGGCGCCGCGTCACGGTGACCGCAGGGCAGAAGGTCAACTTGTCAAGTACGCTTAAAGGGAAATCGTCCCACTTGCAATATTGAAGCGTTAATAAGAAATAATTGCAATATCATAATAATAATAATAAATATAACTAATAATAATAAGGTAAATAATAAAATAATGAAAAAAAAAGAAAAATGAATAATAATATATAATAATAATAATAAATAATAATAATAAAATGATAATAATAATAATAATAATAATGGATAATATATATAATAATCGATAATAATAAATAATAATAATAGTAAATGAATAATAATGATAATATAAGTAATAATAATAATATAATGAATGAATAATGATTAATGAAATTCCACTAACATTGCGGCCTAACTCGATCAGGGGGTCTTAAGGTCCGAGCTCCGCTACTTCGGTGGGATTTTCCAGGACGATCTAGACAGCTAGGATCAATCAGCGCTTGCCTGGAGGAGATGTTCTGGCGATGAATCGTAGGCTTCCGCGACCAATACAGCCTGAGAAGAACCACGACAGGATGGTCGAAACGTCGGCAACTCAGCCTTCGCGCGCGTCCACACCGGACAGCCAGATCACCACGAGATGATCTGGCGGCCTGCCTGCTCTTGGTTCGGTAGTTTCCCGTGTTTCATATCTTCTAAACAACAATGGGCGCACGGCGATCCGATGTTTCCTTCGCGTTTTCTTTATTGGGCATCCTTCCCCTGTAACATACACGCCCCTACACTTACACGGCATAACGCTAGTGACTAGAATCAAACATGTTCCAGTCGGGAACTTAGGCTTATCCAAGCTAGAAATAGCGTTTCTCTTTGATGGTAATACCTGGAGGGACACCAAACATTATATTATGATTATTATATTATTATTAAGTATTATTATTATATATTCTTATTTATTCTCAGTTTTTGGTATCAACTGAGATACCAACAGAGTACAATACTCAAGCATGGTAACGACAGACCATATTTAAAATCTACAAAATAAATTAAGCGATTCTATCAACAGAAACATAAATAACTGTTTTCAGATTGGTAAAACATAGAATAATAGTGTTTTCAATAACAAATACAATTTCCAAGAATGAGCTTATCAAAACCCAGCATGCTCCTAAGTGACCCCGACAAAATCTCGTGACTCGTGAAGCCAGGTGCTGATTATAAGACTTTGTAGGCGATGATGATGCTCTTCTCCAAGAGAGTTCTTCGCAGCGATCTGCAGAGAGTTTTTGGTATCACGCCAGTTGCTGATATGGTTTCATGTCTCGGACCACAGCATGCGACATTCATCGTTAGTACTCCTGGGTCTTGATGATATAGTTTTAGGTAGTTTCCTTTGTGGAGAATCACTGATTTGTATTTGCTATAGTGAAACCTTCGCCTCTTCAGGGTAAAATATCCTACGTACTGAGCCCATTTGTACGACATTTTCTTGTCGACATGTTGGATTGGCTACTGAGGCAGGCACACTGCACCGGTGGAGTGGCTTTCTGTTTCCAGGAATCGATGCTCTTGTGCAGAGAGAGCTGATGAACTTTGCATATCTTGTTTTAGATTGAGGGCGCGTGTAATTGTCATGTGCCTGCACAAGTGGTTGTGGAGTAGCCAGAAGTGCCTGCTTTGTCTGCAAAATATGTTCGTCAGTGGCGAATTGTGTGTTGGCATGAAGATTCGTGAACTTCACAATACCACGCCCTCCATTTGGTCCGAGGCAGTGTGACCCTCTGTATCGCACTTTTTAGATGGTGACAACCGAGTTGTGTCATACCAGCGCAGAAGGTGAATAATGGCATTATAGCATTACGAGTTAATGGCGCCGTGAGAGTTTCGGGGAGTATGAGGGAAAGTTTTAACACCTGACTTGAGTCGTTTGGTTAAGGCTGCTGGTTTAGGAGTCCTTTCAGTTGATGATGTGCAATCAATTTCATGCTGAAGTCCAAGGTATTTGTAGAGCTCATTCAGCTTCCAGAGCAGTGATTGTTCTCCATCAACAGTCTCGTATGTGAGCTCACTATGAAGATTTCCCTTCTGTATTTGTTGTATTATTTGCATTTGCAGATGTAGTTCCATATTTATGTCCCTGGAGAAGATCTTCATAACTTTCATCTGAATTTTTAAGCCCGCATTCGTATCCAGAGTAGAGTTTGATGTCTCCATATACGCTAATGGGCTATCTCTGCAATCTTTCAGTGCCTCTCAGTTCGAAACCTAATTTCAGGTCTTCTAAGGAGGTGTCGATAACGGTTCTTGCCAAGCAAGTGGGGCTCAAGGCTATCTTCCTTGAAAGATTCCGCGCTTTATTATTGTATTTCTTGGTAATCATTGTTTCATTTATTGAAGTGACACGAATAGTTGTCGTTCAATTTGCCCATGATGGATTTCAGGAAATTAACATTGTGTGAGTTCACAGATATAGGCGACTGCAACGTAAAGTGAGCCAATCATGCCGGAACCATGTCATAGGCCTTTCTATAATCAATGAAGCAGGTGAATCAAGTTGCGTTTCCTTCTTACATGCTTGAGACATGACCACACTATCATGAGGAGTTGCTCCTTAACATCCAAGGGAGCCTTGCTCTGATGCTTTTGACATTCGGCTATAGATAAGAATTGTGCTACAACAGTGTTTCTGATAACCATTTGATAACCAACTTGTGATGACTTGTATGAAAGAATTGAGACAAGTGATTGGTCTATATATTTCGTAAGAGATCTGTAGTATCACTGGTTTTTTGGGGTTCATTTTCGTATTATTGGTTTTTTTGAAAACCCAAACCCTTCACACCAGGAAGTGCGAATATCTTTATGAATCTATTCAGATAGTTTGTTTATGAGAATTACGAATTTTTTTCATGAAGGCAGGTGAACTTTTTTGAAACCAGTAAAGTTATGAAAGACCGTCTGAATCCAGGCATTTCCAATTTTGAAGTTTCTGTACAGACTTTGTTGTAGAGATATTTCAGGGTGATGTTGACGGTTCGCATATTCGGTGTGATGTGCTGCTGCATCTGAACCTGTTCTAGCCGAAGGTGCTGTTGGGCGTTGAAGTGACTTTCTCGTCGACCATATTTTTACTCAGGTCTCTCAAAAGTAGATTTCTCTGGTAGCTGTTCGACTTCTGTGTTCTTTTCAGTTAACATTTCTGGTCGAAATCTTTTGGCTCTTGAGAAAAATCTCTGTTCTCTACTTTCCGCTTAGACTTTTGGTGTAACGTCTCAATGCGTTGGCTGTAAACGCTTAGTTTCTGTTTTAGAGTATCCTATAATTCAAGCAGATGACTATTATG
>BOPP01000131.1:1093075-1104583 GCA_017312745.1 Gryllus bimaculatus
GAGGCTAATGTGAAGCGTTCTCTTTTACCAAATTGTTCGTTTGCATCTTAACTAGCATTGCCAGTTCTCTTGAGTGTGTTGTTTCGGGACTCTTGGTCTAACATTAGGATTCATTCCTCCATATTGAATATTTGCCAGCCGATATTGTTGATTCGAGATTTTCATATAGTTGATCTCTTAAAGTAGGATATTCGTCTGAAGGCGCTTCTGCAGAAGGGATGCTGATGCTGGGTTTGAATCTTCTTGTGACGGGTATTACTTGGCTCTGTAATCCCTTGTTGCTCTAACTGTGCTTGCACTTCAGCTTTAATCTCATTTTTTTCTGTAATGAAACATATTATTCAGATTTATGGATTAATGCTCTTCCGTCCGCGATATTTTGCTCAGTGAGGTGAGATAAAAGTGGGTACTGCTGGGTAAAGCATTACGTAATTCCTGCCGATATCCTATACGAATTGAATCGCAACTGGGTAACCCGATAATATAACCTGATGATGTCTTCATTTCGTTCGCTACTGAACTCTCCCCTCGTGCAGGCCTGCCACATGGGTCCCAAGTGAGTCTGGGAAACACTGTGCTCAGGTGCAGCTGAAAATCTTGAGTGCTGCTTTCTTCGGCTGATAGTAATTCGGTATCCCGGTGTGTGTCCGCCTGTCAACAACACAACCACTAGCGTTCGCATGCTGTCACAGACCGGCGCTAGCTCCATCTGTGCCCTAGCGAATCCCCAGGCAGCGGCTCTGTCCGAGCAAATTTCCAATGATCTCTCCATTCCAAAATGGTGTGTCTGATAGGGCTGCTATCTCATGCCTTCCACATCCATCTTGTGTATTAACCCCACAATGAAGGGTTGCTCCTTCCGCCCAGTTTTGCGTTAGAGACTTGCTCATGTTACCCCGGCACGGGCTCTCTTATCAATCCTGGATAGACGGGTTCCTTCGAAGGCCATCTTCGTGTCTTTCAGCAGACTGCGCTCTTCGTAGTCCTCTTCTGGTGTTGAGGTCCTCTTCTGGAGTACTTCTTCCCTGACCCCTCCCCTTCGACCTGTTCCGACTAGGAAACCCTACAGTAGCTACCTACCGCCGCATAGCTTCTCAGGTCATTGAGGTACTCAAGCTCCACCACCAACGTCAAGTCATCGTACTCCCAGGTGTAGTTGTTGTTATTATTATTGTTGTATTATTATTTTTATTATATATTAATAATAATATTTAATCAGTAACTGTCTGGAGAAGAATTCAAGCGGCCAGCTGTTTGCATTCGCGTGGTGCCACAGATCAACACCAGACGAATGCCGGAGAAGTAACCGAACAAACACGCCAAGCACCTCGCGCGATCTTTCTGTCCTCTTTCTTGTCCTATCATATGGCAGGTCTCAAAAAGCTTAACTACTGAGAGAAATCCGGCCACTCTCAGCAATCGAACTCCAGAATAGCTCCAGTACAGTGCTTCATTTGCGCTCTTGCAACTCACAATTCGTTTGGCCTTTCCAAAAGGCCTCACTTGTTCAAAATTGTACAAGTAATCCAGAGGGACGTGCTAACTAACCACTAGCTTCATCAACACGCGTGGCCTCGTCATACAAGAGTCCCTCGCCATCCGCCACCCCTGAACGGAGTTTGACATATCCGCGGCGTGTCGGCCGCGATATCCCCGCACTTGACAAGCCGTTCTCCGCCCCCGCGCAGGCGCTAACAACCACCCTCTGCACACAAGGTCCCCGCCGCCCCGCAGTCATTCGCCAGCCCGCCAACACACTACAGGCGGTTCATCGGCGGCGACGGGGGCGTCGGGGCGGTGGGTGACGCTGGAAGGCGACGAGAGTTATCTGCTGATGTGCTTACAGATGAGGATAGTGCTGGTGTGAACAATCCATGCTTGCGCACGGATGCAGACCACCACTTTGAACGCCCCGCCTATCGGGGATGTGAATCTCTCTTATTTATCTACGCCATCCCCTCCTCTTATTCCCTCCACGACAGATTCTACTCACAAGACTGACAAGCTACCGTACGGTGTTATGCGGAAAATTTAAGCACGTGACAGTCCTTGCTCCACGTTTTATGGCATCATCGCCGTCCATTAATTTTGTTCTTTCTCGCGCTTACTAACGAAAGACAAGAATGTATTGTAAACGTGCCCGGGAAAATGGCAAATTTTGGAGACAAAAACTTATTGGCGGGCACTGGTAAGGAATAAGTGGATAAATCCAGTTGTTAAATAGAGAAAAAAAATATCTAACATGTGATGTAGCCAGAAACGATGCTTTGATGGTCCTTCATACCGAAAAATCGATTGATGGCAAAACGTGTCTGTCCATCTGCCCGTCCGTCTCTGCACAACGCTTCCGCTGACCGTTCAGCCGACTTTCTCCAAAATTGATATTCCCCAATCGTTCTAGCTGATGTCGCGGACCTTGAAATTTGAAACCAAAATTTTGGGTAATCCTTTGCATGAAGCTCCTGGAGCATTTTCGAAATTTTCAAAACAATAGCTCCAAATTTTTTGATTAAATTTTGTTGTTGAATTGTGCAAAGGACGTTTAAGAGAATGGTGTATGTCTGATTTTTGTTGACATCCTCGATTTTTTGAGAATTGGAAAAAAAATATTTTAAAACTTGAA
The DNA here is from genome assembly GCA_017312745.1 of Gryllus bimaculatus. Classification (NCBI taxonomy): domain Eukaryota; kingdom Metazoa; phylum Arthropoda; class Insecta; order Orthoptera; family Gryllidae; genus Gryllus; species Gryllus bimaculatus. The sequence continues at coordinate 1,095,699 of BOPP01000131.1, forward strand.
AATTAGAGTTAGAGATTTCTGTCTCAGGCAAATTATGTTTTACAAAATTAGTTGTTATACTAAAATCATGTACAATTGTTTGAAAAACAAGTAGTTTTCACTTATTGTGCCATTGAAATTTACAAACATTTTCTTAAACTCCGCTCCAAAATTTGTTCTTAATTTTTTTCACTTATGTAATAAGAGACGACAAAAATATGGTAGTGGTCATATTTTCAATTATTGTTGTTTTTTGAAAATTAAAAAATTAAAACTACAAAATTTTTGACTCAGAAAAAGTCTGTTGTACACAATTAGCTCTTCAAAAAGATCATGTACAATTATTTGAGAAAACGAGTAGTTTTGGCTACGTTGAGATTGAAATTTACAAGAAAGAATTTTGAAAATACGCTTTAAAATTTTTTCTTTAACCATTTTTACATATGTAGTTAGGAACGGTAAGAAACAAAAAGCTAGTCTCATTTACAGTTACTTGTTTTTTTAAAAAATGTCAAAAATAATTCAAAACGACAAAACTGAAAATAGAGAGTTTTGCTTCAGACGATGTCTATTGTACAAAATTAGCTGTCTACAAAATCTCATGTACTATTTTTTGAAGAAAACGAGTCATTTTTGCGTTATTTATGGATAAAATTAATGAAATATATATAGGTTTCACACGAACTACGGGCCACGAAAAATGTCAATAGTAACTATTTTTGCTTCTCGCACTTTTACTTTACTTAATTCTACAATTTGTATTCTCAATGCATTGATGTAGATAAAGTACATAAAGTTGACGGTCAACCGCTGGCATATTGGTTTTCATCGTTTCTTCATATTGGAGTCAAAAAATTCACAATGTACTACTTGCTTCAAGCTGTACTACTTAGGACATCATTCATAAAATTATAACATTGTGCCTTGTTGGCAGCGCCCATCGCTGCATGCGCACTTTGTTGTAAGCACTTAATGAATGAGATACGTTGACATAGACAGAAATGCAATACAATATTATTACATAATAGTTACTAAGGGGCAAAAAAAGTGTTGTTTTAGCCCCACCAGTTTCTTTTTAGTGTATCTACACAGACTCTGCCTCAGACTCTGCCTCAGACTCTGCCTCAGACTCTGCCTCAGACTCTGCCTCAGACTCTGCCTGTACCTCAAAGGCATTAAATATAAACAGTTATTTGATTTTGTCACCTAGAAAAAGTAACATATACGTAATATTTGCCACACTGTTTAACATCCCTTGAGCTATAAGTGCAATCATGTTTTGTAACTAATGATTTTGTATTAAAAAGGCTAAAGAACAATACTACTTTTATTCGTGCAAAGATTTATGTATTAAAACCTTTTCATTCTGTATAATGTGGTGACATAGGGCGGGCTTCTTAGATGCAATACTATAGAATACTAACCGTTTTATCCACGCGACGAACTGTGCCTACGAGAGAAGCGAGTGAACGTGAAGCGCAAGTGGTGAATATTTGAACATTCCCTCTGGCGACGTTCTTGCTCCCCCTTCAGGCTGAAAGCCGAATACACCGCGATGACGCTCTCAGAGGAGAGCCTTCGCTCTTGGGCTCTGGTGGAGCTAACCTGCTGGCTCAGAGCTACGGCTTCTCTGGACTAGCACCAGAGCCCGATTAAAACCCAATCATGATTGTTCGGTTTGGCCCTTTAGTTTAGAACAGATCTTTTCATCTATTGTGTATCATAAGAAACATAATGTAATATTCATATGAACGATTTTGGACTAACTGCGGAAAAAATTTTTGGGGAATAAATTTCATAGAAAATTATTATTGATAATAATGTCCTAATGCTTCAAGACTATTATTATCATTGTACCATAAAAGGCTGTCAAAAAACAACTTATAGTTCACATGTTTGGTTCAACATTTCAAACAAACATTTGCTCTCCTATGCACATTATTTTGTGACGCCCTTGCTCCATTTTGTTATTGACCTGAACGAAGCAAATAGTATACAATTGCTCTCCAATGAATCCCTAGTCGGGATTTCATGAAAAAGGATAAAAGCACTCGGCGGCAGTTTCATTCCCTTTAACATGGGCACGTTGAAAAGCAGGTCAGTAATAAGATTTAATTTTAAAACTTGACCGTGAGGTGGAAGAGTTCGTATTGCTTTGGAGATGAGGGTCAAAGCGAAAAGCGGTTTAATCTCAACGCGAAGGTTCTGCTGTATAATGCAGGTGGCAATATGATATTTAATTTTTAAAATGAAGTACTTACGTTTCTGCAGATTTTGATATATGAAAAGAACGTTAAACATTTTAAAATATTATCTTTCTACTTTTGTATATTTCTAGTTTAGATTCCAACACCCTGCCGAATTCAGGGTTATATTTCTGTTACAAGTTTTAGTGCAAATAAAATTTCATAATGAATATTTAAGCTTGAAAACTTGTTCCCAATAATTTTCCCTTTGCGACATAGTCGGTGAAATAAACGCAGTGTTATTAAATACTCACTCATTTAAATGATTATTTTAAATGTATATTTTGTGAAATAAAGAAATGTGAGCGTGTATTAGATGTTCTATTTCCATTTATAAAAGTTTGCATTCCTGACAAACACAAAGTTATATAAAAAGTTCAACAATAAAGCAATAGATTATTGTGAGAAAATATTCAGTTTTTAGTTAAGCATGCGAAACATTATTTTATTGGGTCTCTCATAACTACGTCTTAGAAACATTAATTTCTATGTGCACATTCGGGATGAAGGCTAACTACTATAACCACAGAAATGATAATAATTAGGGGGTCTATTTTGATGATCTTCAGAAATGATCAATAAAATGCTTTTGAAATGATTTTAAAATGTCCAAAATCCAAAGAAAAATGACGTAAAAAATATGATCAAAACCAGTTCGGATGAACAACTCAAGCTATTGTATACATTACTGATGTAGTCGAAGCTTCTTTCCTTCGTTCTAGTAAAATCAGCTTCCAAATTTTTGATTTACACTGTTCTTTACTGGAAAATCTGTCTTTAGTTATTCAAAAATCAGGCGTCACAGAAATCTTAGATTACATACAAATACTCCCAACGGCTGTCATTACAATTTCTGAGCGAAGAAATCGAATAGGTACCTCAGGAATATTATGAAGAACATTTATTGCATTTCGAAAATATTATTTGAAGAAAATACCATAAATATGAAGAAGTCTGTGTCAAATGCATTAAAAATGACGGAAAAGTTAAAAAATTACTTTTTTACTAGAAGTCGATAAAAAATACATCAAAATGGTTCATTTTCTTTTGCCATGACATAAAATTGATTTTTATGCAAAACGGTATTGTTCTAAAGTGAAAAGAAAAGAAAGATATTTCATTAAAATATGCCCCTAACAATAATAATAAATAATAATAACAATAATAAAAATAACATTGAGAATAATATATATTCATTCTATGGCTTACATATTATTTACAGATACAGTGAAACAGGAAAAGAAATATAAGAGGTAACATATTATTTACAATACCTATTAGCTGCATAGAGAACATAGCACCAAAGAAATACGTAACTAGCTTCTCCTTCCAAAATAAAAAAAAATTAATATCACATACGTGCGTCATTCTATTCTGCAATTACATTTTTGTCCTGAATATTTAACTTGAATAAGGCTTCATCATTAGGCCTCGGAAGCAAGATGTACTGAGAAGTGGTTCGTGTGAGTTGCTGTGTCAGGAGAACTCGAGCTGAGTTCACATCACGAAACTAAGTTGCAAAACTCATGCTCGAAACTTAATTGTGTGCACAGCGCATGCACATACCGCGAAAGTTGCCCTCTGAGAGCGCTTACTGCCTCCGAATTCAGTTTCAGATCTTAAACACGCACTCTAATTTCATCGGAGGGAATCGTCTTTCCTGGAATGGAGGGCATTTCGGAAGCAATGAGAAATTCAAGGTTCTCTCCACTTCTTCCGCCAGACATTATTACGTGCGAGACAACGAGATGTAAAGGTGTTGGGGTATACCTCGCAACGTCCCCTTCAGATTAACGGAGAAATGTAGTTCGAGTTCAGTTTCGAGTTGAAGCTCCTTACATTCTTGCCTTAACAATGACAATCATGGAACAAAATGGAAAATATAATGTTTTTTCGCTTTTTCTGTGTTTTCACTATAATTCACTACGTCATTGTTACTCACTTGTCTTAATTAAAGATAAGTAATATACAAAGTTTTCATTAATTACTTACACTAATAATAGTGATATGGTTCTGCTCTTTCCAATAATGTCACGACATGAGAATTAAGTTGTGTTGGAATGTTACATTTTTCCAAAAAATATTTCATTACCGAGGAATTGACGCAGGATCAGAATCGAAATGAATTGTTAGAAATCTCAAGGGCGAATGAAAAAATTAAAAACAACACAACGCAATAATCAGAGGACATATTTATTAATTTACTTGATGGGGCTCTTGAATTGAAAACAACGACAAGCAATGAAAAAAATCGTCGGTATGTTTCGAAGAATATTGATAATGCAAAGACAGTGTGAAAAAGAACTGTCGGCGGAGCTAATTTACCATTACCTTACAGTGCGATAATTGTGATAATCCAGATTAAGAATAATGTATAACACACGAGAAGGCGACATTGGATATTCCGGATGTGCCAAAGGCGGAATTACAAACGAAGAAATTACACAGTTAAAGAAGCATGAAATGATGATCAACAAGTGAATACCGTCGAATACCAAGTGAAAATACAATAACCCGCAAAATGCAAAAGCAACACACGACATTTCTTCCTTCATTTTTACAAAGTTTATGCACCCGGGCGACTTATGGCAAAACAGAACAAAAAAGGCGCTTAATGTTCATGTTTGCCAACATAGTTTCCTACATGTCTAACTCAGAACACATATAACCTTTATGCGAGGAAACCTCGCAATCCAGAAAAGTGAGGGTTCAAAGAGTTTTGCCGGCAGTGTGAAGTCACAGCACAGGAGGTGATTTTAGCGAAGGAGGTGGTAGTGCAGAAAAACGGAAATAATATCGGACAGAAAACAAATAATATAGCTTTTATCCGTGAAGCAACATATTATATATTTGCAATAGTAGCGGTTTGATTGCCGGTGACAATTGTTCGACATTAACCTAGTAGTGTTGTCGAAGCCGGCGTCTCTTCGATGATAATTTGGAGAGGCATTCAGCTCTGATAGGATATTTCTCCAATTATGTTAAGGAGGTTTCCGATACAATATTGTCAACAAAAATAACGGAACGCACACGATTCCGTTCTCTCTATTTGGTTCCCGTAGTCAACATTGAGGTCGGTCGCAGGACAGATGTCCCATTCGCGTACGGTCTACTCTCAAACAAATGTTAATGGAAGACATCAATGGCAATGGGTGTTTGCGAATGGTACACCGACGTAGCGTTATCGAGAGTGAAAGACAAAGAGAGAGAAAGATAGAAAGAGAGAAAAATAGAAAGAGAGAAAGATAGAAAAAGAGAAAAAGAAAGATAGAATAAGAAAAAAAGAGAAAGTTGTGCGAAAGAGTGCGGGGACCGGGTGCGGGGAGCGGGTGCGAGGACCGGGAGCGAGGACCGGGTGCGGGGACCGGGTGCGGGGACCGGGTGCGGGGACCGGGTGCGAGTGCCGGGTACGGGTGCCGGGTGCGGACACCGGGTGCGGACAGCGCGTGCAGACAGCGGGTGCGGTGACAAGGAGGGGTTTAGGGCCAAGGGCAAGGAGACAGTGGCAGCAACGCTATGATGGAATGCTATAGATGGTAATTGTGCAGCGAGTGCCCATTCCAGGGTGGCAGGGGCCTGAAAGGGAGTGTGGGTGGCTGAGTGAACAATTGCGCGGGCAGCTACCCCGGCCACGGTGCCGAGACGCCCCTCCCCCGCGGTTGTGACGTGATATGCACTGCGTGTGGGCCGCATGGGAGCATCGGGAACCACGCACGCGTCATAGGAAATACACTGTCATTGCGTATTTCTCTCGCCGGGTCAACTGCTACGGAGAAAGAATGGCACTCTCTTTTGAATTTCCTAGTAAGTACAATTCGTTCCTAAAAAAGTATTTAGAATGGTATGAATACGTTGCAACATTCCAAAGAGCGGATGAAAAACCGTTGCAAACAACGATCCATTTTTCTGAAAACTACAAATCCTCCCCCCTTAATTTTTAAAAAGTACTAATCCTACGATTTTGAAAAGGCTTTTGACTCAATCAATAGGGAAGTTGTATGGCGAAAACTAAATGATCTAGGCGTCTCACGTAAAATGTTAAATGTGTTGCAGAGCATGTACAGAGAAGTAAATTTTTGAGTCAGTGCAGTGACGGAAGTACAACGCCAAAAATAAAAATCGACAGTATGAGTAAGACAGGATTGTTCGCTATCACCGGTATTGTTTATCTTGTTTATAAACAATTTAATGTCTTGGGTACAGGAAGGGCCAGATGCGCCGAAAACTGATGACCTGAAAATTCCCAGAAATACTATATGCTGATGATTTAGTTCTATATTCGGAATCAATTGAAAGTTTACAGAAGAATTTAAGCATCCTGAAAATGTATCGTGAGACATAGGTCTAAAAGTAAATCTTCGAAAAACGAAAATTGTTGTCTTCAAGAAGGGCTTTATTTGGAGTAAAAAAAGAATTGGTATTATGCACAGGATGAGATCGACCGAGTCAAAATGTTTACATACCTTGGCGCAAAATTTTCCATGAATGGGGATGGAACAGACACACAAAAGCTGCGCAAAGTAAAGGAAGAATTGCACTATAAGAAATCGTTTGCGTAGGGCGCAAGGTACCGGAATTGACTTTAAAAGAGTGAGATACAATGTTTAAATCGCTAGTTTTCCCAGCTATGAATTATAGGGCCGAAATCTAGGGAGGGGATAGGATAGGTCGACTACAAAGTATCGAAACAGGTTATTACATATGAATTCTCGGAATCTCTAAATTTGTAGCAAATGGCAGGGTCTTAAGAGAGGTTGGTAGTGTAGAAATTTGGAAGGATTTTAAAATGAAACCCATTAAACTTTGGATTAGATTAGAAGGTGAACCGGCTCACACGCTTATACAAGGGTGCTTTAGAGCGCACTTAGGCCACCGTTACTGGTCGTACAAAATTAAACATTTACCTGAACGCGTAGTTTTCAGACACGTTTCATTGGAGACGGTGGGGGATTCGGGATCACATGAGATAGAACGGCTAATTTCTGGTAGACTTGCGAAAATTAAAAGGCAAGACATCCTGGCAGCAACGACCGAAAAACCTTCTCTATTGGCACAAACCCACACGAGTTTGGAATGGGGTTGCGAAAGTTACGTTCACACACTTAGAAGGGACGCAAGGAGGATACGCTTTGTTCAGTGTCGGGGGGGTGGATGCAACGTAGACTAAAAGACACGAAATGTAATGACATCTGTGTGCTTTGCGGCGATAAAGAATATTGGATCCACATCCTTTTCGATTGCTGTGCGATCGAAACATGGAGACGAAAATGGATGGGAATGGGACCAACATAGAAACGTAACTCTCTCCCAGAACATATTAGGCGATAAACGGTTTTAAGTCATGAAAGAGCTAGAAACATTTCTACAAACGGTTCGGACCATTAGGGAAAAGGGAAATTAGGGAATGGGAAAACAGCACGGATTAGTACGAGAAGAGCCTAGACTGGAGAGAAAATAAATAAGTTAAGCAAACAATAACTTAATCAATAATTTAAGTTACTAAACTGTTAAGTAAATAAGCCATAAGTCGTAGTCAACTGTTAAGTAATATAAATAATAAAATAAATAAATTTAAAAAATGAAACTGTCAACAATTAAATAAGAAAATTAGGTGGCAAAGAGGAATGGGTGGTCTAAATGTAAGAGTAGAGGCGTTGGTGCGGGCGATCTGCTGTGGGGCCGCTTGATTTCAGGTGCTGAGGAAGTCAAAGACTGTACGGAGAATGCGTGACGGCCGCACCAAGAAATAAGCAAATAGCTTACTGTTAGCAAAAATCTGATGGGTTAACATGTAATCGGCTTGTGACGGCAACTTTTTCTCCTTCAGGTTTTTTTACTCAGCCGTACCTTATGGTATCTTTCCAGCAGCTTTGATGCAATAGAAAGACCGTTTGGGGTGAATACCAGAATTCAAAAGGTTAGAAATGGTAGAATGTAGGTATTTTTTAATAAGATTTATTTTGTTTCGTTGCATAAACTTTAAGGTCATTAGCGACTATTGATGTAGATATTGTAATGGCTTAAAGGCCTTCGGTCTAGCCACATAACTATCAAGTTATTTAATGTATAAGTGTAATAATTACCTATAAAATTAATAAAATTATACGGGAGCACCGTATTTGTTGTTCTTGAGCAGTGTGTGTGCTTTTTTGTATTACCTTATGTAACTTTGTTTAGCAATATTTGCGCTGCTGAAGGCCACTAGTTTTGGAATAATTATTTACGCAGTTGATTCGTAATCGCTGATATCGTACTGGGCGCTATCATGATGGCACATTAACATCAGAAGGAATACCACGGATAAAAAGAAGAGAACTAAGAGAAGGTGGATAAAAATAATACAATAGAAAAAGCAAAAAAGATATAAAACACCTCAGAATGAGATGTTTGTTTTAGAAAGAAGAAGATGAAGAATAAAATTATGTGAACGACATAGAAAACAGATAAGAAAGAGTAGAAGAGAAAGACGAATAAAGTAAGAACAAAGAGTAGGTGAGAAAAGATGTAGATAAAACAGCCAATTAATCTCTGCTCTGTATTCACATAACCAATAATAAGTTCGGTCTCTAACACGTCACGGTACAATGGATCCCCGACAGCCAGAGTAATAAACACAGTGTTGTGCTAAGTAAAATCTAATATAGTGGGAGATAGGGGAAC
>BOPP01000131.1:1105330-1115509 GCA_017312745.1 Gryllus bimaculatus
GGCCTTCGGCCTAGCCACATAGGGTCAAGTAAGCTAATTTTGTCTGTAATAATTACCTATTAAATAAATAAATAATAAAAAAATCTAACACGGAATAACGAAACCTAAATGCAACTTATGTTTGTGTTTTAACGTTTAGTAGTTACATTTTTGTTTTAAACTATTTGTGTTACTACAGAGGAGAAGAGTCATAAAAACTGCAGATGTTGACTAGGTAATAACTACTTGATAACTCATTTTTGTAAGTCAAACAAAGAAATGGATTCTATGCTGAGCTATTCTAAGAACCAAGCAAGAGCATCGCAAAAGATTCTTGCTGTACAACTGCGTATACTCTAAATACATCAATTGTAATTTTAGTTACAAAAATGAAAGTGCGCCGACATTAAACAAAAATTAAATTGCGCGATAATCCGTCTGACATTAGCGCCCCTCCGAAGCGGCGCGCTGGGGATCTGGCGGCGCGCAGGCGAACTAGCGTCCCGTGGGGAAATGCATTCTTTATTCCGTGGAGAAGTAATAGGGGAAATTGGTTCTCGCGGAACGGCGCGTGGCCGGCGGCACGTGCGCGCCGTACGTCAGACGCTTTATCTCGCTCCCTTCTTCCGATCTACGGCTCCCGCACCCGAAAGGCACAGAGTGAAGGTTCTGCGCGCGAGGAGACGGGCTGGTGGTGAATGAGGTGGGTGGAAAAGGCGGGAAAAGAGGGGTTGGTGGTAGTGGGCTGATACTAAAGGAAGGCGATTGGGAGATAAGGTCGGCGAGACGATCATCACACACCCTCCGATCTGGTAGATTAACACATTGTGTTAGCTGGAGTGATCGTGATGGAGTGATACAGCTGGTGTAGTGATCATAACCATTGGGAAGTGGAATTGCATGTGAAAGTGGCAGTGGTAGTGGTAGCGATAGTTGTAGGGGTAGTTGCAGGTGTACTTGTAGTTGTAGTGGCAGTGATTGTTATTGTGTTAGTGATAGTGTTAGAGGTAGTGGAAGTGATAGTGGTTGTTGTAGTATTAGTGGTAGTGGTAGTGCTAGTGTTGGTGGTTGTGATATTGATAGTAATAGTGGTAGTTGTAGTGGTCATGATGGTCCTAGTGGTCAAAATGGTGGTAGTGGTAGTGATGGTGGTAGTGGTGGTGATAATGATGGTGCTAGTGATAGTGGTCGTAGTAGTTGTACTTGTACTTGTAGTGGCCATTGTAGTGATAGTGATAGTTGAAGTGGTAGATTTAATGGAAGATGAAGTGGCGGTTGTAGTGATAGAGGTTGTGTTGTGGTCATGGTAGTTGTAGCGATAGAGGTGTGGAAATAAACATGATATTTTTTCATATTGATAGAGACAGATTATCTCGCTTCCTTCCGATCTATGGATCCCGGACCCGGAAGGCTTGGAGCAGCCGCTGTAGAGTGAAGTTTCCGCGTGCTAGTAAATGTTCTTTAAAGGTGGTTGTTAGAGAAGAAAGAGAAAGAAGGTAATCGAGTGGTGATCGAGATATGAAAGTGAAGATGGAAGAGGAATCGGGTTTTCAGAATCTAATGATTCCGAAGGATGTGATAATCTAGTCGTAGTTATTTTTGTCCTTCATTTGGGATTATATCGGAGAGTTCAAAATCACAAATAACCGCAATTAGAATGCCAGTTTAGCCACTGAAACTGACCTACCCCATTAACCGGTGCGTTTCGATGACACAATTGTGTATTGAAATTGAGCGATGAGGATTAGAGATGAGGAAATAGCAGAACTCCGATAAAACCTGACGCCAAGCCAATTGGCCCGCCACAAATTGCATCTCGCTAGAGGTGGAATGCGACCGGTCTGAGCGACACATCACCGTCACCCTAATCAACGAGTAATTTGTTAAGTACTGGTAAGTTAAATATAGACGTTAATTCACTGACGACCATTGAAAATGCAAAAGCAAATAGTAATGATAATGATAGAGATGGTAGTTGTGCCAAAGGACTAAGCAATGCAAGTAAGAGTCAAATCTCCAAAACGAAATTGTGGAACCATTGATTGCGTTTCTCCCGTTGTTTTCGGCGAACAAAATCACCAAACTATTTTCGTTTCACAAATAATATTACATCTATGACAGCGTATAACCAAATATCTTATTTTCTCTTATTTTTCTTTACCAATTTACAGAAGCATCCCCACATGAACATCCGTCATTCGAAATCTGGATCTCTAATGAAAATCTGTTTACCACGTATAACTATTAATAATGTAGTATACCGAAATGGTATACCTCTAATATTTATTCATATTTACGTATAAATGATCATGATTGATTAAATGATGAAGCATTGGTGAAAATAAAAGGTGTAAGAAACAGATGTATCATCAGAAGATTTGTCAAAAAACTTATTTTTCACCAGAAATTCCAAATCGACCTAGATATGAATCATGGTACCCAGAGGTGGAAGACGTACAGGGTCATCCTCGCCTAGCAAACGCCAAAAATATGCTTACGAATCTGTACTAAAAGTAGCGCGCTATCCGAGGAGCTTTATGAAATGAACCCCCTGTAGCAGCGCACAATATTCTATTGCTTGGAACTGGAGTGGGAGCAACCCGTTGGCTTCGATATCGTAAGAGTGATTGGTCACTTGTCGCTTGCTGCAGCACTGCTTAAGCAGTTACAGCGCAGTGGGCCCTCTGCCACAAACGTCAAAATGTATACGAAGCAGAGCTTCTATAGAAGCAAAAGTCGTAAGTCTTTCTGGTTGTTACGTTTGCTGTTGGGTTACTCGTTTACGGCGTGTTGCCTTTTTGATAGTCTCTCTTTCACTTTCAGGTGTTTCATCCTGGACCGTGGGAAATAGGGAGATTTTATCCTGAGGAGAGAGGGAGTGCTTTATCTTTCCGCTGCAGCTACTATTTGGAGATTGCGTGGAAAGCATCAGGATTCTATCATATTACTTTCGAACATTTACGGCGAATCCAGCCATATCTTCAGTACTCTTTTAAAGCCGGTCAGATTAAACCTAATTAAGACCACAGAATAAAAACGCTGGGCAAATTTAGCTGCTCCAAATTACTTCAATCTGTAAAGAGAACTTAAAAAAGTCTACAATATTGTTAGATCATTCTATTTAAATTCTACATTGTAGAACATGCCTACAACTATATGTGATTAGTTACGTAAAATATATTATGACGAAAGATAATTCTTAAAACATGTTAACTGCGAAGTGTTTCAATTGCGATTATACAGAATCTTAAATATTTAAACGAGAAACCCTAAAACTCCCTCCGACGTGTACCAGACTTTTGTCTCTGCATAAAATGTAAAAAATTGAAGCTTGGAGAGCCCGAGACATGCAAACGCTTATTATAAAACTGAAAACGATATTTCGCTGGGTTTGGGCTGAGTCACATACGTATTCAATCATGTCACGATAATTATTGACTGAGACTGACTAAACAGTTTTTCACCACGTAATTAAAGTAATGGTTTGAAGATGTAGACTTCAATCTTAAAATGTGTGTATTGTTTTAAAACTTTTGATTTTACTTTGTTTATTTATCGTAAGAAACAGTAAAAACTGTATGTTACATGAGAAAGAAGTATAGTCGTTCCCTTCACACAAAGCGCATGAACTCATGAAGTCGGCAGAAGGAAACTGACTTCTGTATTGAGGTTAAAGAACAAACCACCTTAACTTCTGGATTCCACCCTTAGAAGAAGATCTATCAGTCAATGACGAGAATTTTTTATCTTAGATTGCGATCTGGATAATGTAAATGTAAATGGAAGTTGAAGGAGGATTATATAGTGATACCTTCTGCGTGCGAATACGTACAGGTAGAAACGAACACTTGTTAAATAATGACCCTGATGAAGCATTAAGTTAAGGACAGACAATGGTCAAGTATTGTTAACACATTTTGTGTATGTGTGTGAATGTACGCGGGTAGGCATATATCTTTTACAGTAAGTAATATGTATTTCATGTTGTCGCTGGTTGTTTTGTATTCATATAGGTAATAGTGGTTTGTGGTTTGATGTCAGTGATAATAAATTAATAATATAAGAGCGTCCGACATGTCATGCAAACCACGAGTTGTTATTGGCTGTACATATAGTTTTTCAATATCCCTCATCAATTTACACAAATTTAGTCTGTGTAGCGAGCAACTGCACGATTTCCGCCAGCACTTACCACATCTCCACACCAATGCCGCCGACTGAACGGGGACCGGGTGCGGGGACCGGGTGCGGGGACCGGGTGCGGGGAACGGGTGCGGGGAACGGGTGCGGGGAACGGGTGCGGGGAACGGGTGCGGGGACCGGGTGTGGGGACAGCACCCAGATGTGGGGACTGCGTGGGGAGACCTCCACTCCGCCGGCGTCCCCTCTCCCCATCAACGCCGTCGCCACCACCACCACCACCACCAACACTGCTGCTCCCGCCGCAGTCGCCGAGTCCTTTAAAATTGGCTGCAGCTGTTTCTCCACGAGACATATCTCCGCCCGGGGCCCAATACTAAAACGCAGCGCATTTTGCAGAGAAAGCTCCGAGAGAGAAAGTTTCTTTCCTTTCATTAAAAGATGCATATGAAATCCCTCGGCGGTATTTTACTTTTTTCCCCTTCCTTCTTTTTATTTCTGGAGAAAGGATCTCATTTCTATGATCTCTCAATCCGGAGCGACGCTCGTGATGCTGCTGAACGAGCGGATCCACTTGGATTATTCCGGGGACGTTAAAGCGACCGGAAGCGCCTCGACATGCGAGGAAGATGAAGGAAAATGGATTTCGTGCTCGCGTTCTTCTGCGTTTGGCGAAGTAGTATTCTGGAGCATTCGCAGTGAAGTTGTGCTTTGGTATGTAAGGGGATGTTATTGACGACGTTATTTTTGCAGGGCGTTTTGAGGATTTGGGATTTGAGTATCTAGCATTTTGAGGATCCATGTTTGGAGCAGCTCAATTTAAGAGGGGAGCAGATTCTACATGCAACTTTCAATTTTATTTCTTTTGGTAATTCTAAATTGTGTCCATTGGAATTACGTAAATACAAGTACTGAAATGTTAATATATAAAAATACTAACAATTTAATTAACAATAATATATAACATTGATTTCTTTTGGATAATGGATAATTTACAGCACAATTTGGCAAAATACGAGATTGTGCTTCTTGTGTGTACATATAAGCTTATTAGTATATAAATTGATAGGAAGAGATATTTTTTCTGTTTCATATCCCAGGAAATTCTTGTGAGATGTTGATGCCATTATATCACTGAACAGTGCTAATAACGACAACCCGAATCGGAAGAAATCAATTTTGGTAGTTGCGATCATTTAAATTAGAAGAAATTTTTAAAACTAGCTTCTAGGTGAGCCATTTTTTGAGAAATGTATTTCATGTCTCGAAAAAAAGTACTTCTTATTTGTAGATAAGGCAAGAGCAAGATGCTTGAGCTGAGTTTTGTTGCAGCCATCAGTTGAACGCGTGCCGGTGCAAATTCCAGGCAGGTTGCCAGCGTCAAGTATTCATAGCTGCGGAGCGGCGCGCAGCGAGGGAAGTATTCGTCGCAGAGGCGGCTCCCGGGAATTGGGGGGGGGAGACACGGCGTGCGGGTCGGCGCGAAGGCGCTCGACTGGGAGCGGCGAGAAACGACGCGTGGGGGCGCACGGCGGCAGGGGGTGGGCGCGAAGGCCTGCGCCGCTGGGCGCTCACGTTGCTGCCGTCAGCTGTTCTGCGAGACATGTGGAGGGGCGGTAGTTAGCACATTTGCTTGCCGTTACGCCCGGGATGATGCACAGATTAAGGTAGTTATCTACCTGAGGAAATACTATTACGTTTATGGTTTCTGTTTTGTTTTCCCTTGAATATTTGATTATTTGATTTTTTTACATGCTCACAGAGATCAATTAATTTTAATTTTTTTCTTTATTTCTTAATAATTAATTGGCCAAAATGCTGGTTTTTCCTTCAGACATTCTATTTCCCCAACAAGTTGAAAGCCGGCGAAAGTTGTTTAGGATGGAACGTAGGTCCTCACGGTGAACCAGTTCGAATTGGGCCAGATGATGGTGGCTGATGTTGATGATGAAAAGAAAAGATGGCTCGCTGACCATGGCCCGTTTCGTAGGATGCTGGTCAGTTATTTGCCTGAAAATGATCAAGGTAACCACGAAAAACATTGATAAGAGAAGTCGGCCTAAGAATTTCATTCCACCACAAACTCAAGTATATCAAATATTAAATATATAGTCGCCGTAACGAAGCTACAATTACGAATTTTGTTTGACAGAAAAAACAACACATTTATCGCCAAAATTTCGTAATCCGGACCATTGTGAATCGGCACTTAGGCAGGCAAAGCATGCTACCGGCAGGAGAAACTGCTGCAAAAGAATGCGAGTTATTCGATCCCCAGACCTGCCCGGGGCCGATGGATGTGCGGGAGCTCCTGTCACTGTTGGGTGCCGGCAAGAGAAGGGGCAGGAACGTGAGGCCAATAAACGACGAAGAACCTACATCGATGAACTAGCGTAAAGTCCATACCGGGTGATACGCATTCTCGATTGCAAGAAGACGAAGAGTACAAGGTTTTTACGAAGATGTCGTTGCTGCTACTGGTATATCCATGTCACTTATAAAATGGAGTTATTATGTTGTCGACACAGCTTATAGAAGTGGTTCGAAGGTACAAAAACCTACTAATTCAGAAAGAAATATCAGAAACGCGTACTCACAAACTCGTTGAAAAATATTTTTAATGACAAAATATTTGGTGGTATAACTATGAAAGTTTTTCATTTCAATGGCAATTAATTGTTGTAGTTTTTCACTCTATTCTGTTACATGAATTACTACAACAGCAAATACAGAGTTATAATAAAAGTGTTAGAAATGGGACAACTGGTATGAAATGCTCGAGCAAAATAATTGGGCGACGGCAGACTGCCGAAAATATTGATTACATGTATGTCGCAAAAGTGAAAGGAAAGGGGGGAGTCTAATAATGAGATGAGAATTATGTGAGAAGCTGTTAATGAGGAGGGGTGCGATCTACGTAGCTGAGAATAGGTATGAACTGAAAATTTGGAAAACACCTATGAAGAGAACACTTTTATGTGTACAAAAGGACGAATAAATGCAAAAAGATTGAGAGAGCAAGGACATAGGAAGGAGAAGACGGGCAAAAAAGGGACATGGGAGAGTGTAGTAAAAGACGAAATTAGTGAGGTATGCCGAAACGCAACTCCATCGTGTAGCCATAGAAGGGTCTCCATCGCGCCCGTTCCCACCTCAGCGCCCGCTTCAGCGCGTGTGCCCACACATCTTGAGAGCGAGCGCTCTCCTACGGCAGTGCAAAGGCGCGTGTAGGGCGTGGGCGCGCTCCGCCGAACCCGCTCTCCTTCCCCGCCCCGCCCCACCGACACTACCTCAGCTGATGCCTCCTTCCCCTCTGCGGCGCTAAGCCACCGTTTCCGCTAACACTTCAACGTCAACATTTCCTGCTCCTCCGCTGCCGGTGCTACCTCTCACTCTTCCAGGCTCTTCACAGTGGCGCTCAACCCGCCTTCACCGCTGCTAACCGCCTCATCATCCGCTTCCACCGCGCTCAACTGCTTCTAACGCGTTTTTCCGCTTCCACTGCGCGCAGCGGCCCGCGCCGCTCTCAACCGCCCCTAGCCCCCTCAACGACCTGCACAGCGCTGAACCGTCTTCACTGCGCCCAACTGGCATCTCCGCGGTCAACCGTTCCCACAGCACTCCACCACCCCTATCGCGCTCAACAGCCAGGACTGCGCAAAACTATCCCGAAAGCTTTCAACCGCCTCCACCGTGCTCAACCGCCTTCTCCACGCTCAAACGTCACCATCGCGCTTAACAGCCTGCACCGCCCTTGCCGCCCTAAACCGTTCATCTATCTTGTTTAGCTGCCCTTTCCGCGCTTAAATCCCGCCTTCTCGCGCTGAACCACTTCCGCTGCATTTAAACGCGTCGACCACTCCCAACCGCCTTCACCAAAATCAATTGCATCGACCGCTCTCGACCGGCTGCATCACGCTTTTCCGTTTACAACTGCCTCCGTCACGCTGAACCGCCATTACTGAGTTCAACCACCTCCACCGCCGGATGTGGGCACCTAGGCTTTAAGACTTTTCGCATGAATGCTCCCGCATGAGGGATCCGGGGTATTCATGCGAATATCCTTCGAATGGCCCCCGCCGACGCACATGTATGTCGACAGGTTCGAATTCTGATCCCGCCGGAACGCAGTTTACCCTCGCGGCAACATCCCCAATTAATGCCTGGGTGGGGCCACCGTGCCAACTTAGAGGTCATAACTATCCAGGCTACTACCAACGACTCCAAACGATGCGCTACTCACTGCGCCAGGACACGTTCCTTTTTTTTGCCCAGGGTTACGGGCCACTGCCACGACGAAGCCGAGACCCTAACAGGGGGCCACCCGAACTAAGGTCCGGCGGCTCGGAGCCCCCTTCTCGTCCCCTCACAGCCTCCACGTTGAAGCTGTTGACGTGAGTGTCGCCAACACCTAAGAGGGGGCTGTGTCCCCGTGTCCATATCCATATGAAGGATTCGGGGCATTCATGCGAATATCCTTCGCCCGATCCAGCCTAAAGGTCGGCGCCAGGCGTCCAAGTGGTGGGTAACCGGCCAAGCCCGGCAACACAGAGCTTATCATCACTGCCTCCACCATGATGCTAACGATATCAGTTGCGCCGCTTTGCGTTAAACCGCCTCCATCGCATTCAACCGTCTCCAACGCGATCAGACGCCTCCATTTACCTCGCTTAACCTCCGTTTACATATACTGGCTAGTTACAACTGTCCTCTGATGGCTAGTTAAAAATCTACTTCCCCGATGGGGCCCGCTCCGCCCCGCAATGCAGCTAATTACTCCTGAACGGTGAGACCGGTGTTCATAACCTCATCTCTATGATTTCTATGCTTCGAATACCTCTGCAAAGTCATGAGTTGGCTTTGCCATAAATTTATATTGTGGACATGGGGCTTAGTTGTATATTCGCGTTGTGTCTCCGTGTATTCCAACATTACGTCCTGTCAGTGCTTAACTTCGCCCCCTCTATTCCGTTTACAATCTTGTTTGGTTTTGCTCCTCTCCACACCCCCGTCATTACTCACTTATTTCCCCCTTCTTTTCTCCATGTATCTCTCTACCTTACTTTTCTCCGTTTTCTTTACCTTTTCCCATCTTTCCGTGCTTTACCGTACCATCCTCGATCTTACCTTTATTCACGCGACTTATTTCATTGTCACTTCCTTCATCTACAGTTCATTTTTCTCAATGCAGCCATCCCCCTTCCTACATTTTCTTATAACAATTTCTTCCATTTTGACTTT
The DNA here is from genome assembly GCA_017312745.1 of Gryllus bimaculatus. Classification (NCBI taxonomy): domain Eukaryota; kingdom Metazoa; phylum Arthropoda; class Insecta; order Orthoptera; family Gryllidae; genus Gryllus; species Gryllus bimaculatus. Next base: position 1,114,691 of record BOPP01000131.1, read on the forward strand.
TCATATTGCATTCCTCTATATCGGCTTCCTGTACCACCCCATCTCCAACGGAACATTCCTACAATCCTCCATCCGTCATTTCCTAACCAGTACAAAGCATCATCGGCCCTCTCTTCGAACATTTTACCCCTCTTTTCGCTCTTTTCCGTCCGACCGGCTTACTTTACGACGCTTCGCAATGCGCTGCGAAGCGCCGCTCTCTTCATAAAAGCCAATCTTCCACCACGATCGGATTTTAACACTCGACAGAAGTTCCTAAATCGCTCTCCCGAAAAGCCGTGTCTTTCGATTCACCGGCTGCACATTTACACAATTAATCCGTTCCAGGAATTCCTAACAGGATGAAACCAACGAGCGCGCCGGAGAGTATTCTAGAATTCCCATTCAGCGCACAAAGCAACGAAGAAGAATCTCTCCCTTCCTCCGAAGCCTTAGCCTCATCCCCCCGTGAGCAAACGTGTTTAGGAGCCGCCGAACAAGTTCACGATGATTAAATGCAAAATACAACCGGAGGTGGAGCCGGCGTGGGCGGCTTCGATCGGGGCGCGCGGGGTGGCGGAATCCCGAATCACAGAGCGCGCTTCCGAAGTAGCGCCGGAAGTCGCGCATGCAGGCACGCAGGGCGTCGCGCGCTTGCAAATCTGGCCGCTCGCCGCGCGCATGCGCCGTCGACCCTCGAGAGGCGGCAGTGCGCCGCTTAATGAAGAGCGCACGGCAGAGAAAGCCCTTGGGGGTGGGGTGGGGCGCGGAGTGTAGAGGTGGGGGCTATGGCGCCAAGAGTGACTAAGGAGTTGGAGGAAGTGACGTCTGAAGAAGGAA
>BOPP01000131.1:1122101-1139313 GCA_017312745.1 Gryllus bimaculatus
AGCGGAGACGGTCGCAGACGCGACAGAGCTGTTGTAGCGGCGGCGGCGGTGGAGGCGGAGGCGGGCACCCGTCCCGAGGGCTCGAAAGGATCCGTCTCCGATACGCGGCGCTCTCCCGACCGCTGTAGCGTTTTCCGGGAGATTTCCCGCTATACATATGAAACACGCGGGAGTGATTTGGTGCGCCCGGGGCTGTTCCGAGCCCTCCCCGCGCCTGCGCGCTCGCAACGCCTGATTGCCCGGAGGCGGTAACCACTTTACGCTGCTCCCGCTGCACCGGAGACAGAGTCCCTCCCACCCCTCCGCGCCACGCCGCCCGCGCGCCGCGCCCTGTCGGCGACGCGTGCGCGCCGGATATAGAAAACGTAACGAGGCCTTCACGCCCAGGTAAGCAGCGACACGCGGCAGCACGGCATGGGGCGGCGGCGTGTCTCGCGGGGCGCAGCACGCGAGGGGCGTGCGTTTGCCTCTCGAACGAGGGGGTAGGAGCGACGTGGAGCCGAAGGAGATACACTGTACAAGGAATACGAAATGATGCAGTGGAGAATTGAATCGTGCTTGTCAAACGCCGCTACCGAAAGATACATTTCGAACGCAGATGAACGAATGAACTTCATTCATTCGCGTTTACCATGAAAAGGTGCACACGCATCCTCCATCTCACTACAATTAAATTATAACGGATAATAATAGTTGTATTTACGTTTTGCCTTGCATTTATACCAATCACAAATACTGAAAAATTTTGCGAAACATAGTCGTAACGTATAGAGACATTCACGCCTAGGTAAGCAGTGTCGTGACGAAGAACACGGTGGGAGTGGCTGGGGGAGTGTCTCGCGAGACGCTGCACACAAGGGGCGCGTTTCAAAGCATCTTCCTCTCGGGTGAGACAGCGCGTTGCAAACTTGATAATGTATGAAGAAGAATACGAAATGTGAGATTGGAAAATTGAATCATGCCCCACAAACGCATTCACCCGTAGATAAAAGTTACAAATGCATTCATTTCGCTTCGTTCCGTTCCGTCAATTTGATCAAATTATTCAATTCAATTTTACCTTTACCAGAGTTAATCACTATTAGTAGATGGCAAAATTGTATTTTAGCGAGGCACACAAAAATGTACGAAACGTCCATTTATAATTGTTTCTTTTTTCCTCAAAGCTTCGATGTTATTCGGAGATCTCTTGATGATTTGTTAAAAAGAAACAAAGAAAACAAATCACGTTCATTAATGTCAATCACTTGTTGACAAAACATATAGTGTAACAATTATGTGAATTATTATTATTATTATTATTATTATTATTATTATTATTATTATTGTTGTTGTTGTTCTTGTATTTCAATAGTAGCTGTCTTGAGACATAACCAATAAACATAACCAATAAATAAATATGCAAATAATTTTAAAATTATTTAATGCGACATAGACGCTACACATCGCTAGCTATTTATATTATTATTATTATTATTATTACTATTATTAATTGGTGTGTTGTTTCTTTCAGAAGAGACAGGCTGAATCCTACCCAAACCGGGAGTTTCTAGGATTCGAGTCCTGGCGGTCGCAGGGTTTTCGACGCTAGCTAGTCGAATTCAGCCGCTGTCTCGAGGACCTCGCTAGTATCGGCTGCCCTCATCGATAGTTTTCCGTGGTTTGTCCAATCTATACCTGGCGATTACCGGAGCATACCCTAAAAAACGGGCCGCGGACCGCGCGCGATTTTTCCGCTCTTTCCTTTGCTATTCTCACCCTTTTACTTACACACTATCATGCATTACACTACGACACGTGACTGGAGCTGAGAGCTTGTCCCAGCTTGGGAGGTTGTTCCTCTGATGCGGCATACCTGGTGGGTTGGTCTCATCTCATCATCCAGCGGGAAAGGGACAGCGCCACACACTGGTTGATTCCAGAATCTAGCGGTATTTAAACCATAAATGCATATGCTCGAAACGAATTAAAGTAAATATGAGGTGGTTTCTTATAGTCTTGCCATATGTGCAACATTCATTTTTCAGAAGAATGGGGAATCTGTTCAGCGAGCGCTTCCGAGCCGCGCGCGCAGCCGTGCCAAAGTCTTGCTTTGGCGTGCTTGGTGTTATTGCCCACTGCCACTGAATTGTTAAGGATAACTTCATTGTTCAATATGGACGAGAATCTAGAAGTAATTCTCTTTAGAATTTAATAATGTTTAATAGAACATTTCACATTTTTAATTTAATTTTTTATGCGAGAGTATCACTACGTATTTGAAACAGATTCCTTTAGTGATCACAAATTTAAACTGAGTTATGTTGAGTTGGCAGGAATTGCCAAGAATGTTCGCTCGCTTTTATTCTCTAAATTTTGTGAATCAAAATGGTGAAAAACATTTTAGATGTTTATACAGTCACACGACGAGAGCTATTCGTGCTCTTGCGTGAAGCAGATTTACGGAATAGAAAAATGCTAATACAGAATGTTTCCCTCATGGTTCTTGGACGCATTCCAGAGACAGTGTTAAGTGAGAAGATACGGAGATTGATCAGCCAAATTGTGGACAAAGGGAATGCTTGGAACAGCATCGTAGGCAGATTCGCGGCAAGGAAATCGACATGACTGGGTGACGCAATGATATGTGTCAAGGTAGAAGCGCAGAAAATGGATAAATGTAAGCCTGACAGAAATGAAAAATAATGGAAAAGTGTCACAAAGTATAATTCTGAACATTTTTAACACCGTCAGCTTTATAGATCTCTTTATAATAGTTTAATAAGGAAAGGAAATTATGATTAATGAAGGAAATTGAATGAATGAAATGAAGAAAAGAATGAATTAAATAATTTAATAAAAGGAAAAAAACACTGTGCGCCCGGTTTCCCATTAAAAAATGCACTACACTTACGAGACTAATGACCTTAGCAGCTGACGCACCCGGAACCACCCTGCGATTCTTTAAATTCCTCGAGTGAAACAGAAAGCGAGAATCGCCGCGCATGCCAGAGCGGGGGCGGGGGCGGAGCCCGGGTCGCGAGCGCGAGCCCCTTGGGGCCGCATTCCTCTGCGCCGGCGCGGGTGCGGCCACGTCGGCGAGGGAGGCGAGGCTGGGCTGGGCGGCGCGCGAACGCGTTTCAATTACAGCTGGCTGCTGGCGCGCAGCGCTGCGGCGGCCGGCGCCGCATGCGGGAAGGGCGAGGCCGCCGTTTGCCTAGCGCAGGGCTGTCCGTTCAGCGGAGCCCTCCTTTGCCACACGTGCTCCGATCAACAAATTGGGGATCCACAAGGAAAAGGTATATCCATGTTCATTATGGACAACCTTCTATGTGGCGGAATTGGAGATTTTTACATTTTGGTATCAACGATTCAGCAGTTGCTTGTTCTTTCGTTTGATAAGAAAATTTCCAAAGAAAACTAAAAATTGAGTATATAAGATAGAAAATAAAAATCATCCTATGTAACCTTTACAATTTATTGATGATAAAATATCTTGCATGTGACAAGAGGGAGGTGATTGTAAGGTGCTTTCAATTGTAAAATAATATTACAATAAATAACTTTAATCGTTAATCGTAATAATTAAATAAGCTAATCGTATTCTTTAGAAAGTGTAGAATGCCTAAACTTAGCCAACATTATTAACATCAAAAAGTGTTTTTCCTTCTTCTTGTAATTTTTCCCCGAGATAGGTTGTCTATCATCGACGATGCATACTTGGCAATAAAACCTTCAGAAATATTTGTCCACAAAGTGCAGTGTGCAAAAACGCGGTGTCATGTTCAGATCTCTACTTCCATGAATTTGGTATTAATAACTTTTCGTTGTAAAGTTTCGATATTTTATGAATTTTATAGCTAACTGCCAATTCCGAAACGAAATGCACCTGCTACGGAGGCACAAGGGCGTGCAGTAGAGCCCGAACTCGCGGAACTAGTGACTGGGATTTTCAGACCTCCCGAAAGGCACGGATATTTCTCCTTCAGATTATACAGCGGGTTTTTCCTTACGTAGTTATAAATCAAACATCTCCTTTCCAATCATTAAGAGGCCGACATTACAGTCATATCTTACCTAAGAAAGGGGAGGCTAAAAACGTATTACGGTTTTTTCTCGCTTGCACTCTGACCGAGGGTTGCAACCATCCTCATTCCTCACAGCATCATACTTCTACTCCTCATTATTTTCATCATCTTCGCAATTTTTACCTTGGCCTTGTTGTAGAGATACAGAATGCAAAAGATAAAACATTGCGCATATGAGTCGTTTAACAAACGCTGTTTACGCAAAATACAACAAAATTACTTATTACTTCAAAAACTCAAGTAACTTCCTTTACATACTTTAAGTGAGATCGTAGTACAGGAAGTGAAAGAAATGCAGTCTTCTACCCCTGTCGCTGAGGGTTGAAGGTTGCTGCCAAACCGTTCGGCCGTACCCCGACCCCTCGCGGACGGCTTTCTCAACCCTCCGGCCGAATCGCTCGCCGTAGCCCCTCAGCACTCTGTCGCTTCGCGAGCGGCGCTTTCAGCCTTGAGAATCCCCTTAAGCGGCGGCGCACTCTTTCCGCGATTACCACCTAGGTCGACAGCGCGGTGGAAATAACGATGGTACAACAAAGATCAAAACACTGGATTGGAGAGCAATGGAAATAAAAGTATGCACTCAAATGTATGTATGTAATTACTCAAACGCAATATGTACAAAAATACACAAGTGAGAGAAAGAGAAGCGGCTGGATTACGAGGAAAACTGCGAAAAAAATTAATGTGAAATGGACGTGCTCCCGAGAACTGGCAGTGACAAGGAAATCAAAAATCGGCGGGCGCCCATAAATGAGACAAGAATAACGGTTACCCCCCAAAAGTTTAAACCACTCAAGACAATGGAACAAAAAAACGGAAGAGTTCCTCAACAGAGCAGACCGCAAGAAACAGTTAAAGGCATACGCATACGAGAAAAACGGAGGAGATGCAAAAGAGAGAGGTAATGAAAGAATGAGGAAGAGAGCGAGAAAGTATGAGGGAGAGCAGTAGGAAGAGAATTGGAGAGGTAGAAAAGACAATTGGCAATGGAAAAAAATAAGTTGACAGAGAGAAGAGTAATTGATACAAGTAAATATGAATGAAGGAAAAGTTCTGCTAGGTTGAAATGCAAAAGGGAATGGATCGATGACACCATTTGCCTACAAAGTGGATTAATTTCAAACATTTGTCTTTTCAGAAGTGTTTACCCAAACTATACATATATACCTTTTTATCAACTATATATATAATGATCATAAACATCAGTAGTCAAATGTCTTTGTAAGAAATATTCCGTGTTTTTATATATTACGCTCATTTCTGAGATAATAAAATGCAGTTAACCGACATTTTCTGCTTTCAAATGCTGATTCTGACCTTCGTTACTGCATGCAAATTTTTCATCAATAAACAAATGCGTATAATGGAGTTGAAGACTAAGTATAAATGCTTCTAAAATACTTCGAAAAGAATTCTTGTCTTTTGCAAATCGAACATTGCAAATTCTTTACTCTCAAACTAATACATTTTGCAAGGTTTTTCTGAGTTGTATTTATTGTTTTAGGCACAAAGTAGACATAATTAATACATTTTTAAAACGTTGCATTGAAACAAACTTGATACGAACGAAATTAAAAGAGCCCATTGGCACAGAGTTAAACTTGAAATTACCATTTAAATTTAAACTATTGAGTCAGAATACTCTTGTCCTAAAAAATTCCCCTCTGTCGTTCTTGGATTTGTTCTTCAATCGCAGGGTAACGGAAGTTGAACCGTTTACGCGACAGGTTAAATGATAATACCGAAATTATTGATGAATATTTAAGAATTTTACAAGCATTAAGTAGTATGCACTTTTTCGTCGAAAGAAAACTAGTTGAAGTAAAGTTCTTACCTTCTCAAAGGTTAGTCACCAGTCATGGTTAAGTTGTATTCTTCTCATCAAGGAAAAAGTAAATATTTTCTTACGTCCACTCTTGTTTGCGTCGTGAATGAATTTACCAGAAAGCTACGGAGTATATTATTGAAATTCTGTTTTTATCACTTGAATCACTGTACTTTCGGTGGTTTATATCAGCTATAAAGGTGGCTGGCACTACATTTTTGAAAATCGTAGCACAGAACACTGAGAATTCAGGAACTTTACTGAGGTTGCAACACGACTGGCAAAGATTTGGTAACTGCTACCAATGGTGTGGCTTGTTCCACCAGTGCAAAATTAACGGAGTCAAACGAAGTACTAAGTAGCTCAACTACGTTCGTTTTCGAGCAACTTCACTCATATAACTCAGTAACAAAAATTTAGAGATTCCTTAAAAAGTTGAACTACTGCGGTAGTATCACATGTTTAGAATATATGTAAAAGAATCGACCACTTATTCAATAATGTAATGTAATTCAATAATGTAATTCACACTTATTTTTAAAATGACATCGCTGAAATAAAGAAAAGAAAATATTCCGTGAACATGCGTCGATGCAAATGTTACGAGAGTGCAAAGGCCATTATTACTAACGTATATTTTCATGAGACTCAGGATCTTCATCCAGCCACGCGTGGACGCGTCTACTGCTAAGCTCATGAGTGCCGTAAGTGTAATACATGTTTTTATTGCAGAAAATGGCAATGATCCGCCCACGGTGGATGACGAGATCCGGCGCCGACCTACCAGTTGGCTTGCGGGTTTTTTCCCTCAATGGGACATCTCCCACCATCCCTTAACCAGGACAAACTCCAAGATCCCCACTGTCCTCCCAGCATGTGTATTAGAGTAGCGCATGAGACTATGTGTAAGTAAAGGTTGAGAATAGGCCAAGGAAGAGCAATGAAATTTCTAGAACCTCCTAGTAAAAGGCAATTTTCTTTGTGAATTTAATTTTCAAAGCAATAGCAGTAATATATCAATGGAAGGGGTGTAATCGACGGTCTCTTGCTGAATTGTTTCTTTCTTTGTTGGTGTATGTAGTTGATGGCCCATCGCTTAGGACTTCGATTATTAGAAATGTTCTAACTCAAAGTGATACGTTCCGTCTTTAAATTATTAACGGTTGTTTACAAAACATTTGAATCAGTTTCCAAGCGTTATTGCGTCGTGGTAATTACGAACTTATTTTAACCAGGTTTGTCCACAAACACATTGGAAACCTACTTTTGCATCAGTTGGTGTAGATGATAGTAGTGCAATCGGAGCAAGGATAAGGGAGCGGGCGTGAAGCGAGGGAGGGGGCAAGGGCGGGGGAAGGGAGGGCAGAGGGCCGAAGGGCGAGGGCGAGGGCGAGGGCGAGGGCCGAGGGCGAGGGCGAGGGCGAGGGCGAGGGCGAGGGCGAGGGCGAGGGCGAGGAGGCGAGGGCGAGGCGCGAGGGCGAGGGCGAGGGCGAGGGCGAGGGCGAGGGCGAGGAGCGAGGGCGAGGCAGAGGGCGGGGGGCGGGGCCGGGGAGGGCGAAGGTGCAAGGCGAGGCGAGGGCGAGGACGAGGGCGAGGGTGAGGGAGTGTGTCGGGGCGGGGGCGTGAGAGTGGGGCCGGCACGTGCCAAAGTCGCGAAACGGATTCATACGCGCGCGTGAGCGGCGCAAGCGGAGGCTGCGACGCCGCTCAGGGAATGTAAACACGCGCAATAACGCGCGCCGCGCCGCGCCACGCCCCCTTCGCCCCGAGACGACGCGCCGCCGCTGCCTCCACTCGAATACGAAGTGCGCGACTGGGCCACCGCCGCGCCTTAATGCTGCAGTCTCTTTTGTCGCGGCATCTGCCGCCAATGAGACTGTACCAGCTACGTCTCCGCCTCCGGTCACTTTTCTCCTTCCGCTCTCGCCTTCGGTCTCGCAAGGCTCTCCCCTCCCACACAGATCGGCCTGAGCCTCCGTCGCTGCTCCGCCCGAATCTCCGCGTTTGTCTCGATCACCGCCGTGGACCCTGACCCCGCCACTATCCCCTTTTCTTTTACCCTTATCCTTTTAAAAGGAACTAAAAATAATTACAAACACACTTGTTTTATATTACCAGCATCTATTACCGTCTTTAGACATTTCATTCCATTCCATTCTGATCAAAACTGTAGAAAGTAGCGGAACGTGAAACAATATTATTATTATTATCCTACAACATAAAAGGCAAAGGCTTCCTGCTTTAGCAGGGTTACAGTAGGTTGATAATTGTAAAATCACTAAAGTAAGTCATCCGAATCATCAAAACAATATAAAGCGAAACAAATAGTAGTTATACGAAACAATTGTGAAACAAATCAAAATAATATTATGATTTAATAAATAAGTTAGGCTGTTTATATCAGAAAAAATACAGTACGATACTTACATCTCATTCCAAAATTAAAATTCCAATAACGAACTTCAGGGGATTCAGTTTCATTTCACTGGGTTCTTGAAGTGGAGGAGCTTACAATGGGCCGTCGTCAGATTTCGACGACATTGGTTCAACGATGACTTTTAGCTTTCACTAGCATTCCCTTCCATTAAATGTTGATTTGACTAAGGCCACGTTTCTGTAAATTTTATTCAATAAACCTGAAAAAATCAAAACATTTCAGTTTGTGAAAGATTACAGAATACATCAAACCAAACGGACTTTGCACGGCTGTACGTACCTCTCTTTACGCTTTTCCCACATTTCCTTCGTAACTTTGTTTGCTGAAGTGGTCAAGAATCGGTATATTTTCTTTGATAAATTTCAGCAACATTACCTGGAGAAATATCAATTAAGTTAAACACATACATGAAATGGCTTGTCGATTGCGACAATATACTCCGGGTTTAAAAATACATAAAATGTTTCATTTACATTTGTACATTCATATTTCATTATAATATGTTGTAGACTCCTTCTCTGCACTCTGTTATGTGGTGCGTGTTAGTGTGTGTGTGTGTGTGTGTGTGTGTGTGTGTGTGAAGAAGTGTGAAAGGACAAAAAATAGGAAGAAAAGATCGCGCGTGGTCTGTGGCCCGTATGTACTGCTCTGGCATTCGCCTGTTATTGATCAGATAAACCGGGAAAACTACCGACCACAGCAGCCAGCTGCAATAATTCACCTCCAGACAGCGACATAACTCTACCTAGGTAAAATCCTGCCACCGTCGGAACTCGAACCTGGGACCTCCCGGTCAGAGGTACTACAGTGATATCAGTTGATGCCCTGAGCCACTACTTCCAATGGTGGGAAAGGGCGGTTGGTATGGTAACTGCGCAGCGCTTAATCCACGTTCACAATTCTCCATGTATCAAGAGGCTTTACTTATTCTTTAATCTAGAAGTAAATTTTACTCCATGTGTATCTGTGTGGTGGCGGTATCGGTGTTGCCCAGTTCCGCGTTGTCCGGAACCGATCCGAGCGGAGCGGTTTGCTGGACGACTAAGCGGAGAGGAACGGGGCTTAACCGGCCGCAGCATTCGCCCTGGTTTACGCGCAGGTCGTGCGAGATCGCTCTCGGAAACAGACTTTGCACTAGTCTCTGCCTCTGGCGCCGCTCGGGCAGCGTTCAAGCCGCGGTAGCACAGCGGCAATATTTTTGCGTCCGCAGCAACGTTCACCGGACGGTCCTATCGTTCACTCAGGAAATATTGTTGACTCTACCGTAATGTTCACCACGAGGTCCTAAGGTTCGATTCATGACGTTGGCGTATATTCGACACTAGAGACACTGGTCGAATTCAACCAGTCAGAAGGAGAATTCCCGTGACAAGCTTCTCTGTAAGGAAGTTTTCTGAGGTTTCACTCATCAATAACAACCGAATGTCGGAGCTCGAATATTCTAACAGATCACGGACCGTGCACTTTCCCCCTTCTTCATCCTTGCTCTCTCCTCTCTCCTCACACACACACACACACACACTTTAATCCACCACACTACCACATACATGAACTCTCGGCTTATCGGAAGGAAATTGTAGCCTTTGGGTTTATTCTTCAAAAATATACTTGAAATAACTCAATTAAAAGATTCTCATCAATGTGCACAAAGTGTTTACATTGTTCATTACATTCATTAATTCTAATACAAATTTTCTGTTTCTCATTTCATGATTAGAAAAACAGTCGATTCACAAACGTGCATTACATTTGTAAAAGTTTTTTAATTAGAACAAGAATATTTTTAGCGAACTTCTGTTACATAACGTTGTTACAATTTTAATATTACACAATGCCCTAAAAATGTTGCGAAACTCAGAAATTAAGATATATAAGATTAACAAAGTACTCATGTTACTTCTCCGCCTAGTGGCAAAGTGATGAACATGATAAATTAACTTTCTAAAAGATGTCAATTGTTACACTTTTTCTTTCTCGCATACGTAAGTATATACCAAGAAAAATATGATTACAGAGAAAGTTGTGTAATACTGCAGAAAATTGATTTCGAAATTTTAAACCGGCTGCGGTGGCTCAGGGTATCACATGACGACACTACAATGCCTCCGACCGGGAGGTCCTAGGGCTTCAGTGCTGACAGTGGCTTGAATGGTTTCGATCATTTTCTGTGAAGATGAACTCAACACTACGCAATTTTAGAAACTATATTTTCTTAAAATCATTCCAAATGTTCAACGGAAATGGGCGAATATGACAAATACACTCTTCTACCATATTTTTAAGGTAATGGTTAGTAAATTGCTACTGACATATTACTTTGAGTACTTTAAAAAATTATAGAAGAATATATTGACATATTTTTTAAAGTAATATATCAATTTTTCTATTACAAGGTCAATGGAAATTGATAAATTTTGAAATTATGTGTTTTAGGCCCCTTTATATGGCACAAAGGGTGTAGCAAAACGGAAAAGATAGCCAAGACGCAAGAAAATAGGAAACTAACGTCTGTGTTATTATGTAGCATCACTACTTAGAGATTCCTCTCTTTCAATCAATCTGTCTCCGGGTCCCATGTGTGAACTCATTGCGTGAAGGGAGATGAGTATTTCCGCGATTCGACCATAAACAATGTGTCCTACTTCTCATGAAAAGATTCCAAATTCGTGATGTGATGATGAGGGCAGGAGCCACTGAGGCAGTTTCCGAGAATAATTTAATAAGCATTGAATTGATATCTGAAACCATCATTAGTAACTCTTCTTGCAGATGCTCTTTAACGATCACAAAGCAGATATACATATCCTGTATCTCATTCATTGGAATTGCAGCGCCTTTCATGTACGCCAAAAAACCGTTAGGTAACATAACGTTGTGCATGTAGTAAAACATTCATTTTACTGCGAATATGAAATTAGTTAAATAAAGATTTGTCTTGGTAAAACTAGTTCAGCGAGTCTTATGTATTGACTTCACTTGCTTCAAAATTATTGATTTATACAAAATATTTATTATTAATGTGTTTGAGTCAAATGAAAACAAGTATTTATTTAAATATCCAGAATAAGTTTCATCTTGCAAAATTGCTTTAGAAGAAAATGAAAACAAAATTCAATACAAAAATATGTATCTGTAAAAACAAATAAAATTATACAGTTGGTATATGGACTATTTTGTTCTCTTTTGGGGGCACTGCCAACATTTTATTCTCTTAACCTCCGTAATGACTTGAATGATTGGACTTTACACTTCCAACATCTTTGTGTGACAAACTGAATTTTGAAGTAAAGAATAGGACAATCGCCAAGAGTGAAAAATAGTTTACACACAAAATGTGGTCACTCAAAGTTGTGTAAAATGGATGACGTAATTGAACGTTAGAAAGCTGCTGTAGTATTGTGTGACGATGCTACTTTAATCACAAATTGTCGATTATTTAAGCGGAAGGATTTAGGCACTTAAACAGACATTTAATTCATTTATTACAAGCGTTTGATTTCTAACAGGTTTATGTTAGTAGGCTCTTTCTGCTTCAGCCAAACATTCCCCAATTTTTCTTGATTCTCGGCAAAATGTACTCTAAAAACCAACGCAGTAAGATAATACTATAGTTTTGTACAAGTTTTAAGTCGCCATTGACACAAAGTAGTGTGACAGTAGGCAATTACTTCCAGGAACGCATCAAACAAATTTACGCCAAAAAAGTAGAATTTCTCAGATAATTTAACAGAAGCCCATCACCTAGTATCAGACTAGTTATTCTGCATCATGTTATTATTCTGCGTTACTTAGAAATGATGCGTCTTAGATCCTTGAAACTCCGATGAGAGAAGCGAAACATTTTTAAATATTCTATTGTATTTTCGGAGGGTTCTCCCATCAAAATATTCCAAAATTTTTGCACAGGTCTAAGTAGTTTTCTTTCAATAATGTTACATCTACAAACAAAGATGCATTGTTTTTCATTTTAAGTGACCTGACCGAAGTCGAAATGTAGAGAACTCAGAAGACCGTGATGCAAATTAAAAAAAAGTATTTAAAAATCATTGTGAACAAAATTCCTGGAATAATGGCAATATAAGTATAATTATTTTTGTATTGGTATGGAAAGCAAATTAGTTTACCAGACAATAGGCGATTAACATTTTATACTGCGTACATAGTATTTTCATTTTCAACATATACATTCAAGTCGTACAAACAGCATTTGATTTTTTACTGTTCTCAGTATAGGACATTATTTCAAAGAAATTACATTTAATATAGCACGAAGCCATTTCTACAAAAGTAAAAAAAAAACTGGTATCCTGGAATTCATTTTTTTTGCAATCTCACGAACTCTATTGTACATAGATATTGCAGCTCGGACCAACCGGTACTGCACGCGTTCTGCATGATGACGCCTCCTATCCCCTCCACTGGACGTACTCTCGCTGCTCCCCGCCCCGCCACTCCCCGGCTTCCGCCCTCGTTCTGCTGCGCCTCTTCCACCTCTGAAGAAGAAGAGGAGGAAGAAGGAGAAGAGGAAGAAGAAGAAGAGGAAGAAGAGGAAGCAGAAGAAGGAGAAGAGGAAGAAGAAGAGGAAGCAGAAGAGAGAGAGAAGAAGAAGAAGAGGAAGCAGAAGAGAGGAAGAAGAAGAAAGAAGAAGAAGAAGAGAAAGAAAGAAGAAGAAGAGGAGAAGGAGAAGAAGAAGAAGAGGGAGAAAGAAGAAGAGGAAGAAGAAGAGAAGAGAGAAGAGGAAGAAGAAGAAGAGGAAGAAGAAGAAGAGGAAGAAGAAGAAGAGGAAGAAGAAGAAGAGAAGCAGAGAAGGAGAAGAGAAGAAGAAGAAGAGGAAGCAGAAGAAGAAGAGGAAGAAGAGAAGCAAAGAAGAGGAAGAAGAAGAAGAGAAGAGGAAGAAGAAGAAGGGAAGAGAAGAGGAAGAGAAGAGAGAGGAAGAAGAAAAAGAGAAGAAAAGACGAGAAGAAGAAGAGAGGAAAAGGAAAGAAGAGAAGGAAGAGAAGAAGAAGAGGATGAGGAAAAAAGAGAAAGAAAGAATAGAGGAGAAGAAAGAAGAAGAGGAAGAAGAAGAGGAAGAAGAAGAGGAAGAAGAAGAGGAAGAAGAAGAGAGAGAAGAAGAGAGGAAGAGAAGAAGAGAAGAATAAAGAGAGAAGAAGGAAGAGAGAAGAAGAAGAGAAGAGAAGAGAAAGAAGGAAAGAAGAAGAAGAAGAAGATGAGAAGAGGAAGAAGAACAAGAGGAACAGAACACATGAAGTGGGTAACCTACACAGCCATACTAAACCCCGCTCCGCCCTACTCTCCCCACTCCGCACACTCCACCCGCTGCCGCCGAGTTCATAACGTCCGTTCTGTTTCATTCCCGCACCCGTTCTTCACAGTCTTCGCTTCCCCCGCTCGCCCCCTTTAGCCTCTTCGCTCTCCCCTCACCCAGCCCATCTGCCACTAGCACCGCTCCTCCCCTTTCACCACACTCCGTTCAACTCCCCGCCCGCTCGCATTCCGCACCGCTTTGCTCCGCGTCACCCCGCCTCGTGCCTGCCCCACCCTTCCCCGCCTGCGCACGCGGGGCGAGCATGCGTAGGGAAAGACGTGTCGCGGAAAGTTTTAATGAAACTACAGCACAAGAGGACGGGGGCGCGCCACGCACGACGCGGCGCGGTCGACGCAAAAAAAAAAAAAAAAAAAAAAAAAAAAAAAGACGAAGGGAAAGAGCGCAAGCGGGAGCTGGCGCGGGGGGGTGGGGGGTGGGGGGCAAAAATACGAGGCGCGCGCGCGCGTGTGAGCGCCCGCTGGGGCCGGCGGGACGCGAAAAGAGAGGCCGCTGCGAGGTGCAATCCGCGTCGAATAAATACTTCCTCCCCCCCCCGCGCAACTTAAAGCGGGCGCAGTAAAGAACACGGGCGTGAAGCGCGCGCGTCTACATCGCCCACGCCGGCGCACCGGCGAGGCGGCGCGCGGGCGCCGGGAAGAAAGCCGTAGTTATTCCAGGGCGCGCGAATCTTGTAAAAGTCACATTTGCATAAAAATTAATTAGGCCGGGAGTTATCTGGGCTATCGTCTCGACCTGTGTCTATTAATATCCGCCGTTGTGCACGCGTTTCCTTCCCTCCGCCTGCCCCCCCCCCACCCCCATTCCTCCTGGCGGCAGATAGGTGAGACTATCTTTAGCCGGGAGAGGCGAGTGGCGCCGTGCGCACAGGTAGAATCGCCCCTCGTGGATGTTCGGAATAACTTTCCGAATTCCGCGCTCCCCTTCTGCTTCGTCGCCGTACGCCGCTCCCCCCCCCCCCCCCTCCTCTAGATGCGAAACGAGTCGCGCTTGTGTTGGGAACATTGACTCTCGCGCAGCGTAGAGCGCTTCTGAATGCGAGAGTGGGTGCGCGAGGGAAGACTGCTGTAACTGATACGCGAATATACTTCGGCCCATTACGCCGCGAAGAGGGGTTCCGCAGGGCGGGACACTGAGTAGAGGGTGCAGTGTGTGGCTAATGGGATACGAGCAAATAAGGGAGTTCAAAAATGTTGAGGAGCGTTACAAAAAGAGTTAGACTCTGTCTATCCAATTGAAGAAATACGAGTAAATGAATTAATAGAATTTAGCATATCTAGCAGAGCTGCACTCTACTTAATTGTCTATAAAGGACTTTGAGCAGAAAAATTGTATAACTCGCCTGGGTTACTAATAACATAATTTCTTATCTCTTTGAGCACTTACTTAGTTAACAAATTTCCTTCCTTTCTCCACGAAATGATAAAACTTGTTCAAGAATAGAAACGGAATGAAAATATACCAGTTGTTCATAGTTCTTCGCACATGCAATAAGGAACTCTTAGCAATTCATCGCAAATTTGCCAATTCACATTTTTGCGTAACATAAATATTTAATGCAATTATACTTTTAAAAAATTTTTGAATACTGAAGTATACCAACATTTTGTAATAGCAGAATTAATAATCCTCGTCGATTAAAAATACATCCTGATTTTCAAAATCTACCAGAGGCTATCAAGATCTTAGATATCACTTTTCTATCTTTATGATACAGATTGTTAACCAGCTTTCGTGTTTGGCGGTAGAAGCTAACGCCCCCAGGTACCACCCCACTGGTACCTATTCCACGTGGCAATACTTGAACAACACAGTGTTACCAAATGTTGATCCCAAAACACGGCAAAAGGTTTCAATTTCAATTGTGATACGTGAAAAAATAGTGCATCGTGGTGCAGTGTCTATTACAAAAAGTTTAACCATGAAATAGTGTTTTTGTTAACGACCCGGGAAAACTACATTCTGGACGCCTTTCTCGAGAGTCATTCTCGAGAATAACTCACTTTCGTTAAAATAAGTGAGTCATTTGTCAGAGAAAGTGTAATTCGGGTTTAAATCAGAAAATTTTGGGTATGCTATTTGGCAGCAACCCGTGAACACTTCTGACAATTTCGTTTGTAAATTATTCACGAAATGATTGAGTCCGTCGTAAATTCCTCACGGGACAATCAGGAACTGCATCCCAGCGGACACGGAAACTTCATTAGGGCCCCGATTTGAAAGTATTGATATTGTGGTGAGGTTTCAATTGGCATTTACAAATGAAATAATTATACTAGTCGTCCATTGCCAACAATATTGTTTATTGGCAATAGCAGTTTCGAAGACTTCGCCATCATAATTAGTTTTCTAGTACAAGAAAAAAACATTAAAACGTGCATCAAAGAACAACATCATCATAGAATAAATAGATTACAAATAATTAAAAAAATAGAATTAACATTTTAAGAACTCGTAAGTGTAGTGCACGTTATAAAATGTGGTTCCCCCGACTACATACTGCATGCGAGGTTTCCCTACCAGGTATCTCCGCCAGTGGCGACTCTGCCGGGACATTCTAAGCTCTCGACTGGGTCTCCTGACGACGCGCTCGTCCAGTGTTAGCCCAACCATTTCATTCCAACCCAAACTGAATAGCCAATAATTTTGCCGTTCTTGAGGTATGAAAATCAAAAGTTGCCGCAGATCTTAGAAAGTAGGTAGAGCTTGTCATCAGGGTAAGGGGAGAGAAAGGTAATAGGAATAAGGAAAAAACTATTGCGCACTCTCTGTGCTTCCTTTGTTGGGATACTGTTCCAGAGCATTTTCCTGCCATTAATTGGAAATCACAGGAAAACTACCGCCAGCCCGCCGCTAGAATTCTCGTCCAGAACAGGACAGAATTTGATCCAGCTATGTACCTAATGTTGAAAATCAGCAGAGTAAGCTTAGTTTCCCTGCGAAATTGTGTAAGATGACCCTTGTTATGCTTCTGGACGTGGATGTAACCTCACTATCAGGCGCGTCTTCTAGAGTTCAGTGGGAAATATAGTTATTCAAATGATCGTTCTCCACGTGTGACAGGAAGTATAATTCCTTCACGGACCCAGTGAAGGAAACAATATAAATTACAGCTAATTTGCCCTAGAAAATATATTTTTTGCATAAATGAAATTTGTTTTCTCATTTGCGAAAACCCTAATTTATTTCGGTATTGAGAATTAAAACTTTTATATGGCTTATGGTGGAATCCCAGAATTAAGAGACGTGCGCGAATACACTTCTCTCCCTAGACACACACAAAGTTTTGTAACTGTTTTTGGACAAAAATAAAATATAAATAAATCAAATAAATAAATAAATAAATAAATAAATAAAAATAAAATAAATAAAAAAAAAAATAAATATAATAAATAAATAAATAAAATAAATAAATACAATAAATAAAATAAAATAACATAAAACATTAGCACCTTCCAGGCAGTGTTGCTGCACTGGTAGCACTGCCCTCAGCCGACACAACCGCCGGTGGGGGGATGCAGGGAGCGTGGCTGGTCATGCAAACTCCTCCGCAGAAA
>BOPP01000131.1:1151943-1167188 GCA_017312745.1 Gryllus bimaculatus
CTGCCTCGTCCTTTCTCCCTCGTCCTTTTCTCCCTCGTCCTTTTCTGCCACGTGCTTTCCCTTTCCCACTCCGTCGTTCAAACCCGCGCGGGCTCACCCACCTTCCAGAACCGAAGCGGCGGCCTCTGTGCGGCAGAGCCTGCAGCGGGCGTTGCAGGTGTGTCCTGCGGGAGCGGCCAGCAGCGGCCTCCCCCGGCCAACACGTTCCCCAGGGGTTGGCCGCCGCCGCCACCGCTACCGCAAATTACACGCCGGCCCGATTAATTAATTCGAATTTTTGCGAGGGGAGCTTCGGGTGCGGGCGCCCGGCAAACGCCGGAGCAGGTGGCGGTGGCAGCGGCAGGCCCGGGGGCGGTGGCTGTGGCGGGAGTTGGGACCACCGCGGGTGCGGAGGTGGTGGCAGGTGCAGGGGTGCGAATGGGATGCGAAAGCGAGGGGAGATTAGCAGACGCGAAAACAGAGTGGGTGCGGATCAAGGTATGGGAGCAGAGTTGGAATCAATGGTCGAAGCAGGAAGCATGGAAGCGAGCTGGTCTGAGAGCGGGAGCTGGGTCAGGGAATAATTAATGATTCCAGGTGCGTCAACTGCAATGATTATTACTCCCGGTAGAGTGGTGAATGTTTTATCTCGGTATATGGGGGCGATTCCTGTTCCGCTGGATGATTAGATCTGGTGCTGACCAACACGTTGCCTTGGTGGAATTTCCTTTCTCAAGTATGTCTTCCCAGCACGGCACTACCCAGCCGGCCTGGCAGTTTAGTGCTTGTTGAGTGTGTCTGTGTAAAGGGAGAGAAGAGGACGAGGATGGGAAGGAACTTAGTGGGAGTTCTTGGTCCTTTTATTAGTATAAAGCTTCGGCTTTCCCCTGATATTGATCGGAGAAACTATGGAAAACTACCGATCAGAGAAGCTGGTCTCTGTACGTGATTCTATCTACCAAGATACAGTTAATAATCCCCCACTATTCGGACTGAAACTCTCGGACCTCCCGATCAGCGACGCTACAAAGACAGCGGCAACACTGCGCACTTAGTAAAACTATGCCAGTATGACGTCGGGAAGGGGGGTACTAGGGCAGAGTGGGAATGGGAAGACAAACAAGTGCGAACCTGGGCCCGCGCAGGGCGATCGGGAGTGGAAATGGGAATAAAAGTGGGAGAGGGTGCAGGAGCGGCAGGTGGAAGTGGTAGTGGAAGGTATATTGGGAGTGGGGGGAAGAGCGTAAGGCGAGAACGGGGTGTGGTGCGAGCGGGAGCGATCTTACAGAAGAGGGCGACGATGGCTGACAATATGGATTTGTTGGGGTGGTGCTGGAAGAGTTGGTGTGATCAGTGATTGGGTGGATTATGTGCGACGGAGTGAGAAAGCTGTTGAAGAGTGCTGGAAAGGTTTACAGCGCATGCATCGATCGTTTATCAGCTGCGAAATGTAGTGATCCTTGGAGGAATGGACAACTCATAAAGTGCATTAAGACCTACATAGCTCCCTGATACAAATGTACTTCGTGAAGCAAGTGGGGGAAGGAACACGCTGAATTACCTATTCAAGTGACTTTTTTATTCAAGATCGAAAGATTGTCTTCATTTTACAAAACAATTGAACCTGTAATGAGTACAGTGTCGAATCAATTTTGATACTTACACGTCATCATTATCTACCACTTGTAAAGTTAAGCGTAAAACATTTAATTTTACTGTAATATTTCTGTGTTCTCTATTGAATAAGAACACATATATCAATTGCAATATAAGAATATAAATCTATTCCAACACTAAATTTTTATTGAGCCTAAATATCTCAAAAATATGAGCCAGTTTACACATTTACTTAACTGAACTATCTAAAAGAAAAACATGTGCGTATTAAGTACTTCAACAGTAGAAATGTTGCTCCTTTGTGCGGTTGCACAAGCACTGACACGCTGGCAGATTACTAATCTCCTACTTACGTGCGTGGCAAAGCAACTCGTCGAAATATCAGTGCGCAAATGTCAAGGGGAAGATTTGGCTGTGAGGCGGTTGGGGACGGCGTAAGTGCGGCGCGGAGAGGTTTACGACAAAAGACGACAGCCTTCATGGATGGTGAGTCGAGTTACTACAAAAGTGGAGCGGTCGCCGAGTTGCCTTGGTCTCGTGATTCTCGGATGTCCGAGATGATAACGAGGAAATCCGAACGAGAACGGAAAGTTACAAACCGCCCGTAGAGTGGTGGCTAGGAACTAACATCGATTCTAGGAATATAACGAGGGAGGCTCCACAGGGAGAGTTCAAATCTGCGCTCGCGACCGGAACTGTTCGCTTCAATGTCCCCTACGTCCATCCCGGACAGTCTCTGCTCTCATCACGAAGGATATAACCTCATCCCCACACCTGTAACTTCCACTTCCAAAGCGTCTAACGAACGTTAGAACTGGCACTGCTGATATTCCATTTTCACTGTTCAGAACGTTACTACCACAATGTGTACTAATCCAAATGTAATCGCTCAAAAATTGCTGTGGAACTTGCTTAATCATGGGGTTACGTGTTATAATTACAAACTCAAATGCCGTGTCTTATAAAACTTTCTCCCAATTTCGCTTTTTTTACTAACCTCTCCTTCCTTTTAATGAGTGAATTTAATTCGTCCAATTGCCACTAGCCATTCATTGCATCATTAAAAACCTATAAGTAATACCCTGCTATCATCACACTT
Source organism: Gryllus bimaculatus (assembly GCA_017312745.1). NCBI lineage: Eukaryota > Metazoa > Arthropoda > Insecta > Orthoptera > Gryllidae > Gryllus > Gryllus bimaculatus. The sequence continues at coordinate 1,154,639 of BOPP01000131.1, forward strand.
GTAGCGCCATTAGGATTAAACTATTATTCACAGATAGAGTTAGAAAAATAGAAATCCACACATACCAATCAATATAAAAACAATATTAAACGTTATGACTTTTAATGTATCATAAATATGTAAAACATGTTGGTAAAAACATGTCTGGTATGATATCTGTAGTTATTTGAGTAACATATTCTATCTCATTTGGACTAGAGCATATTTCTTTCTTTTATTGAGAACACGCGCTCATTAAAAACTAGTTGTTCTAAAACAGCCCGTACTTTCTCCCCTGTATTTTCACACAAAATTACGCGAAAATAATTGGAATTTTTGAAAAATTGAAAAGTCCTTATTTTAAAACCTGTGTTTAAGGAACAGATTTCATCAAGGATAAAAATATCTCTCTTTAAGCTAGCCTTGTTCACAGACGTCAGACACGGATAGACTTTTGTAGCCATTCATTTTTTGGCATCACGAACACATAAAACTAGGATCCACAAAACTTGGATGATGGCTACACCATGTGATAGATTTGTTAAACAAATTTAGTAACTGGATTTATCCACTTTTTAGTTTCCTTGCCATATAATACGAGTTTTCTGACGAAAGTTTGCCTTTTTTCGCGCAGAAGTACTATATTTTCTCTCTACTCCGTAGGGACTCACCATCTCTACATTTCCTTACATTACTCTGTCATTTTCTTGTGATATTTCCATCATATCTATCGAGATAACATTTTACACCTTTTATGTATTACGTCTACTCCAGGCGAATCACGTCACAATTATCATCAATACATCTTAATTTTCTGTCACTACTGCTGGAGTATATTTAAAATACGATGCTCAGAGAGAGCGCGATTAAAACAAAAACAACAGTACTATGAATTGTACGGATAAAAAATTGAGAAAGAGATATAGAAAGATGCGAGACAATTATCAGGTGGCGCGAGTACGAAGAATTTGTGTCACAGATACGGCGGCGCGGTCGAGAAAAGATAAAGACGAAATTCCAAAAAGTAATCATTTGACCGGCATTTAAAAATTGATAGCCCCAGCGAGAAAAGAAATGCGAGCAAGCTATTGATTTCGTGTTCTTGAAGATTGTTAAAAAGTAGGGCTTCCTATTTTCAATTCAGTTTAATTCCATCGATAATACGACTTCATCGCTGAAGACTTTCTGGGAAGCTGTTCCGGAGATTTCGAAAGAACGGAAGTTCTTCAAAAGTAGACACACATTGAGAAAATCGGATTGGGAACCTCGATGTTAATTGTCAGATGGAACCAAGCCTTTCACCTATTTCGGGGCCACTAATCGCGGAAGAGCTGGAGAAACTGGCGCCCCAAGGCGCCGACCTCCTTCACACACAAATTGGGCATCGGCGAGGCAGAGTTCCTCTAACAAGAAGCAGGGGGAGCTTTTGTGTAAGTAGCAATTGTTCGCCGGTCTTGCCTTCTCCTTGGTCGCTCCCGATGCTGCCGCCGCTGTCGCAGGCTCCGTGGGCGCCACTGCCATTACCACTGAATCTCCACCCGCCACTACCCTCGACGTTGCCGCAGCCTGATTTCCCAGCGTTGCTCCCTTTCAGACCTCTGCTCCCGCTGCCTTTGCCTCCACCGCCGCTATACAAAGTGACCCCTGCCGCCACTATCATAGCCGCAAGCACCACAACCTCCATCACTACTTGCGGATCTAAGTTGGCAAATATGACTTCAATTATTTCATCCTTTAATAATATCAACAAAACCTCATTAGCATTCCCATAAATCACTTGCGTATCATCACTAACACCAATATTTCCACCAGCACCATTTCAAAATCCAAACCAAGTATCCTTAACAACGCCGTAACAGCTCCCGCGAACATCTCTACCACTACCGTCACACTAATGCCTATTTTTAGTACTATTATCCTGACGGCAACCACCATCACTATCATCGGCGCGAGCACGATAACTATCATCACACCACCACCAATATTCCCAAGAACCCTCCCTCCTCCTACCACCTCCACCATGAGTACACCCCCATGAAGAAGTGGTTATATGTTGTTTTGGAGTGGTTATAACTTAGATTAGAAGTAGTTACGAATATACGACAATTGGATGTGGTTATAAGATTATTAAAAGAGGTTAAAAGTTGATTAGAAGTGATTATCAGTTGATTAAATGAGGTTAGTGCAACTTTATCACACTGTCCCCGGATGCGTTTTGGCCACCTCCTCCACCCTCTCCCCCGCGCGCACCAGAGACGCTTCCCCTCCCAACGCCCTCACCACCACCTTCTCCGCCGCTACCGCCGCGCCCTCAAGCGGAGTACCCTCCCTCCGAGGCCCAGGGATTTGGGTGCTTGGGGCAGGACACATCGGACTCACAAATGAGCGCATAGGTTTCCTATAGCGAGGCCTCGGCTGCCGCCGCTCCCGTCGCCTTTCCACGATGAACCAAACACGAAGCTCAGCGGCCGCAAAAGGTAATTACCCGATCCAAGATGGAACACGTCTACGGGAATGGAAGATTTTTCGAGATTACACTCGCCACAAAAAATGAGTAATTGACTAACTAACATTGGTATTCGCATTTTGAGCCTTATTACTATTTCTTGAAGCAAATAAATTTTCAGTGAACATCTTTTACCAGATAGATAAAAATTAATTTTCTCTTCAACAAGGGATGAAAAAAGTGTGTTATTGCTTATTCACATTCGTAAAGGAAAGTAAAAATAACAGAGCGATATGAATTTAACGAGTTATATCTTTTATATTAGAGCCAGTAGGTCGAAACATTGAATTTATAAAGGTGAAGCGTCCCTTATAACACTGTCATTCTGAGTGACTTATGATTAAAAGTATCGTTCTCTATTTTTTTAATTTTCCCCCAAAAAGTTAAGCATGATTTGTTTATGTGTGTATGTTTCTAATAAATAATTGTTTATAGATATGCGTTTATAAGATTAAAAAGAAAATGACCAATCACATGATAAATCAAAATACAAAATTTCAAAAGTTGCAATTTTTGAGTTCGAGGATGTCAAAGAAAATAATTTAATGTTTTATTCCTTTCTCTTCCTAAACTCTTCAATTTTTACTTCCCATGTACTCTGTTCTCTGTATACTTTTGTACATTCTATTTTATTCACGGTTAATGTATCAAAGTTTTAATTTATTTTTAGTGGACCTCAGAGAACCTAACTCCAACTCGAGGTAAGGTGATGCACTGATCCCTCATTTCAAAATGAGTATAGATCTTTCTCGTGGACGAAAGTGAAAAGCATGACCGTTCCTAAACATAAGTGAAATATCTTCACAAAAGGACAGTTTTGGTGTTTTAGGAGCGTTACAGCAACGTTATTACAAATGATTCAATATTTGTCTGCGCTATTACACCTCAGTTAATTTCTATTTCCAAACTCTTTTCTAAGAGTCTGCGAAGTATACGAATACTTCAAGGATAAACAGATTACGAGCTATGCGTAATCGAAATGTGACGTATGAACTCAAATTAATCCCAAGAAATGTCTTCCTACGTAGCTAGAAGGATGAGATGAAGGAACAACGGCACTTAGTTTCAAGGTGTTTTGTCAACGAGTTTTCCCTTTGTGTATGTTTGACTGTGAGAGTATGTGTGTGGGCATGTAGAGGTGTGCGTGTGTGTATTTGTGTGTCTGTACTCTGGGACTTTATAAACCTATTTTAATAAACGAAGTGTGAAATCCAGTGCAGCATTTAACTTAGTTGAGCAATTGTGTTAGCGCGTGAACCATCCATGCGATCTACAAGGGGAGCGGAGATCGCAAAATAATTTTACAAAACAGATGAGTAATGTATTTTCTCAAACATATTCCAATTCACAATCTGAAACTTCATAACTCCATCATTTTTAAATATTTCGGTTCATCTAAATGCAACGATTCCCTTGGAAATACGCATAGCAATCGTATGAAGTCCACGAACATTATTACAATATAAAGATGAGAGAAAATATTCTTCGTAGTTTCAGAATAAAAATAAGTGAATGGGGGACCGTAATGTTGTGTTGTACATTTTTTAGGCAAAAATGTCAATATTATCAAGGGCGAAGGTTAAACTAGCAGAAGATTTTAAAAAAATATTATAATCTCACAAATTAGTATAAGTGCATTATTCCGTTTCTAAACAGGGAGGCAAGTATAAATAAATGACTCTACTTTTCCGAATTTATTCCACTAGGAAATATTTAACAGTTATTAACGAAATTTATAGAAAATAACAATTAAATTCACTACTTTATTATTCCGCATTTATCGACTGAGGTCTTTTTTCCATGGATTTTCTAGCACTTACGTATTGTGAAGGAGACAGATAAAATATTCAAAATAGTTCGTCTGTTATATAGCACTTGTATCTCCATGATTTTACCATGAAGAAACAACAACATTAACAATTTTTTATAATAAAATTACAATTATTTTTTAGGAATATAAAAATATTAATATAAAATACTACGTAAAGTTATATCTGCACCAAATATTCCCCTGATTTCTCATCACTCTTGTTAAAACATCATGTCTTGTCTAGATCAATATATATTCCCTGACTTTTACAGGTTTATCCAGCATTCTAAAACGCGGAAATTCTCCTCAAACTTAGAGAAGGTTCCCTCTCGAGGAGAACAATATTCGTCCTTCCGCAACTGCACTTGTACCCACTGTGCGCCTTCCTGGGAGGAGCCGCCGCGGTCCGCGGGGCGCCAGGAGGCTTAGGGCGTCCAATAGAGAAGTCTCCGAAGAAGGCCGGGTTTTGACGGAGGACTTTCGCTGTGGGCGAGGAGAGTGCCGGCCAGCGAAGCGGGGGCTGGCGCAGGGGAACTAGAAAAGTGGAGGGGGATTAGGAAAGAAAGAGTATGCATTTCTAAAAGGGCAAAGGACGAAGTAGATGGACGTGCAGCAAGAGCGGCGGAGAACGGAGATGGGAAAGGAGCATTGGTATGGTATACAAATATGATTCAGGATCCTCTTTCATTATTAAAATTATACTGCTAAACAAACACTAAAATACAATTATTTAAAAATAATCCAACAAAGTACACTGTTTCTGGGAGATAATCCACATTAAATCATCTCCCCGCCTGCGTAAGCCATACCCTCAATTATTTATGTAATCATATGCCATACTCTTTAAAATCATTACGGCTGAAAAACGTAAATGCAGATTTTTAACAAAGTAAATGATGTTGAGAAGTGGAGACACAGGAAAATAGAGAAGTAGAGAAGATATAAATGATAGTAAAGGAACTAGGTGCGAAACATGTAACTGAAATATGTAAGCACGCCTTTTAAAGCGGAACGAGCTGGCAAAATACAAAGTCACAAGAGGTGAATGGAAGGTGCGTCACTTGGCAAAAACCTAGGAGCCCCAAGTAGCTGAGGGAAGAAGCTCGAAGCAAAACAACAACAACTTTTGGAGAGAACTTGGCCGAAGAGAGAAGAGGGCAGCCACGCAGACAAGGAAGCGAGAAAGACAGCGAGGGAAAGGGTAAATTTACGAGATGAGTGGCGGGAATGGTACCGGAAAGGGGAAAGATGGAGAGGCTAAACGAGATAGATCACGCGAAAGCAAAGGAAAGACCGAGGGGCAGGTGGAGGAGGAGTCGTGCGGAACAAGGAGGCGATGGAAGGGACGTTACAGGACGGGCAAGGCGTGTCGTACAGAGGCGGGTCGAGACGTGGCGAGGTGAGGCCATGCGTAGTGAGATGTGGTGTGGTGAGGCGTAGTGCGGCAGGACGAGGTTTGGTGAGACGGGGGAAGCGAAGCGTAGCGTGTGTGTGTGTGTGTGTGGCGGTTGTATGGGGAGGTGCGGTGAGGAGTGGCGAGGAGTGGCGAGGAGTGGCGAGGAGTGGCGAGGAGTGGCGAGACGTGGCGAGACGTGGCGAGACGTGGCGAGACTTGGCGAGACTTGGCGAGACTTGGCGAGACGTGGCGAGACGTGGCGAGACGAGGTGAGACGTGGCGAGACGTCGCGAGGTGTAATGAGACGCGGTCAGTGGAGTTGTTGGCGACGCGTAACGTGTCGAGGCGAGAAGTGTGATGTAACGTCACCTGACGTGGAGTGGTGTGGCGTGGTGTGGTTAGGCGTAGCTCGGCATGACGAGATGTGACGATACTGAGAGCGGTGTGAAAGGGCGTGGATAGGCGGGGGAGGCAAAACATGGGAAGATGAGTCGAGGCGAGACGTGGAGAGTCAGGGAGAGCCAAAGTGTGGCGTGGCCAAGAAAGGTAAGGCGTGGCGAGTGTGGAGGAGGGGAAGATTGGTGGGACCTGGCATGGCTGAACAAGGCGTGACACAGGCTGAGGTGGCTTAGGGCATTAGTTGATGTCACTGAAGTGTTTCTGCCGTGGAGATCCTAGGGTTTTAGTCCCGATGGTCGCAGGTTTTGCTATCCTCATTAGATAGCCAAGTTGAATTCGCTCTATGAAGGAGAATTCTAGCGGCCGGAAGCTCTGATCTGTAGTTTTCCGTGGTTTGTTTCATCAACACCAGTCGAATGCCATAGCAGTACCCTAACAAATGGCCTATATACGCGCGCCATCTTTCCTTTCTTTTCTTATAACCACCCTTCTTATACACTTACACGTATATGCGCAAACCTACCACACTTATCGGGAGACCAGGCGGGAGCATATCCTTGCTGGGTGTCCCCGCTGGTGAGAAATGCCTGTTTGGGGAAAAATTGTGAGCCCGCGTGTCGCTCGGCGCCGGGTGTCGCCATCCACCGGAGGGAAAATAACCGCCATCTATCGCGACAAAAACATGCACTACATATACGGGAATACAATTATCTTAGCCGTTGACGACCGGAACCACTAATAAGTAAATGAACAAGGCGTGGTGCGGCAAGGCGTGGCCAGGCGGGAGTCCTTGGTAATGCGCGAGAAGACGGAACGAAGCATGACTGATAAAGAAAAGAAAGTAATGTTTTCGGTCGGGGAGTGGGGGATCACGGAGGTTAGGGAAAATGGGGAAGGCGTAAGCGGAGCGAAACGATGTGGAATGGAACGGGGCGAGATTGGGCGAAGTGGGGAAGGTCACGGCAAGGCAATGGGGCAAGGTGTAGGGAGGCGGGTCTTGGTGTGGTTCGGGGTGGGGGCGGGAACGTTGTAATATGAAGGGAGGGGGGCTTGGAGCGTGGCGAGTCGAGCCAAAGGCTCTGTTTTCAATTTCCAATGCTTTCCGAGGAGGCCAACGGAATTATTTTGTTTTCGCCTCCGCACCAATTGATTACGGCGTTAAAACGCAGTTAGCGAAAGCCCGGATTAATTTGGCGAGAGCTCCCGCGTCACCGCGCTTCCTGCGGCCGCTGCGAACGCGGCCTTCGCACTGCGCGACCACGCGCGGCAAATGTTCATGAAGATGGGGCGAACGAGGGCACAAGCGTCGTGGAAGGCCACATTAAGATTATATAGAGCAGACATTGTGAAATAATTTGAAAGTTCCATAGAAAACGTTCGGTCTGTACAAGAAAATGAGAATGCGAGAACAATGTAAGTAGTAAGCTGTAATGGAATGCGAGAACAATGTAAGTAGTAAGCTGTAATGGAAATGGGCGAGAACATGTAAGTAGTGAAGCTGTAATGGAATGGGCGAGGAAACAATTTGGTAATCAGTAAGCAGTAATTGTAGCTGTAATAGTTGAATGAGGGCATCATTCTAATGGCAAATGTATGATTTATTATGAATATTGTAAGTGAAACGTAGAGGAGATTTGGCGGATGGTTCTGTGGCACTGTTTCTGTCGTTTGTAGGTCGTTGTACGAAGCCATGGAATAAGAACGATACCCTTTGTCGCATGTCCCTCTATACTATCCTGAAACAACTTGAAGGCGATAAATTTATGAATTTATATGGCGACGGTGTGTCTTACTAGAGTTAATGCAAAGGGTGTGGTGAACTAGAAAACATGTACCTTAAACCTTCATTTTAATGGAGATTTAAACAAAGGTGTTGAATTTTATTGTATTACTGCAGGTGTAAATTCTATCTGCGTATGTTATTTATCCTATGATTACATTATATTTCTGCTAAGAATATTGACGATCAGGAAATATCCTCAAAACATGTTTGCTGTTATGAGCTGTAACATTGCAATATAATGTCATGCAATACAATTTTTCTTGTTGGAAAATGTATTCTTTCTACCAATACAATATGGATTTGCGCATAATTTCTGTGGTAACCACAATTTATTTTTGAGTTTTTGTAACAATGGTTCCTGCCATTTCACATACGCTAGAAGAACTACACAGATATTACATACTTATAATAAAGTTCGAAAGCTTCTCTATAAAGAGAAAAAAAAATCATTTATTCCCGAGATTTGATCCCGAGTACAGCATGGCAGACAATTTGTAGCAGAGCCAAGTGATAATTGCCGACAGTATTTGTTATCAATTAGCTGGAGAAAATTTCACAATCAGTAAAATATATTAATCTTTCATTATTATCCACCAATTAAATTTGTCTCTCTACATCTGTTCTTACTATCACAACAGTAGCACTAACTGTCCGCGGATGGCTTTAGGAAGATACTGAAGGAAACACATCTTTCTAAGAAGACAGGTCTGCCAATTGCCGGAGGCGCTCCTTCATCGCAAACCTTTGAGAGCGAAATTTATGCATGCATCTTATTTGTGTTGGCAGCGGTGAAGGGAGATTAGCACGCGCGGCTCACTTAGTGTTAGCCAACTTAATTTCTAAGAGCTAATGAACTTTACTCCCACTTTCGAAATGAACTCGCTCAAAATTCATGAATGTCTCAGTTTTTTATATTAACTTTCGCCTTAACAAAACTCATTTCGCCCTTTAATAAGCGCCGTTGTCTCGCCATCAGGCCGCGAGGGCCCGCGGCGGCGCTGCCGGCGCTGGCAAACAGACGCGAGGACTGCGTCCGTCTGTCGCGAGCGGCTGCTCTTGATGACTGCACCCGCAGAGCGTCCGCTTTCCTTGTTCTTCGTAATACTGCGCTGTTATATCAACTTAAAGCAGCCGAAAAGAGGAACGAAAATCCAACCCTAACGGCCGGCGCCTGGTAAGAATTTAATCGTCCGTCTTCTGTTAAGAACGATCGAAACAGATGAATTGTGTGCAAAAATGGCGTATTTGTACTTGTATTCCAAGAAATAATATTTTTGTTTGTGTGATGGTTCTGATCAGAAGTAGGAGTTTTGGAAAATTGTGAACTGGACGTGACCAAAAACACATTTTCTAATTATTGGTCTAATGCCTTTCACAATATAAAAATGTATAGTATATAAATACCTTTCTGAAGTGTGTTCGAAAATAGTGTTTCTATGATTCAACGCAAAATACACTTCAGTCTCACAGCTTCGTACGCCCATCATAATGATAAGGGTTAGGAAAATTGAAAACATAAGTTATCAAGCCCATTTACAGAACAATTGCCGACGAATTGGTATTCGAGAGGGGATTTAATTACCAGTATCATATAGCTACCAACAACACCATTATTCGTTCTCTTTAGGGACAATTCACATTATATTTTTACTTCCTCGCCTTACCATGGTAAAAAGAGAAAGGTTTGTAATCTTGCGCTGAAATATAGCATTTTGTTCAAAAAAACCATTCTTTCCAGAAAAATATTTTTTAATCACATTTTCCCAAACTAAAAGATAAATAATCTAAATCATTATACCATCTCAACTTCATCCCCTACGCGCCCCACACTTCAAAGAGCCTGCGCGTTTCCCCTTATTCTCAAAAAACAAACTGGATATATGTCGCGACGCAATTGGGAAACTCCACAGGTGACGTCGAAATGAAGTCGCGGCGGCGAGCCGCCGGCGCGAGTGCCGGAGCCGAATTCGCCCCAATCGCGGAGCGCGGGAGAAATTAATTATTAATTTGTAATATCGCGGGGAACATCGCTCGCCTCGCGCTGACTGCTCCCGCAGCCCCCGATGTTATTACGCCCACGCTCACGTGGGTGGGAGGGGCAGCGGCGGGGCAACCAACAGGGAGAGGGGATGTGGCGCGGGAAGGGAGGGGATGGAGACTTTTGAGGTATTGGAGTTACAGACTGGTTATTGCGTCTTTCTGTGCGCGTTAAATTATAACGTCGTTGATCCCTTAAGTTTAGTGCATGTTTTACTGCTTGTGGTGGCGGTGATCTCCCCCCTCAAGGATGAGGAGATCTTCTGCCGACGTAGTCCAAAGAATAGTAAATTTGATATGGTCAATGTAACTTGCTTCGCAAGCACATTTCTACGTAAACTCAACTGACCTCCATCTTCCGTACAGTAACTTAATACAGCTCGAAACCTGCCGATGCAATATACATCAAAGTACAGATACAGTTCGCTCTGACTCACTTCCCATGTGTACAACTAATAACTAGTGATCGCCCAGTAGTTAAAATTCGACCGAAATTCATTAAATTTTTATTTTGTAACATTATAGAGATTGTTTAGTCAAAGAGCAAATCTATATGATTATTGTATATAAAAAAATTGTCTTATTACGAGTGCTGCGGGCATATTCAAAAGCGTCATTAGCATGTGCTGTTTGCATTAATTCCCTACAATACCTATGAAATTTGAAAACCTGTCGCTGTCTACCAAATAAGGGCATCACTGGCCTTCTAGCCCCTCTCACATGGCTACTATGAGTTATGCATGCCCAATATGGGAAATGCAGCAAAATCTAATATAAACCTGTTGCAAACTGTACAAAATAAAGCGCTAAGACCATGAATTAAAGCGGCCATGGTTTATTTCGAACAAGCAAATCCACACGAACTGGAAATTCCGACAATAAAAGAAAGAATTACCAAACTGTCCGAAGAACTTTTTCACATCACTCCTCTCATCTCCCAGCACCTCCATTTTCAACGTTGGACGCACAGCAGAAACCGAACTTACGCATCAACTCACGCTTCCCTAAAGACAGATTCAGACCACCATAAAATAACCAGAAAATGGGCCTCAATATAACTTCATCGAATAATCATATCAACGATCAGTCTCTGTACTCTTAATATACTTTCGTAATAATTTAAAATTATTAATAAAAAAATAATAATCAACCAAAAACATATCGCCAATCCGTCGAGGCACCCACAGTTAGGAAATAAACCAAAATTATGTATGATATGTATTCACAACCCTAAAAAACTGTATGTTGAAACAGTGTAGACACATAAATTAAATTAAAACCTCAATGGCTGAAAATACGAGGCAAAGTACTATGGGGAACTTGTGAACACAAATAGAAATACGTTGCAACTTGAGTTAACTGTTTTCATTTCTCTCCTTGGAGAGTCCAGCTGAGAATGGGAAAGTGATTTCCCAGAAAGTTAACTCTAGAAGCTAATAAATTAATAAAAATTATTAAACATTTTGTGGAATTATTTCCTTTAGCTATATAGGGATTACCCCAAGATATCTACTATCACCATGTAATATAATATAATATAATATAATATAAATATAATATAATATAATATAATATAATATAATATAATATAAATATATATAATAGAATATAATATAATATAATTAATCATAATATAATATAATATAAATATATATAATAAAATATAATATAATATAATATAATATAATATCATAATATAATAAATAAATATAATGTAACGTAATACCATATCTTATATTTTTCTAAAACATATCTAGTTACTTAAACAAGTGGCATTTAATTTTTCGCACGTTCTGTAAAGTTTGCCCGAAATAGTTAAGCTCGCGAGCGAAGCAGGCTGTGATGGCCAGAGCTCGACATTTCGCTCCTGGCGGAGGAGCGCAGAGTGAGGCTGCAGCGAAAGCGTTAATTGAAGTGGAGTCAACGAGAACAATAAGGACGACGTGACATTGGTACTGTGTAAGAGGGGGGGAGATGGTTCGCCGCGCAGTTGCGCTCTGCGGTTAATAAAGATCGCTTTACAAGGAGAGTAGGATAGTAAAATGCAAGGAGCTGCGCTGCATTAACACGCAGAAAACAGCTTCGGCAAGTCATGCGTCGTGTGACGTTTATGAACACCGTTGGTACGACGTTTTACGAATGGCAGAAGTTGAGGTGGTGGATGGACATTACGAACAACAGTGAATGTTGTTGGAATGTTTCGATGCGGCAGTTGGAAGCACGCAATTTGAAATGACAGGCACTCTGAAGTGAAGAGGAAATGAAAATCGAGACGTAAAGAATATTACGCATTGATCACTTTTAGCGCTGAAGGATCTTCATTTGCAAAGACGCATGCTTGGGCGATTTTGAACGTAGACATAAAGAAGGGTCCCATAATATTAAAGTTTGAATTGTTTTCGCGTCTTCTCTCGAGCTTTAATGCGCCCTGGAGCTAAGTAAAAAAATTCGCCGTTGATCGTGACCCGGCATCTCATCTGTACCTCGTCGATCCCCCACGATATTACCCAGGCGACGCTTTGACATTTCGCTTTCTCTCACACCATCCCTTTTCGTCTTCATCAGGCGTAAATTCCACATGCATCAAATCGGAATTCGCCTGCCTGGCCTCCTTTGGCTCGACATGGAACCAGCTCATCA
>BOPP01000131.1:1167437-1187787 GCA_017312745.1 Gryllus bimaculatus
CGCCGCCTCCAACACTTCCTGTATCCCCACCGCCTCAACACTCCGTCACTGTGCGCAACTCGCTGACCCTGTCACGTGTGATTTCTTGGTTGCTTCAGGCGCCAACGTCCTAAATTTGCGGTATCCTTGGGATGACCGCGCCACCGCCGCAACTTCCGAAGCTTCAACCTTCAGTCCTCTTGATCACACATCTCACCTTCGTCGCATCTCCGTTACTGCCACTCTCACGCTCTCACGCACTCTCATTTTCCCTGCCGCGTCCACGCTCCATACCACCACCGTTTGCTCCGGACCCCCCCCCTACCCACTTCCCCAGACTCCGCACCTGCCCTCACTGTCCCGTTGCCTCACCTCGCCCGCCGCCTCTACCTGCGTCACGACCTTTGGCGTCCCCGCCGCCCACACCGCTCTCACGCAGCCCCGGTTCTCGCCGCCACCGCCGCCTGCCGCAGCAGGTGCTTCCGAAACGTGAGACGCGGCGACGCGCGTCCCACCACCCTGTGTCGCACCGCGCCGCGGTGACCTCGCTAATGGATTCTCGGGTTACCTCCCCGCAGGGCCGGAGGCCGAGCGGGAGGGGACGTCGATAACCCGGGTTGCCGCGGCCCGGAAGAGTTGTGATGGCCTTCTGCGAGGTGCGGTGTTTGGGCCGAGAACGCCTGCCGTCCGAGCAGGCGATTGTAGCGTCGAATGTGTCGCTGTATGACGATGGAAATGTTCCCATCCGTCAATGACGCGGCGATTCTCAGATACGCACGAATCCTCCGACGTCTGTTGCAAAAGCGTCCTTTTCGCAAGAATGTGCAGCAGATTTGATTTATTATTTAGTGCTTCCAGGCGCGTCAACTACTATGATCATTAGTCCCGTTAGTGAAGTTCATGTTATATCTTAGAAGATGTAGTATGTATCGCCCGTTGGAATGCAAGATTAGGTACTACTCGTCGAATCACGGGGTTTAGTCTTCTATGTATCTTCCAGAATGGACCATCGCGCCAACAGAATCGCGCTCTAACTGCTGGCTGATCTTCCGACATGTGAGTGGTGACATGTATGTGACCGTAGGTCTGTGTGTCGGAAGAAGGGATGGAAATGAGAAAAAAAGATCGCGAGCCGTCCGAGTTCCGTTGTTAAGATATTGCGCCGGCATTGCGGTATTGGCAAAATCAAGGTTAACTACCTATTAGAGAAGGATCACAATGGAAGGCAACTGTAAGCCATCAGCTTAGTCTCTCACCCACAAAAGGGTGTCCATAAATACCTAAGTGTCCTACTTCGTGTAATAACAGTAATGAGAATCAGCATTATCATCACACTTGAATAATAAAAATGTTTCGAAAGGTGTCAAGGTCACCTCTTGCTGCTTTCATCAGAGTTACTGAAGGCCTGCCCAAAGCTTCCCCCTGGAGCCACGGCTAAGGACAAGTACGGGCCCACGAATTGCTGTCTGGGGAAGGAATACGTCAGGTCAGCTCTAGAAAGAATGGGCTTGCAGGGGGCGCAACCGACCGTTCAAAGCGACGCGTTTGTCTGAGTCTTTTAATAAACAATATTTCTATCTTGTTTTGAACTCACTAATTATGTTGGCGATAATCCGGCCGGACCACGATATCTTGAACACTGCTTGATGGGGAGGTCTGGCTTATAGGAAGCGTTAACATATTCTGCATTACTTCCATTGCGGCGGCGATGGTGTAACGGTTAGTGTATTGGACTTTTATACGCAATGTGAGGGTTCAAATTCGATCGAAGTATTGAATTGTTAAGGGCGAAAAAAAATCCTTCGCACGCCTTCCTTCAGAGGGTAAGTAAAGTCCGCTTCCCATGTTATTATATTTATTGCATGGAAAAATTCAAGCTAAATGAAGCTCCTGAGATAAAATCAAATCACTTGTGTCGTCGCACAAGAAATACCACCTTTCTCCGCTAGTTGGTGAAAGGAGCATAGAAAAAGTGCGTGGTCAGGCGAAAGGGTAGGCCTCATAGTCTCCATGTCGCCACGTAAAATAAGGCTATAACTCAATTCACTTCCTCCTCTTTCTTTGGCAACCTGGGCTCTGTCTTCCGTCGCGATACCATCTGACAGTCTTTTCAAAGTCTGTTCTTGAATAATTTATTCAGTTCTTCTCTTCATTCATGCGCGTTGCATTTCATAAAATCTTGTAAAAAGTTAAATGCTTTGAAAATTCTTTGAAGCGTGAATTTTTATAGCAAAAAATAATCAGTGAAAAAATATTAAATGAATCTACAGCTCGATATTCATGATGGAAAAAACAGAAACATACGTCGAGTTTTGTATAACATTAAAATTTACTTTATAAGATCTACATATTCTGGTTCATTATAATGATTAGATAGTTAATGTATGACAAACGGAACTATCTAATTGAAGAATAATAGTTCGAATGTAATATTACACTACAATGCACTTAAATAGAAACATTGTACGCGAGAGTTAAAAATAAATAAATAAGTTACTTATTTAAATCAAGAAATATCTTGAAGTTTGCTTTTCATGTAGAACATTGTTAAAAATCCTCATTGTGCCCCCAATCTAACAAAATTAAAATAATGATTGTATTTTTAACGTTTAAATTTATAATAACCCTAAGCGTTAGTGAATCCAATTATTGCCGTCGACAAATGAACTATACCACGTCACTTCTTATCTAAAAAGCTTATTTAATTGTAGTTCGATGCAGGTCAAATTCACTTCACTTGCAGAAATAACTGGAATAACTTTTATTAATGTCTCAGATTACTCATTAACCTATTGAAACTCGCTGTTGAGCAAAACGTGAAGTTCTTTTTACTAAGTCAACACTGTAATATTACGTCAAGTTTCAAACCCATTTATTCATTCCTCTTCATTTTTGTCGGTAAAATTCTTTCGTCCAGAAATCCTCTCGTGGCTTCGTGTAGAAAGAAAATTATTTCAAGGTAAGTTCTGGTAACTATGTGCGCCTCAGTAAAACACATAGCGTGTTCAACAGCTGTACGTGATGTTGGCCGCCATGTCTATAGCAAGAAATGTGCCTTACTCTTCTTTTCACGACGCTGGATCACGTAACGTGTTTATCACGCTACGGACATTGTTTTAGATGTGATAAGTTCACTAAACTATTTTCCAACTGAACTGGAAAACCTTCTCTTTATAAGTTTTATGTAAGCCCTAAAAAGCTTATAGACCTTATTTGTACATCATTCTAATCCAAGGACCCGCCGCATCTTTTTTAGAAAAATCCTTCTCCTTTCATCATTCCATTGCTACCGTTATCCTTCTCATGCCACCTTGCCACTAGACATTCCCGGCCGCCGTCAGGTCCCCCATTTCGTACGTAGATTCCCGCAGACTCCTACAACCACCACTGTATCCGGCAACTTCCCTTCAGCTCTGTAATGTCTCTTTAAACCACTGCGCCCTTTACCACTCCTCCGCCTTCCCCCCACCCCACAGCACGCAGTGCGTGGCTCCTGCTAAACGCACCAGCCAAGCTCTGCCGACTCAAGAGCCATCCGGTACGCGATAACCCGTAAGGCTCCACTACAACCCTACACCCACATCCGTGAGACTTGGCTGTCCCTCGTCGAACTCCCTCGGCCCCATCGGCACTCTACATTTACTTCTCTTATCGACACCACCTCCGTAGCTCCATACTCAGTCCTACCATACCCTCACACCTTCGAAACCCCGACTTTTATCTTTACAAAAAAATCACTGTTTTTTAGAATCAATAACCCCTTCTTCACACACAGGAATCCCCACCTTCAGTCAACCATAGCTTCTTCAACTGGCCCACACAGCCCGGCACCGTCTCTGCTGATTCCCCATCCCCACCCCCACCCGACTCCGACGCCGCCGACCTCACCCACTCAGATACGTGATCTCTGCTCATCCCTCCAACGCTGCTTCGGTCGACTCTTCACCCCCCCCCGCTCCACTGTTCGCGGCGCCGTCGTTCCCTCTACTTCGGCGAGGGGGCCGTTTAACCACGTTGTGACACAGCCGCACCAACCTCCGCACTTAGTTTCTCCAAACGTCACGATTGCCTTCTCAGCCTTCAACAGCCTTCCCCTCTACCCTGCCGACGAACCGTCTATCGTCCCCGCCACTGTCTCCGCGGCTGCTCTCACCGCATCCCCCACTGCTGTCCCCGCCGCTGTTCCCATCGCAACTTCCACTGCTGTACTCGCCGCTGTCCCCACCGCTGTCCTCGCGGCTGCTTCCACTGCATTCCCCACTGCTGACCTCACCGCTGCCCCGCCGTTATCCCCATCGCTGTCCTCGCGGGTGCCCTCAACAAATTCCCCACTGCTGACCACACCGCTGTCCCCACCGCTGTCCTCGCGGGTGCTCCTACTGCTGTCTCCACCGCTGTTCCCGTCGTTGTCAACACCGCTGTCCTCGCCGCTACTACCACCAGAGCCCTCGCCACAGCCTCCACTACTGTCTCCACCACTGTCCCCGCCACTGTCCCCACCGCTGTCCTCACCACTGTCGTCGCCGCGGCTCCAACTGCAGTCTCCACCGCAACCCCTTCTGCTGTCCCCACCGCTGTCCCGTCCCTGAGGCCGCCGGGAGTCCGTCCCGAAGCCGCCGGCGGAGGCCCCGAGCATTAATATGGAAATTCGCGTCGCGCGGTCGACGAGGGGACTGTTTGAGCGCAGCGCCTGGCTGTTGATATGTTAATTTCTCCTTTCGCTTCCTTTTGATTCCATTAAAACAAATTAACTCTCTCTGAGGTCCTCCTGCCAGCCGTCTCCCGAGGGCTCCGTCGTCCCCACTGCGCTGCCCGCGCGCTGGGGCGCCGCCCCGCCCGCATCGCCCCACCACTACATCTCCCCGCCATGATGCTACCCCGCCACGCTGCCATCTCACAACGCAGCTACCGCACCCCGATGCTACATCTCCCAGCTACTACCTCTACCCGCCGCTACCTCTCTCCGTCGCTAACTCACTTAAACGCTACTTCTCCCCACCGCTAAGTCACTTAAACGCTACCTCACCCCAACGCTACTCACCCGGACGCTACACCCCACTTCTATATTTTCACTCTGCTGCTACGCCATGTCGCTATGCCCCCACGCCGCTATCTTGCCACCAATCTACCTTGCCCTGCAGCTATCACGCCACAGCAATATTGTGTAACCCAGTCCAGTAGGTCGCGTCCCCGTCACATCATGATACATCTTAATTCCTCCCCACTCCCATCCCTCACTGTTGCTCTTTCATTCCACCACCACATTACTTCACCGTTACTCAACCCTGCGACATTACACCACAGCCCAATCCCATCACTATAACATTACACCGCCGCTCAACAGCACCAACACCCAGCCCACTTTATCACCCCATCGCCATTCAAACACTACTAAACCAACACTCAATCATAACGCTGCCCCCGAGTGCTTTATCAACCCGCCTCCATACCATCTTGCCCTTCCCCAAAATGACTGCACGTCCTAATTCGCCAGCAACTGCATTTCATCTTCTCACCTCCATTCTCTTCAGTCTCACTGCTCAACTTGCTGTAACACTCCCAATTTATCAATTCATACAAACTTTCAGTTATTAAATCACGATCTGAATGATGGAAGTTTGGAAGCTGTAACCACTAAAGTTTGTGATTTCACTTCTCACCTAAAATATTTTAAACCAGTTGAGGATCTGAATTCGAAAAACATCTTATAATAAAATTATAAGACGTTTATTTTTAGAGATTTAGAGGTAAAACACAGTTTTTATGACTAGTCTATTGAAACTAAAGTATCTTTTATTTTTAAAAAAATTCTACAACCATATTGAAACGTGTATCACAAATATCTGTTAATTATTCTCCAAACCTCAACGTAAATGTCTGATTCCCTTTCTCTACGTAATTCATTGACCCCATCCAACTTTCTAGTTTCCGTTTGATCTCGTTAAGCATTCTTTGTGTTCGCCTTCTTCCTTTTTTCTTGGCGTTGCCCACCTCGCACGCTGTGGAAGACTTCTCCTCGTCATCCTCCTCCACCCCAACCCGCTCTCCCGTGCGCCATCTTCTCCGCCGCTGGCACCAATAAAAGTGATTTCGCAAGCTCTGGGCGCAGTGGAGCAGAAGGCCGCAAGACGTGGCATAAATTAAAGTACTTATCGGATATTCTGTGAATTCACATGAAATCCATTTGTAGGGTTAATGGAATCGAGTTTGTTATTGAAATGACAAAAAATCAATATGTCCGTGTAACCCATTTATGTAAGAATTAATTTCGCCGCGAGTAGCGCGGTTTCTTGCCCTCTAACCCGTCCGTGTAGGACATTCTTTGGATCTATCTGGACCGGATTAGGCGTTTCAGGACATCAGTGGAAGTCGCTGCAGTGCCTTTGACGGGGAGGTCCTAGGTTGCAAGTTCTGACGATGGCGGGATTTTTGTTGAACTAGGTTGACTAGGCTGAATTCAGCCCCTCTCTGCAGGAGAGTTCTAGCGATCTGTTGCTCTGCTCGGTAGTTGTCCGTGTTTTCTCCAATCAACACAAGGCGAATGCTGGAACTCTCCTTCCTCTTTCTTGTTCTATCGTCATACTTTACTTATACACCCACACGCACTACACCAGCACACATGCTAAAAGACCAGTCGAGAGCTTGGAGCTTGTCCCGATTGGGATGGTGCCTCCCAGGAAGAAGATACCTGGTTGAGGGAAAACCTACAGAGGTAGATTAGTACCGGAAGCCGCCATCCATTGGGGGAAAATCGTAGCCCCCCACCGCAACAAAAACATATCACAACACTTTCGGGACTAATGGTCTTGGTAGTTGACGCACTCGGAATCACTAATCAATCTATCAGTCATTGTATATATCCGGTTAGCATCTGTTTGTAACTTTAATCGTCCCATTTTCATATCGCTAAATTATTCTACTAGATGGCTCTCTGAGTGGTACCCGCAGACAGAAGGTCACAGTGTTACAAACATAAATATGTTCTGTATATCTTCTTTTGTGTAATTTCCCCTCTTCTTTTCAACCCACAACCCCACTGTGCATGCGGAGCTCGGCAAAGGAAAGATCGAATTCGAAGGGGCCACTTTAGTGGAAAAATACGTTACAAAACATAGTTATATCTACAAAACTATTCACTGAAATATAAAGTAATACACAGATTTGAAATCGTCTTTTTAATCTCATTAAGATGAGATAAATTAATTATGGGTTTCTATTTGAAAAAACAGAGTTGATCTCATATCCTTGTAATTACAAATAGTACAGAACCGAAATATGCTGTAATCAAGTAGCCCTTATCTATGTTACGGACTGTCCAAACTGTATCTTTGTATCTTTCACGGATGAGGAGATAAAAGGGGTGTTATGACTTCATTGGTTCATCCTGCGTATTCCTTTGAGTAATTTCTCCTCTTGTTTTCGACCCAAAGCCCCACTGCGCAGGCTGCTCGCCGTGCACCGGGCTCGCCGCGCTCGCCGTGCTGCCGCGCTCGCCGTGCACCGGGCTCCGCGTGTAGAGAGGCGCGCGTTCTTTGCCCGAAGTAGATGGAGGCAGCTCCACTTGCAAGGTTTCCGGTAACTCGGTTAGCGGGCGCTTCGACGGAGGGGCGGGGCGGGCGCGGGAAGACGGGCGAAGGAGCTCTGTGTGGCGGAAGCCCCGTCCGCCTGTGATTGAATGTCCCCCCCCCTTTGTTCAATCCGACTCATCTATCCTAATCTCAAAAATTTCCCACCGTCGGGATTCGAACCTTTAATCTTCCCGGTAACGAAGCTGCAAAGGGATTGGCCACCAATGTTATCTCTAAGCTATGGCAGTCTTAGGTTTGAACATATTCTGTTCTTTTTTGTGTGTACAAACGAATAAATTCACAATAAACTCTAGAGATCCTAACAAGATCTCTTGTTTTATGCAGAATCTGAAACGATAAATACAGTTTTAAATTAGAATCTATAATAGACATCCCCGAATAACATCATCAATAAATTCTAGAGATCCTAAACAAGACCTCTTGTTTTATGCAGAATCAGAAACGATAAATGTAGTTTTAAATTAGAATCTATAATATACATTCCCCCAAACAATTGAATCTTAGAATGTCAACAACTTAAGGCTGTTGTGATAATACAAAAGAAGAAATTCCTGCCAATCCCAACGAAATTCTAACAATGTTAACGTATCTTACAAACAGGGACAAGGAGCGCAATTTTTACAAAAAGAAGAAGATGGAATAGAGATGATGGTTTTCATTTGAAATCGTAAATATCATACAAGTGTTCAGATTCATTTTAAAATATCAATGTAAGGTTTTTAATTGGTAATAATACAATCAATATTAATTTATGATAGATGTTTTATTATTAATTTTTCAATGAAAATCTATAACTATAAAACAAATTTAATATTCAAACAATCTTTAAAATCTATTAAAAAATGATTCTCAATGTTTAAAACATAAAAAGTGGGGTCATAGTTTTCACGAACGGATAATGGCGAAACATACGGGACAAAATACTCGCATGGAAGATTTATCGTTTTTATGAGCATTTAAACAATTGTTTACGAACGATACTTAAACCATGCCATGAAGTAAAGGTGATGGTAATTATCTTGTCAGCGTTTTCCTTATATCATGTGCATCAGCATTTCTACTAAAAACTGCGGAAAGTAATGAAAACTGCATTTACTGTTGTTTATACAGTAAAAGCTAATTTTAGTCTAAATAGATCATGTAATTAGCAAAAAATAATATGTGCCTTATGGCGAGATTGATTAATATTTTAGAGAGATCATTACATCTCTGTAGCTGCTGTAGCACCACTACTTTCATGCATTTTTCGGGAGCTGCCGCGGTACCCAGTGGGCCCATCTCGGCTAAGAAAGCGGATAGCAGGAAGTGGTTATCGGTCTGTATGGGAAGGATCCAAACTTCTAGGGTAGAGCATGACGGCGAGGTCTGTTCCACTACTTCATGATACAAGGGGCAACAGGAGCGGTACCGTCTTTGTTCAACGTCTGTATTCTTCACAGCATGCTGCTATGCTACATCTACGGAAGAATATTGTTGGAAATACGCGTAATATCTTTGGTGATACATGGTAGGTGGGTAACTCATGTCCCAACACAATAAATAGCCATGTCTAAGACGTTCTCAAACCTGCGATCTTACTTACTAACCACACACGTTACGGGCTAATGTCTAAGTATGCGGCCGGGTCTTAGCGACTACGAGTCATTTGGATCGGCATGTTTGCTTATTATGTTACATCTAAATCAAGTCAAAACTATCTCTTAACATTTTGTCTTTTTCCAATTTAAATGTTTACCCACAATAATAATTGTATGCTTGTTCTTAAGCTCAGAATTGTCGTCGAAAAAAGCGGTGGTAGTGTGACAGAACCCTCTTCCATGAAAAATATTATTTTTAAAACTAACACGACAGAACGGCAATATTCCTGTTCGCAAAGTCGCTGGCCTTCAGAGGATGTTCAAAATATTCAATTCCCGTAATAAGCAGTAATCGGACGCCAGGCAGTATTTCCGCGTGAATGGGAATATTTTTGCCGGAAAGCGCTTTGCGGGGGCTATAAACATGTCGCGGCAACGGCGCGCAGCCCTCGGAAGAGTGGGGGGAGGCAGAACGTCAATCGCTGCACGGCGGCGGAAAAATGCCTGGGAAGAGAACGGGTGGTGACAGGGTGGTGTCGACAGGATGGTGACGACGGAGTGTTGACGAAGGGATGGTGTAATGACACGGTGGAGGCGGGATGATGGCGACGGTGGATGGAGAAGGGATAGTGGTGGCAGGTGGTGACGGTGGATGGATTAGGGGGAGTGAAGTTGGGATGGTGACGACTGGGTGGTGGCGGATGGTGACGACTGGGTGGTGAAGACGGGACGTGCGACCGGGTAGTGCACACGGGAGGTGGAGACGAGGTAGACAATGGGATGGTAACGAGTGGGTAGGCACGGCAGGATGGTGACGTCGGGTTGGTGATGACAAGGCGGTTCGAGGGGATGGTGGCGACTGGGAGGTGACGACAGTGTGGTGGCGCCGAGGTGGGGACGTGGTAATGACGAGGTGATGTTGGTGAGGATGAAAATGACAGGTCAGAGAATAAGGTGGTGAGAGCCGGGGTTGGCGGACTGGCATAGATCTGCGGAAGATGTAAAGAAGAGGAATGTATCGAAAGTGATGTAGCGAACGATAATACAGGCATATAGTAATAAACTCCTTATTTTATGATACAGGTGGCGAGGTCACAAGAGTAGGACGTGAGTTAAGTCTGGAGGACTGATGAATGGAGAGGGTATCGGGTGAGGATATGGTGAAGAACGAATGGTGAAAAGAATGAAGGGAGTGAATCATGACGTTGGTTACTAGAAACGGGTCAGGAGGCAAGAACAGGGTGAGAGACTGCAGATGACTGTCGAGATGTGAGAGAAGGGAGATAGAAAGAGAGAGGCAGATAGCGGGATGCGTGGGCAGAAAAGGTGCCTATATGTATATGTGTGTGCGTGTGTGTGCGTGAGTGCGACATCGAAGTTGCTTTAATTAAAACCATATACGGCTGAGTTGTCATCGTCGACCATGTCACAGAGGCGGTCTTTCGTTTATGGTGTGGCTGTTTCTGAAGCGGAAGTTCTCGCTGAGGCTATTGAAATACAAAACGAGAGAACTGTGAATGGGTTGTAGAATGAACCTAACAAAATGGCTCGCTCGTGCAAAATACTCATCTTTGTCAGAGACTTCCAGCAAACAATAGGCACATTCGTTTTGCGTTGTAAAATAACCTAGCAAATATGCCAAAGGCAACTCTCCACGATAGTGTTTCGTCTGCGCTGTTTTTCTACATTCTATCAACAGTTCTCTTTCCATTTTTTCTCTGGTTACTTACATACGAAAAAGTGGACAACGATGAAAAACATAAAGTTGATATAATAATACTCTTTCATATATTCAAATAACATTAACGAATTCCAATAAATTACACAACTTTTATAACTGATCTACGTAAGTTAGTACTTGTTTGTTGTTCAAAGTTATCAAGACAACCCCTTGTGTTTTGATTTTCATCGTAAATATTAATTGCGTTGAAAAATATATGTTTATAGTTATTACATTAAATTGTAAACTGTCAGTTAATGGTATTTTAGATATTTATTTTTAAGAAACAATATTGTTATTTATATAATATTTTAATAAAATGGAAGTAAGTATAAGGCCTTACCAGTTTTTGCGTTTTGGGACAAGTCAAATGCCTTTCTCTTATCATGAAGCAAGATAATTTAACCCATACGTCTCATAAAAATTATGCATGGATGATGTATTATAAATAACTTGCGAGGTATAAAAATACAACGTATCCAGTATCTCCGAAGTAAAATTGTGTTTGAATTCTTACCATCAGAAAACGTATTTACATTCCCCTCGTTTTTCGAACCGTTTCAAAATACTTTTTATATAGTGTTTTACGTGTTTATCTTACTGTCTTTTGTTCCTGCCTTTACAACGTTTCCACATGCACAACGTAATTCAGCCAAATGTACTTTGCGGAAAACACAGACCGCCTCGACACAACTTTAATGTTAGAAAAGCAAGTAACGTGCTCAGCATGGTGGACCGCAGTTAGTGACTACCGCATCAGATCTCGACCATTTCTACAGGAAACGAAGTCAAAAAGTTGGTACTTTGTAACGTGCTCGTGGATTTCATGACAGAATAACGTGATTTATGCTGTGTAATTTAAAATTTCGTGGGACAGTTTGCAAGTGACTACTGGAATGGAATTCGTTTAGACTTCTAAATTGAAGGGTCTGACAGCGCGACCTCAGATGCAAACGCAGTGAAATTACTCTTTAATTT
This sequence comes from Gryllus bimaculatus, assembly GCA_017312745.1. NCBI lineage: Eukaryota > Metazoa > Arthropoda > Insecta > Orthoptera > Gryllidae > Gryllus > Gryllus bimaculatus. The sequence goes on from BOPP01000131.1 coordinate 1,179,281, forward strand.
TCGAGAGAGTAATGAAATGTGGAGTTGAGAAGATTTAATACGGAAATCCTATATAATGTTTATCACATTTAAAAAATATTCACCCAAGAAAAAACTATTTATGATAATACTTTTCTTTACGAATAATGTGGTTAGAATTGGGCCATTACTAAAATTAGGGAGCGCCAAAAATAAAATATTTAAAACGATGTAAGTGTTCATCAAAACGATTTCACGTACGTAATGTCAATGTGGGTTGCACAGTGAGCTAAAGACAATCAAAAAGAACTATAAAAATCAAAATAAAATATCTAAATGTGTCGGTGCTGGTGAAATATATGTTAAAGTTTGCGCTGATGAACTTGCTTCTAAATGAAACTACAAATAATTATCTCAATAATTATCGCATCTGGTGCTTTAAAATATAGATGTATCTTCATATATTAAACTTTTTCATTTGCGCAATTTCTGTTGTGTTTATATACTTCTTGCTTTACTTTACGGTGCTCAAGCATGGTCACTGAACGGCAAAGCCAGCTAATCGTTACAGAATATGGAAAAGAAATGAAGAACGAATAATATTTTGTACAACGCTCCGAGATTGAATAAGGACTTTAGGAAGAAAACGAGAATAATAGATGCAAGAAAAAAAACGATAGAAAAAATGAAATGGAAATGGGGTAGAACATGACATGCGAATGGAACCACACAGATTGACGCACAGATAAAATGACAATAATAAGAGATCCAAGTTTTGGAAAAAGAAATGTTGGCCTCAAACCCTGCTAGTGTCGAATTTAGAATAGGCACGAATAATTTATAGACAAAGTGCAGGGATGATTGGGAGCAGTGTTAAGCACGGTACCCTGATAGTAATTTAGAAAATGTTTTTTGTCGAACCTGTCACCTTTCTTTCGCTATAGAAGAGGCATACATTGTCGAACGCACACACGCACAATCTCTTTATCTCTCTCCCTATCTCTCTCCCTCTCTCTCCCTCTCTCTCTCTCTATCCCTCTCTCTGTCTCTGTGGTGTAATGTTGGGTGAGTCGCGGACTCGTCTGTCAAACTATCTGAATCCAAAAATATGCTGGCCGTTCTCAGTCAGCTTTATAATTTAATTGAACTAATTAATTGGTACTTTTTATGTTCAGAAAAGAGAAGTTCTTAACTGCTGCCTGGATAAAGTAAATCAGAATTTAAAAAATTGAATGTGTTGAGTAGGTATAAACAGATGTGTGTCCTTTAAACACATAGTACACGAGAAAAGACACATGCAATAATTTGTCTTTCCCTTTCTGAAAAATAAAATTACATATAGAATGAAAAATAATATCTTCCATTTACACTGGCAAAGCTAACAAAATAACAAAAATAAATGTACAACCAACACTCGAAAAATAATTCTTTCCTCACTCCCTAAAGAATAAATGTTTTCAAATACAAAAAAATCCTTACCATAAAGAATCAATTTCTTTGTAATATTTCTTATTTTCCTTCATGCTTTAAAGCCCTTTAATTTTTCAATGAGTTGCAAATTCAAACGATGCTCGACAATTAAGATACATGCCCCTGGCATGAAATTCTATATGCTATTTACTTGTGCTACAATTTGACAATCTTTTCACACCTCTGTCTATTAATTTATTTCTTACAATCTTTCTGCCTCTCAGTAGTATGAGTAAAAGACTGATTGAGTAGTAAACTAGACCCTTGCCTTACAAAGCAATATGAATAAAGTATTCAAATTATTCCTGCAATTCGAGCAAAAAAAGTTATTATTCTACAGCTGTCTTAAATATCTGCAAAGGTCCCACGATCGCGTCCTGTCCGTGGCAGGATTTTCGATAATAGGTCGAACCTTTCGAGGTTTATACATAGCTTGGTGGACAGTCGCTGTCTGGAGGAGAATTTTAACGACCGCCTTCTCTGATCGGTAATTTTCCGTGATTTCTCTGATCAACACCACGGACGGTGTGGGATATTTCCTTCCTGTTCCCTTTCCCATCCTCATCCCTTACTTAGACACACTTACATGCACTTCCATACGTGCGGAGAGATCGGTCAAGACATTATGGATTGCCCCAGGTGGGGAGGTGCCTTGATGGTGAGTGATACCTGGTTGGGGAAAACTTTGTTAGATCGCCGCAGGATCTCACCCTCCAGCGAGGGAAAATCTCAACTCACCTCTCAAGGAAAACAAATTTCAACACAATCCCAATCCACCTCTCAAGGAAAACACATGCATGGACCTAATGATCTCAGCAGTTGATGCTCCCGGAATCACTAATGATTCAATCAATCCCACCCCCGCCTCCTCCTGCTCCACCCGTTCTGTCAACCACGCCCCGCCCCGCCGTGCTCGGACGCGCGCCAACCCGCCCAGCCCCTTCCCCATCTGGCAGCTCCGCGGCCGGAGGCGTCGGGACGAAGAGGCTGAGCGGCGCGGGAGCGCAAACAGGCGGCGCGTGTTTGCCGAAGTGCGGACGGGCAGTGGGCGCGAGCGGCAGCTGTCGCAACGGAAAGCGCCGCCCGCAAACAGCGCCCGGGCGCCAGCCCTCCCGCTCCTCCCTATCCTCCCCCCGCGCCAACGCGGTGGCCGCGCTGAAGGTGCAGTGGACGGGCACGCCGAAGAGGGCACGGGAGGCGAGGGAAGGTGACGGGAGGGCGGGTCGAGAGATAAGGGAGAGAGTTGTATGAAGATTTGGAGTGTTACGATCTGTGGCAGGGGAGTTGAAAGATGAGTGGAGGAAAGAGATGTGAGTGGACATAAAATGAAGTGGAGAAAGGAATTAAAGAGGACGAGAAATGAAAGAGTAGGAGAATGGAGGACAATATGAAAATGAAGAGAGGTTTAAAATGTACATGATGGAGAGGAGATAGGCAAATTGAGATGAGAAACGAGGGATGGGATAGGAAAAAGAGAAGGTTATGGCAAGATATGGAGAAGGAATTCTTTTTCTATTTTTTTTTCAATTCTTCTCCAGTCAGCATCTGGATTCGTCCTAGATATATAGCGCCGAAACTCCGTCAACTCCAGGACTCAAAAGCTACGCCCACTCTTACAGAGTCGCTACGATTATTACAGCTCTTTCCTTGCGCAATCTCAGCAAGTTTGAATGGCTGCAAATGTAAAAGTTAACATTGCGTATTAAATTTTCCTTGCAAATTTGTTTTACATAATTTAGCCTTTTTAACATCATACAGTCGAATGAAATTGAATGCCACTCAAAATTAAAGTGCTCTCGTCGGCTTTAAGAGCTGTTTTTCTCGTACTACTAAAATATTCTCGGAACTACATTAATTTCACCAGCACAGACATATTTCACGTCATATATCCAATATGAAAGCCTGGCAAAACATTTGCCCACAAGTTCATTGGTTTTTATATAAGCCTTAAACATATTTCGAAAAGTTCTCTAACAATGCAAACTAATTTTCGCAGAATCCCGCTGCCTATTTTGGAAAGCAGATTTTACATTTTGTTTATTGCAGAACTCGTTTGCAGAGGACGTCAAAGCGCGCTCTTCAAGGTACGAACTAATTAGAGGTGGTAGTAGCAGCAACAGCTCAGAGAGTAATGACGAGAAGGCACAGTCGGCGGGAGATGGCGGTGGGGGAGGAGGTGGTGAGGGAAGAGCAGGGGGCGGAAAGAGCGCTGGAAATGAAAATACAAAAAGGTGTGGAGAGGACTGCGGATCCGGCGGCGGTCGAGAGTAAGAGGCTCAAGTGCAACAGTCAAACGATTATAGTGTCGGCAGCTTGGGTGACGCAGTTGATTTTGCCAAAAGAGGTTGAGGCAGAGACGGTTGTGGCACATGTTCTGGAGGAGGTTGTGGCGGAGGCGGTTGTCATGGAGGTTGTTCTGGTGGAGGCGGTTGTCATGGAGGTTGTTCTGGTGGAGGCGGTTGGCATGGAGGTTGTTCTGGTGGAGGCGGTTATCATGAAGGTTGATTGGCTGATCATAGATCAAGTCATAGAACTGACCGAAATTGTTTATTTCTGTATCTATAAGACAGACGTATCCAGAAATCCATGAAACACGAACAAAAATGTATTTCACATATTACGAACATCAAAAACATATTATCAATGAAAAATGAAACAAAATTATAAACGAATATTTATTATTTCTTACACAACCATATATTTGTAGTACAATGAGTTAAATTAGAAACTATTACTCTACTCATACTTGGCATCAATCATCCTAACCCAGAAGTCGCTTTATTTTGAACATATGTTTACTTCACCAATTTGAACGTAATGGCCCAGAGCGAGCAGTTATTTTGGCAAAACTTCTTAATTGTTTTGGAAAATCAGGTATATTATTTATAATTTAAAATTTCAATATTCTCTTTTACATGCCACGTCTTCAACATAAAAAAGCATATTGGTTTGACACTAGTTGACAAATGGTTCAACATCAAATATATTTTACATGAATAAATATGTTACGTGTTAAGCATTTGCATATTAAAAATATAAAAATGTAATCATCAGTTGTATTTACTCACTTTAGAGTGTACACCAGCAAAAGTGTGAGTAACAACTGAATCGACTTTGTCCTTTGCAATATTAACACGTGTTGTTCTATCATACATGCCCTTTCTTTCCATATGAAGTAATGTTGTCATGGCTTAGTCAGCTTCTTCTAATATTTCAACCGGAATACGTTAAATATTGTCCATTTTCAAACGTAATTATTAAATACAATTATTATCTCAGACACTAAGATGCCCATAAATATACACTGCAAGACCTATTAAAAATAGGTTTTGTTCAAATCCAATATGTCATCGAACACATGCTTCTAATGGTAAAGATATTGATTGATTTTTTCAAAATTAAAATAATTTTTCAATGCAAATGAAAATAATATTGAACAAAACACATGGGTAAAGGAGTATAATTGCATTCATGAAAAATAAGAAAACTCGCTTCTACCGTTGCTCGTTTTCTTGAACATACCATTCATGCAATTACATCCCTCTTTATATATATATATATATATATATATATTATATATTATATTATATATATATATATATATATAACGAAAACAAATATTCGAAAATTGAATTAAGGATTCGAATTCGCCAATCAAACATATTTCTATCCCGTGAAAAAAATGTGTATGTAAGGCAGATTAAAAAAATAAATAAGAAGTGAGGAATACAAATATAATTCAAATCTTGGTTGTTTGTCACAAAAATCCACACAAACATTTTTATATATAACTACTATTCCCGTCCCGCACCGTCTCAGCTTGCGCCTACATCGACTTTTCGATTTAGAGAGAAAATGAGAGATATGTGGCCCGATTTCGAAGGAGCGCATGGCTTCTCAGGTAAAGAGTCAACTTTCATCCGAAAGAATCAATCTAATGACCAGGAAACCATTGGTATGGTCTCCTGACCCCTATCATTTATCAAGCATATTGATACATCTTCGATTTTGAAAAGGGGAAGCTTGTATGATGTGTAGTAGCATACGTCTTACGAAGTACACTTATAACAGACATTACGTCACTGATTTATTAAAACCACTGCGCGTCAAATAGTGCGGTGACACATTTGTTTCTGCTATGCGGCGGCTGCGGTATGTGTCTGAATTACCGAAAACAAAACAAAACAGAAACACTCCATAACTTCACTACGAAAATTGCGCTATTCCAAGACAAGGCATATTCAACTGGGTTGCAACTTCTTCATTAACAGTGATAATGATACAAAATACATTTTTACTGTAACTACCCGATTTTATTTTACCCGTACTCGTGAATTTGCGTTAAACATTTACTAAAACAGAACAAATGCATACTAAAATTACGTTGATAACTCCACTAGTGGGTCGCAAATTTCTGAACTGTCTGCGCCAACGTCCGCAGAAACGACGTGCAGCGGGACCCTAAATTCTCTCCACGTCATTCCCTCTGCGCACGCGACAAACTTATCTTTCGCGCTTTTATAGACTGCCCGTTTATACTTGTGTACAGCGGTGTCGTATTGTCGTATAGGGCTCACGATAAGCTCTACATATTTTAATCTGTGGCGTTTCGAGCCGGCTAATGACACACGCCGTGGAAACGTTTATATATCCAACCTCACGACGAATAAGCTGCAATACTGGATTTTAAAACTCATTAGTGTATATATTTATTTTACAATTACCAATATGCCTAATTTTGCTGAATTTCTCTTGTCAGTCATATATATTCGTATTAAAAAGGATTTTGTTCCATTAAAAAACAAAGATACAAGTACAATTTCTTCAAATTAAAAATGATATACAGATGATATCTATCAAAAAATAATTACAACAAATGATGAGCCACTACGACCTGAATAGTTTGGTGGAAATTTCATTTCATTATCGGGAACTGCTTAGAAAATTATCGAGGTGTGCATTTTATGAAATAAACGTATTTATGGCGTATTTACTATATGACTGTATAACGCGTTAATTGTAATTATGATGACTGTATGAGGGTAAAAGTCTTATATTATACCATAGCCGCTTTATAGTATAAAAAGCAGTCGTTTATAAAAATATTGGTCGAAGGTAAATATTATTTTCTTCCTTACAATTTACAAAACCAAACTTTTACCGTTATTTTGGTATAAAAGAATAAACTATTTAGAACACAAATTTCAATTCAGCCATCAATGTTAACTATGGGTTGAGCACCGACATTACCTATTTCGTCAATACACAACATCATGAATATTCTCGACCACTTTCAGCACCGAAAGCATCACAACCAATCTATCATAGCTCCGAAAATCATGCCGCTAATGTGACCACATAAGTTACTTACCTGCTGCAGCCGCGCTGCATTTGTCAGAGCAGCTGCTGCTGCCTTTGCGGCCACTCGCGCGTCATCTCTCATGTGCGCTCAGCGCCTGCCCCACATCCCTCACGCACACGAGGCGGCGCCTGCCAAACCGAAATCTAGGTCAGCGGGTCGGCAGGGAACGCGAGAAGCACCGACACTTCATTTTACATGGCCAATACATTTTGTGGTTCCTTATATTTTATAGGGGTATTTCAATGCACATGAGAAGTGTATCAAATAGTGCAAGGGATGTTGAATCATAAGGATAATCAATGATTATTCTATGTAATTCACATCAACCATTTTAAATAAACTTTTTCTTCTCATTCCTATACTACAGTACATCCATTTTTTGGTCGTACAATCCGAGTTCTTGTTATCTTTTTCCACCAACATGTGGTTTTATGCAATGAAGGCACATACAACCAATATTTAAAATACATTTTTACTTTTTCACCCGATTCTACAGTATATCGAATATTCGGTCGTAAAATCCGAGTTAAAAGCTCTTTTTAGCTAACTCTGCTCACATGTCAGGATTATGGTCTATTAGTGCAGTTGCAAAGGATTATTAATATTTGAGAAGGTGTTGATATACACGCAATGTTGTAACCGAAACTCGGGATGTACGTCTAACTGTATGGATGGATGGAATTATGCGACATGTGTGACATTACAAACTTTTGAGGTGAAACATGGTAAAACATCAGGAGTAAGATCTAATTTTGCCATTCCGGAGATGATATTTTAACTTAGGAGAAAATTTACAAGCCCCTGCGACATTACAAAAGTTTATCGAAAATGGTTGCAATTTTTTCTTTAATTTGTTTTGCTCAATTAAAAGAATGTGTGTTTATAAAAGTTCAAATATATTTACGGACCTGTCATGCACATTTGATATTGAAGTCAGATGTTCGTTTTTAAGGCAATTTTTTCCTCAGTTTTAAATGTCTTGCCCGTTTTTTTTAAAACATTGAGCTGTTGAGTAACATGTAATAACATTAAGAAAATTTTGTGATATGCCACGCATTCCCATTAATTTCTTTCCCACTCTTCTTTCTTTTCTTTGTCCTTTCCTTCTCTCTCTCTCTCTCTCTCTCTCTCTCTCTCCCTCTCCCTCTCCATCTCCCTTAAAGTTTCTTCCAGCCGAATGTAGTTATCCTCAACTCCCCAGTTGAGCGAACCGTGAGCTGTTCATTAGACATTTGCGAGTATCGCAGATTGATGGTCAGCCGTGCTCCACGTCCTCTCGGCACATCAAGCACAAAAGGTTCGAGACAATTTCCATTATATTTTAAAACATCTTGCTTACAGAAACATGTGTGGGCGTTAATAAGCTTTGTGTTATGTTAAAAGAATGTATTCGTAATGTATTCGTCATAATAGGGAAATTATTTGAAGCATAATATGAATATGCATATAAAGCAATTATAATATAAATGCTTGGTAGTAGATATTATGTGACACACCTTACGAAATAATCAAACCACAATAATAAAAGTTTTAATATTTATTAAAACATCAGTACCCAAAGTCAACTTTGCCAACTCAGTTATTTCATATAATTCATTTTGCATTGTTATAGAACCACTAAACTGTTCGCAAAAATTGACTTTGGGTACTAATTTTTTAATTAATATTAAAACTTTATTGTTGTGGTTTGACTATTTCTGAACTGATATTATGAATG
>BOPP01000131.1:1188426-1209681 GCA_017312745.1 Gryllus bimaculatus
AAAAAACTGATTTAAAACTAAGGTTTGCGAATTGCGATTCATGTAGATGGTTGCACCTATAATCACGTAATTCCTAGTATTTTTTAAAATTGAGGACTTTTTGTACGTCTATGCATGATGCGTAAGTTATTATAGGTTTGCGCAGATAGAATAGGAAGATTTAAACAGACCTGCATTTTGTAAGCAGTACAATAATTTATTTGAAACTACATTGATAACACAGGTAACGATATGCTTTTTAGTCGTTACTGACAATAGTCACCGTTTCTTACTCATTACACCCGAAAACTGACTACCATTACATTGTACACATTCCATCAAGAAGCAAACAGAATCCTGCGTCACATGATGAATACGTCGAAGGGGATTTCCTGCAAGGCTGTTCGTATTCGACGCTCAAATTCTGGCAACGTATCAGGGCGTGTAGTGAAGTCTTGGATCTTTAGATATCCCAGTGAAGTGTAGGATTGCTCTCCCTTATGAGTGTTGCCCCATCCTTTTGCAACCACACCTGAGGAAGGTTGTGATTGGCCAGCGCTGGAAGAAGCACGGAATTCAAAATATTAAAGAAGCAATTACAAGTAACTGTAACTGCACGGCCATTGTGGTTCTCGAAGAAATAAGTGTCTATGATGCCAAACGAAGCAGCGGCACAACACATTGACACATATTCACTATTCTATCTCTCACGTGAGAGTTTTGGTGCATTGTAGCGAACATTTTGCTTGTTCACAACTCTTTTAAGTTGAAAACAAGCATCATGAGAAATAATTATGTTGTTGAAGATCTACGATTCGGCCACGATTTACTAAGCGATCCATAGCAAACGTCCTTTGGGCAACCTCATCATTTTCTTTTAACTGTAGCACACCTTGAGGCTTATAAGTGTGAAGCAGAAGATCATCGTAAATGACACGGTGTAAGGTTCGGGGCTACATCCTTAGCGCTAAGGCACATCTGACAACGGAACGCCGATAACTTCGGATTAGTGCTTGACGGGCTGCCTCAATCCACGCACGGGTCGGTTATTACCTACGACGATTTGAACTTTTCAACTAAAGAGTAAGTGCATAATTACGAAATTGGTTCACACACCCTACGTCTCAGTCTGAAGTGGCGAGGAAAGACTCTTTGAATGCAAGACTCGTTATTTTTAAAGTAAGTTTTCACAGCGAAAGTTCGTTACCCCGGAGACCACAAAGCCGTAATTGCAACTAGCTGCCCTCACGCTTCTCCTCTTTATCCCATATACTAATGTTGTGTTTGCACGTACAGTGCCTCAGTACTACGTGACTAAAATCAAGCTGTTCTTTCCGCACAACCCTATAACATTGCGATGCACTCTTAGCCTATCATTGGCGGGGAAAGAATCACATCTGAGTTCAGAAATGTATCACTGGCAAACTGTGAGGAAAAAAAGGTTTTCAGGTTACGTTCCATATTGGAATAGCTGGATTATGACCGACGTCACACGTTAACACACAAGCATTCATAAAATATGTCGTCTTTTTACGCACAGATTGCGTATAACCAAGATACATCTTAAATAAAGCTACGTAGCAGTACGAGATTAATATCGAGAACGCGCATCTATGTTTAAAAAGAAATTACTTGAAAAGCGTGAGTAGATTTAGACACTTGGTTAGAAATTACTGGAGAGATGTGTCGCTTCCGAAAAATTGTAATATTGATATATTGAATAAATAGTTAGGAGCTTGAATACGTGCGTTTATGGGTTAGTGAATGAGAGTCCAACCTTCACATTGAGAAAATCTTTGTTAACATAAATAATATAAAGATGTTGCAGTCGAGGTGATGATACATATACTCGTACAATACACGAGAGAAAATGAAAGAGAAAAAAATGTGCAGCAAATGCACATTGAGACTTTATAAAGAAAAACGTATCATTCGATTGGATTTTCAGCTTATCATTTGAACTCGTGTGACAACCTTTCTCTTTGTCAATTACTGCATAAAAAGTGAAAATTACTTCATAGTAGAACCAAACGTCGAACGAAAAGCCCCTGAGCTGTGTCCCACAGCATCATAGGTCTGGTTCTGTGCAAGAGTAATCATTCTAATATTGCAAAGCGCTGAGATTAAGCGCTTGAGATTTGGTCATAAAATCAAACAGCCCCTTTAATTTTATAGTGAAAAATTACGTCAGATATAATTAATTTTACCTATATTTTGGGCTTCTGTATTTTTTGATCACCCATGTTATTTAGAGGGGAGCACTCACAAAACTAAATCTCCAACAATGTATTTGAAGGTTTAAAAATATCTCATTTTGAGGAATACTGCTTAAAAATCATATTTTGGGATCCAACTTTCACACACGTATCCTTCTTAATATTTTCACTTGACCGCATTCATCCCTCTGTCCCCAACTGTCCTCCACATACCTCCGAAACCTTTGTACTGGCTTAGTAAGCTCAGAGCCAGATTGCTGCTGCATTCTGCAGGAGAGTTCTAGTGGCCGGCTGCTCTGATCGGTAGTTTTCTGTGGTTTCTCCGATCAACATCAGGCGAATGCCGGAGCAGTACTCTAACAAACGGACCATGGACCTCGCGCAATCTTTCCTTCTCCTTTCCTATCCACCTCTACTGAAGACAGGCACGTCTATACTAACACACATTCGAGAGATTAGAGCTGTCTCGGGTGGAGTGGTACCCTACTGGGGAGATACCTGAAAGGGGTAAATACCCCCGCAAATTAACTTTTAAGTTGGCGCCGCATCTTTCTACCCAACGGGGAAGAAGCGCCTCTAGCGATTAACCATTCACTAGACTATGACAATAGGCGCATCCGGAAACATCAATTTATTAATGAATCAACTATTCCCACAGAAACATCTCACCCACAAAATTTGTGTCCCTAAGGGACGCAGGAATCTGAGTTGAAGAGCATAGACACGTGGTTTGTGAGAAGTGCGCGATTTTGTGTGTTGCAATAATCTGTTTCTTTCACATATTACGCAACATTTTTTGTCTCCTTAAAGCTGTTGTATGCAGGACTGGAGTACTATTCCCTAACCAGCAATAGCACTTATTGTTTTGATGTCGGTGGTTTCGTATAAATTATGAAAAGCTGACATCATACTTTGCGTATTATATAGAGAGATGATCAAATAAAATTGACATAATAGGGTTTATAAGAAACAAAATGAAGCAATAAATGGACCGACAACTGTTGTAAGGAATGCGAATGTATGTGTAATATGATACGCAGAGTAACTACAGGGAATGAGTTCGGAAATGCTAATAATTAATGCAAGTTATGAAATAATTATATGACATATTTCTGCATAGATATATCATGTATGTATTTTCAGGAGACAAATTGACATCATCAGATGAATGCATAAACTAAAATTAAAATATAACAAATTCCCACAAGTACTAATTAGAAATATTTACTGTTAATTACGAAACAACATTCACTAGCACGATTCTCTGTTATAAATATCAACTTTCTAGATACCATTGTCCATCAGATAGTGGGATGAACTGTGCATTATTGCATTAGCCGACAATGTTACCAGCTTCGCGTGGTATAGCGTGTGGCAAGGTCAATATAGTGAGATTAGCGCCTCACGCAAGTCGCTGGATTTTCACCTAACCAAATGTTTTTTCTTCGCAAGCCCGTGAGAATGAAGAGACGAAACGTAAAAGGTCGCACGCGCGCGAGGGAGAGAGTTTTAGAACTCCTTTTAGGGACTTAAATTCCACTCGGCGGTCGCTTTGCACAGACGCTGACGCGTGTTTGGTGGTGGAAAATCCCAAAAAAATTATTTGTCACAGCCTTTTTCCACCAGCAGTAAAAATATTTGCTTCGACGCCGCTTCTTCCGCTAATGAAGCATTTGCTGGATTTGTGTCGCCCCGAGATAAGAAAATTGGCTTGCTTCCCATTTGACTAAGTTTCATCGCGGGTTGTGAAGTAGGTTACGAAGTGCGCAAAGGAGACACTTTGTTTCAATGGCAAAACGGCGGTTGGGAAAGGAGGGAGTGGCTGAAGAGGTTAAAGTTAAGAAGAAAACGAGCGAGAAGGACGAAGAGTTTGGAACAATAGGGAGGAAACATTTTCTTGAGACCTTCAAGGGTGGCAATGGGAAATTCGAGCCAATAACACGACTCGAGATGACGAGAATATAACTGCTGAACTTTTGTATGAATGAATGATCATTATGAATACAAAATTGACATCTCTCTGAACATGAGAAGAGCATCATTGATATGCATTAAAAACATGATTTTTTAGGAGTCCCTTCGTTGCGGAATTATATGGGTACCGCACACAAATAAATCATACTTTAATTCCCTAAATTTCCAAAAAACTATGATATTCAAATATTTAAAAAAATATTTTTGTATTGTTGTTTAGGGTATAATTATTTTAAAACTACTTATTTTCCTTGCAGATACTGTTTCGTATTCGCATTTAATAAGTGACTGATTATTATCACCCTTAATTATTTCACCATTAATTATTAATGATGAGGCACAATGCGGGAATGAAAGCACCAAAAATAACCTGGTGGACGTCTGCGTGCCATATATGAAGATTTTGAAGACAAGTTTTAAGAATCTAGCATATACAGAAGCATATACAGAGTTCCAGATGGAAAATGTAACATTTTGACCCGCTTAACTTGAAAGGCCAAATCAAATTTCTTATTTTTTCATCGTCGATTCTGTGTTTTTCGATAAGAAGGCGCGCTGGAATTGCCTTGCTGGAAACTTCCATCTCATGTAATCTCCAGATATGATACTTTACAATATCTAATCTGCTATTATAATTAATTAATTTAGAGTACAATTAGCGAAATTATAAAAATTCATTCGCAAGAATATGTAATGGTAAGGAAGACAATGAATGAGTAAGAGGCAGATCGAAAATGGGGTTTGGTTGTTGAGTTGACAACTAGATATATCTCTGCAAAGAAAATTCTCTAATCTCTTGTAAAATTAATAGTAGTAATAAGTATCACGTTATAATGTAAAATGTATTAATGCTGGCCAACTAATTTTGATCATGTGCATTTTTTTACTCCATAATACACATTATAATGATGAACAAATAAGTGTGTAATGAATTCAGTTTGAAGAAAGGTTTTTAGTGTTGGATTTTCTAAATGTAGGTGATGTTAAATACGATCTATAATTATAATGTTCCACATGATTTCATTCAGATAGACTCAATTGACCGGTGTCATATGATGTCAAAGAATAACAAGTAAAGCCTTCAAACTGAATTTATTACCAAACTACCAACAAATCCCTAACCTGTAATGAGGAAGTAACGTTTGTTCCCATTTATAATATTTCATACTTATATTGTTTTAGTGCTCCCAAAATTTATATTATAATATTACAATATATATAATTATTACTTCTGATTATAGAAGCTGGCGATTACGCTAGTTTACAATTTCTCGGTACTCTACAAACAACTGCGGATTTCTTTCCGCCATGCATCTTCTCTTTCTTTCATCATGTGTTAGCAAAGATCGTCTAGCATGACGTTTTTGCTCAGTCTTCGCCTTCATTCTTCGTGGATAGTAAATAAACTCTGTCTTTTGCTTAGTATTGTAAAATCATTCTCGTTGCCACCGCAGTTTCTTGGGCATTCAAAGTTTTCTTACCTTTATCCCGCTATCCCAACTTACAGGTTGGCGTATTTGATTATGTAGTCTATATTATCCTTACGTTATATAATTCTTTTAACCAGGACTATACTCGAGCCCCAGAGCGACCTCATATCCAAAAAGGACTCAACTCCATAGCGTGTAACCATACGTGCCGTTTCTTCATTTTAAGTTAAACTATAACAAATGATCTCAAATCAAAAAAGCTTACATTGACTACTGCACTTCGTGAGTACTTTATCTGATGCGTGTTTCCGCGGCGCATCACTGTTCGCTATCCATGAACATTCTGACGTCCAAAGCCGCCGGCGGCCGCGTGTGACAGGCGCCGGCGCGCAGGTCCAGCATGAGCGATGTGTGGTTCCCGCTGCCGCTGCGAGCAGCTTGAGGGGGGCCCTCGGCGATCAGAGTGTCCGTGCAGGCTAAACGCTCAATTGCGCGTTTTTTAAATAATTTAAATCCGGCACGACCTCCATTCAGGCAGAAATTAAAACCACATAATGGCCTGTTCTTTCAACTCAACACCAGAAATCTTCTCTTGGCGCCTTCAGCGCCGACTGTCGCGCGGCGCGCAAGAGGAAACAAACGCAACCTCAAGGGGGCGAGAGCACGCGTAGGGGAAGGAAGGCAAAGGAGCAGCGGGGAAGCGGACCAATCAGTGTAAGTTAGGGGAACGTTGTGTGTCCGTTGTGGGCAAGCAAGAGGCACAGGGGGAGGGAGGGTGAGAGGAGGGCAAGGAGGATGGGCAGTGGGAAACGGTTCACAGTTCTGGGCAGGGAAACAAGATGATGTTCAATGGCCGAGCCAGGCCAGAGAGCAGGGGATTGAGTAAAGAAAGCGGAGCGGCAGATAATAGTCAGGCGAAATTGAATGGCCTGCGAGGAGGGCAAGGTAAATGGAAAGGAGCAGAGCAGAAAGGAAATGGAATCTAAATGGGTGGGTAAAGGAAGGAGATAGTAGTAAAACGGGAGGGCAAGGAAAGAGGAGGGCAGGGAAACGAGATGGCAGCTAAATGGGAGGGCAGGAGAAGGGAGCAGAGAAATGGGAGGGCAGGGAAAAAGGCAGGCAGTTAAATGGGAGAGGAGGCTAAAGGAATGGTGAGGCAATAGAAATGGAAGAAGAGGAGGAGGGGTAGGCAGTGGGTGGAGAAGGGAATACGAGAAGAGGGCGAGGAGGGGAAGAAAGATAAGGGCGAGGTGATAGGATGGGATGGGAAGGGGAGAGACGATTGGAGAAGTTGAAGACTAATGATAGTGAGGTGGGGAAGGGATGAGAAGCGGAGATGAGGACAGGGAAGTGAGATTAAAAGGAAGGAGAAAAGGGAGGAATGGGATAATAGGAGTGAGGGGCAGAGGAGTGGGAATGCGAGGAGGAAGTCAAAGAAACGGGAGGGGATTCGGTGCTTGAAGGTGGGGAGAGAGGGAGGAAGGAGGGGGATAAATGGAGTAGGTTCATCAACGCGTGGGAACGGGAGATTGATTTTTAATTTTTAACTCAGGGCAACGCCGAGCTGTCACGCCGGACAGAACGCGTCCAATCGTGACGCAGTGCGACTGGCACTTCGATCCGGATAATCGATATTGTGGAGATGTTCAAATGAGATACAGTGAACCATTCGGAATTTGTTGCGTGGAAAATAACGGAACTTTAAGCTCAGATTTCATTAGAAAAGACTACTTTGTAGTTTGAACCAGTGAACCAGAACACACTTTAAAGGTGGAATTTTGAAGGTCCCGACTTGCACTAAAGAAAACTGATTATTAACTCTGCATTGGTATAGTTTGTTTAATTTGATGTTTAATTTTATTTTGGTTTGTAATATATTGCAGTGGTGTTTGAGTAACAGCACTTTTACAATTATATATAACTAGAAACAATACACTGATAATATTTTGAAAACATTAAATAAAATTGAAAAAAATCTATATAACAGTGGGTCCAAATGGTTGGCGTAAAACCAGCTATTAATATGCTAAGAGAATGAGGAATAAGTGAAAATGAGCCTTGAGAAATCATTATGATTACTTAATAAATAGGATCGAAATGAAAACTCCTCCTGCGCTCGAAATAAAACATGAAACCATCTTCCAAAGGCAGGTCTGAATGTAAATGGTGTTCAAGGGCAGTAGACTACATTATGACGAAAACGTATACCCTTAATAAGATAAATCTCATCGGACCGTTGAGGAATCCCTTTATTCATATGGTTTGTTTAACAATGAGCTGCATAGTGAATATTAAATGTTTTATGAGAGGTAATAGTTTTTATTATGTTTGAATTTTTATTCCAAATATAAATATTTGATCATATCCATGGAACTCTCCAAAGAAAATGCATTACGGCTTTTCAAAGGGACAGTGACAAAATTTCACAGAAATAGTTAACAGATCTTTTTATGGTCGACCAACACGCCTACAACCAATACATTGGTACCAATACACAAACATGGTTGTAAAATGGAAGTTCTGAGGCAAATATTATTTGACAATAAAAATGCTTGGTTCACATTGCCAGCTGTCTGAAATTGTAAATTGTTGTCTTTATTTGCAATTTCATCTAAAAGGAGATTTTTATTATCTCGAACAATTTGAAATGACAAATATAACAATGGATTGTTTACACTCTTTGTGCCTAATAGGCTGGCGTGAAACAGCCGTAAAAAAGCGCACCATAATTTTATGACACGTCGTTATTCTTCCGCAATGTGATAAATTCTATGCCCCAGAAGAGTGTGCTCCCAGTATATTCTAATAATCTTCGGTCAAGTCTGCTATCACTAATATGGATCTATTTGAGGTAATTTATGTAAATCAAAGAGATTAATAAAATAAGTTAAATGCAAATTTAAATTTCATAATATCCCTTACTAAGACTTCGCATTTGCCCTAGCCTTGGTTTTGAATATTTTCACAATGCATTGCAAATTACGCTCATTTTACTTGTAATAAATTTTCAGCTGCTGATTACTTTCTTTAAACAATTTAAACGTAGTATTAAAATTAATTAAACGTATTACCCCTGACACAAATAGCAGAACCTTTTTGTTTTGGAAGAAAACAATCAGTTCATATACAGAACTGATAGTTATGGAATTCTTCGTTTAATATGAGACTTCCAAATATGTGAATATTTTGAAACCTTCAAAGGAAACATGATTGCAGATTTTGTACTTTGAGTGCTTTATTACTCTTTTTCTTTTAAAACTCTTAACATAATTTTGGTGTAAAGTGGTATGTAGCTTCAATAATTATAAATCTTCAAATCCTTTCAAAAAAGGCACAACAAAGAAGCGAGAACCCACTTTTCAGCGCATCCGCACATCTCACGCATGACATCCGCTCTTCCCCGCCCGTTTCCGCTCGCCGCAATCCGCACCGCCATTAAGCTCATCGGCGTTTTTCCACGCCGTCCGTCGCCCCCCCTCCGCTCGTTAAAATCGCGCCGGCCGCTCCCCGCCGCGCCGCCGCCCGCGCAATCTTATTATCGGAGCGCCAAGCGAGCACCGGCAGCCGGGGCGTCGGGAGCGTCAATCGTAATGCGTTTTATGAGCTGCAACCGCAGTATCACACGCGCAGATGGGGCCATTACCCCGACTGCCCAATGGGCGGGCTCTTGGGGAGCCACGGGCCGTCCCGCAACGGAACGGAACGGAACGGAACGGAACGGAACGGAACGCAACGGCGCGCGGTGGCGGTGTATTGCCGAGGGTGGAAAGAGGAGAAAGCGGCAAGCTGCAGGAGTGCCAGCAGAAACCCAATTAATTGGTTCCTGGAATAATTAGCGTATAAAAATTAAAAGTAATTTATTTACTTATGTTTATTTGTGTATCTATCACGAAAAATAAAATCTTGATGTGACGTATGAAGGAAAAATATAATCTCAGTAATTTTTACTGAGTTCCAGAATCCCTACCCTACGCGTTTCCTAGTCGTAGATGAATATTACTAATAAACGTTCCAACAACGCGTGATAGCAAAACTTGAAATGTTCGATCCCGAGAAATAGAGAACATATTTGCATCGGCAAACTAACTGCAGATGTGCTTGTATTGTGTTGCTGATAAAATAACAAACCACACCCCAACCCTCCTATCACAATTACAAAATAAGAGCTCACCAAAACGTGTGCAATGTGAAGCAGTATTTATATCTAGAAGAAGAAAGGAAACAATCTCTGCATTTACTCTAGGGAAACTAGACGAAGAACATGATCGACAAAGGGTTCTTCATTACAATAAATTGACAAATATCGCGAAAGCCATTAATAAAGGAAGAACTGCAGAATAAATAATAAATTTGGGTAGATCCTTGCCCCCCCCCCCAAGAAAGAGAAGATAGCTTGTACGTAGTGGAAAAGTGATTTGCACAGACGCAAAATCCTGCAGATAGGACTCGTGAAAGAATAATTACCCTATATGGACAGATTGAGGTAGTGTAGTTACTCCAAAGACAAATCAAATATTCCATAAATTAGAGTGACGATAGAAAAAATGCTGGATGGGTTTCACATCAAGAAGCTTTTCTCACAAAATTGAATCTAAAGAAAAGC
The DNA here is from genome assembly GCA_017312745.1 of Gryllus bimaculatus. Taxonomy (NCBI): domain Eukaryota; kingdom Metazoa; phylum Arthropoda; class Insecta; order Orthoptera; family Gryllidae; genus Gryllus; species Gryllus bimaculatus. The sequence continues at coordinate 1,198,629 of BOPP01000131.1, forward strand.
GGAAATAAAATGGTGTGTGATCATTGAAAGACAAACAATATTCCAAAAATATTAATTAAGTACAATTTAATGCTAGATTTTTATGTAAATGTAGATTTTGTCATAGATATCTCTCTTAGGAATAAATCTCCACCTTCACAAAACTGTCGCAACTCCCTCCCACCGTCACGTTACGGAGAATGGGGGGAATCAACTTAGGTGAGATATCTCGTCTCGTCGCAGCGTCTAGACAGCAGAGTTGTAAAACAGGCGCCTTTTATTTTCGCTGTGGCACTAGATCTCTAGCATGTGTAATGATACACAATATTTTAATTACCTGTTCTAGAGGTTAGAATCTCCCACTACATTTTCATTGGAAAATAGTAATAATTTTCGATCTACATAGAAAGTAACATTTATTCTGAGACATCATAAATAAAACAATACCCTGAGAAAAAACAATGCTTTTGTACGATTTAAAAGATACCATTGACATAAAATTATATAAACTACCTATTGATGAAAAGCGAACTAGCCCTGGGAAATGAATACACAAGAAATTATCCGACGCACATGTTACGCTGCGACACGTCACATTCATACACGAGTTGGAAACGGTGCGTCCCAAGGCCTGAAAAGCTGCTTATCCAGTTATGATTTAGCCATAAATTACAAAATTCATCAATTTTGAAAGTTTAGCTCTTCTAAATCACCCCTCTTAATAGCACGGGGCTTTTAATCGTGTAAAATACCGAAGTCTACGTAAAATGACATTATTTTTGGCATTCCTTTGCTGTTTAATGTCACAAGTCTTAAGATTTTCTTATTGCTGATAAGCGCTAAACACCGTTGAAATGTTTATTCACGGATTGTTTCGAAGTTGTATATCAGAAATGCACCGATCAGAGGCTGGCCGTTCAAAATTGGTTTCCAGTATTCTCATTTTAAACTTATTTCCAACTTGAAAACAATGGTTTAGAAAATGCAGAAAGTTAATTTAACTCGAAGAGATTACATTTCACACAAAAAGTACTATGTTCATAATTTAATAGTAATAATAAATTATATTAACTATATAAAATTTTAATTTTGGTAGGTCATTAATTCATTAACCTTTTGTAAATTTTAATGAGTAAATATTTTAATCACTCTGACCAAATCCTCTGGTTTCAACCTCCTTGAATTACATGGTTGTGAAAATACCATGGAATAATACAATTAATATGTATTAATATAATCTAATATAATTATTTTAAATGTTACATAATTTTAGATTATTAGTAAATAATAATAATTATTGAATGAGCGTGAGGAGGAAGGGAATAAATAAAAAATGCAATTAATTTTTAATTTTGGAAATTTGTCCTTCACAGCAAGGCAAATTGTACTGAGAAGAAAGGAATGACGTCTTGTGTTCAGGCTTTCGTAGTGAATTCACACAAAAAAGGGACAGAATAATATTACATGTGTGAGTATTATTTAATAAGTCCTTCCTCCTGAGCCCAATTCAATAATAATAATAATAATAATAATAATAATAATAATAATAATAATAATAATAATAAATAATTGTATTATACTGTAAGATATTATAATACATTGGATTATGTCTATTTTTCAGAGTTCTAGTAGATATTTGTGAAGAGTAGCGCAGGGTGTGGATAGTACCTGAAGATGATTGATTGACAAGCAAATAATCAGGAATCTCGCACCCTCTTCCTGATTGCGCGCTGAAAAGCCACCGAGTGACTCATCACCGTCGACCGACCAAAGTTTCATGGCGGGCGTGGCGATTGCATTACGCCCTCTGTGTTCCACGCGCCGGAAGGAAGCGGGCGTGCGCAGTATACAGACGTGTTTTTAAACTGCTTATCGTGCCGGAAATTTAGCGTCAATATAAATATTTACACTGCGCGCGCCGCATAATGCAGCAGTGAAAACAAAACGCATACTCCGGCGCCGCGTGTTTTGTTAAGGGGCTGCACGACCATAAAGCGGCAACCGCTGGTGACACGCTAGTGGCAGGATGATCGGGAGCCAGTGTTGTCACGTGATTCCAGATACGACGTACTTGCATTTAGGCTCATTCACGACTATTGCAACATGACTTTTGCAAAAGGCGTTTTTTGGTGATACATAAAATTATTTATTTATTTTAACTAGGTAATTAATTAAAAAACGAATTAGATTACTTGACCCTATGTGCTAGGCGAAGGCCTTTAAACCATTACAAATACTAATCCTTTCGCGTTCTAATCTTTCGAATTCTGGTATTCACCCCAAAGGAACATACATACATAACATAGCATAAAATACAAATGCAGTCCTTATTCTTCAACATAGTTTTCCTTCAACAGAAATATATTTTGTCCATCGGCAGGGATCTTTCTGATTCCTTTATGGAAAAAAGAAAACGGCTTGCAGTAAAAAAAAAAAAAAAAAAAAAAAAAAAAAACCAGAACAGTAAAGCAAGGACATGTGGCAGTAGGAGATTGGTGCAACGTACTCTTTGACCTCAGCGTCGTTCTTCAATTTTTTTTTTCTGAAACAGCTAATTCCCTCTTTTAGAGAAACAACATGTGGTTGCCCACTATGGGCAGCAATTCGAACAGTTAATTGAGTGTAATGTGGAGACAAGATGTGAGAGTGGCGAAAGAATAAGATTTAGGGAATTCAGGAGGAATGATACGAAAGGGACTAGAATGAGATGGGTGCACATGAGAAGAAGTTGGGTTGAGTTTTGATTTTAATGATGAGACCCAAAAATTATCTTTATAAAATGCGGAATGGACGTCGGTACAGACAAGGTTGAAAAGATAATTAGTGGATGTGAGTTCCCAAAGCCGGCAGCGGTGCAGGTCGCCTGCAGCTGCTCCGCTCCGCGCGTTATCAGTGAGACCCCCGTTCTCCTAAGTGAAACAGTTACTATAAACGGTGATAGTGTGTGGTCCAGTGTGTGCAGTGCTCCGCGCATTATCAGTGGAGACCGCCGTTCTCCCTAAGTACATCAGTTATTCACTACATCGGTGATACTGTGTTGGGTCCACGTGTGCAGTGAAAGTCCCGCTTTCGATCAGGGCAGCGATTACGGCCCGTCCCTCGGTTACGGGCCACCAGATGGCGGAAGAGAACTACATCAAACACCCACCGCGGGCCGTGAAATACAGCTGCTGAATACCACCAGCACAGAGACAACGCAATCGGAATCAATACCAAGTGCCAAATCAACAACTTTGACAAGACCTCCAAGAAGCACAGCTTAAGTTCAACGCTATGAAAAATCGACCGCAACTTTACAATACGCAGTTTAATCGCAAGTCCGAAGACGACAGAAATGCAAGCCGCGTTCCTCGAAAACAGTGTAATTTCCATCGGACCATCAACAAATCAGGGTAACAGTGGCAATTCTACTCTTCCTACCTGAAATGGCAAGTTGTTCGCATCTGCTAAGGCGTAAACGACGTGACAGCCGGTGGTATAGTAACCCCCAGGCAAGCGCCAAATATGAGTGAAATAAAAACCAAGCAACAGGTTATGAAGCACTGCACAAAGCATTATAAACAAATCCGACAACACGGAAAAGACGCCACAAGCAAACGATATGAAGAAGATAACAGCTCCAACAAACTCCGCCTATATTTATTCCTAATGTTTAAAAGTGCCCTGTTCACAGAGTCACTACGTTGAAGCCCATCGGGCAAATAAATTTACATATAAAATGTACAACAATGAAGTAAAAGTCAACCCAGAGACAAATAGAAAGCTACAGAGCAGTTATAAAATTCCTAAATGAAAAAAAAAGCAATGTTAGCGCACACGTACGCAACTAAAAAAAGAAAGAGCATTTCGAGTTGTCCTTAGCAATCGTACACCCATCTGTTGAGCAGAGAGTATTCAAAGTAACTTGGAGGAACTTGGTCACAAAGTCAGGAACATTCATAACATTCGCCATAGATTGACAAAAGAAACCAACATGCCTTTTCTAGCGGTCGACCTAGAACCACGGCGGAAAAACGAGAATATCTACAAAATTACTACAATTAATGCATGCCCAAGTCAGTTCCGAACCCGCCGTATAAAAAGAAAGAAATAGTGCAATGCTATAGATGCGCAACAGTACAGATCCATAGTACCGTGCTACTGCAAACGAAAGTCCTGATGTGTGAAATGCGGCAGAAGCACACTACCGAAATGTGTAAAAAGATAAATACAAACAAAACCAACATGTGCATTTGGGCGGCAAGGGACACCCCAGCAAATACAAAGGCTGCAGAGTATACAAAGAACTTATCAAAAGAACATAACCCAACAAGTGATCGACAAAACAAACTTCGAGGAAAAAACACTACGAGAACAGTACAAACCAAGCTATGGAAGAAGTTTCCGGGTTAAACTCTTACTCAGAATGCCCGTGGATCCCTTGCATAATACTAACGCGCCCAGATAAAAAATGTTCGATCGTAATACCCAAGCTTTAACCAATCAATCAGTAGATATCCGGAAATGTAATTACATGAATCATTTTCAAGATATTGAAAAAATACTTAAACAGCAAGCAGAACAGATACAGTTCAGTGCTAAATCTGCTCACGATTCTTAATTTCAAAATTAAACTGAATTTTGTATAACCATCGTGGCATTATAAGAATAGGCAACATGGAATGCAAATGGCTTCTACTCAGCACAAACAAGAATTAATTTATTCCTTCAGAATTATAAATTGACATATGTTAATTAGCGAACCCATTTCAACCAATAAATCGTATTTCTCATCCTGGCTTAATGTGACCTACAACACAACACATCCAGATGGTAACTGCTCATGGAGGAACTGCCATTATTAATACGGACAAATCAAACATCAGAACTAAAGCATACAACTTTGGATACCTGCAGGCAACCTCCTGTCCCAAACTCAGATCTATGCGGCCAATTCAACGTAACTGCAGTGTACTGTTTCCACCTAAGCCTAACATTTCAGAGGCAAATTTCGAAACATCTTCAACAATATCGGAACAAGATTCATAGTAGGTGGCGACTACATGCAAACCAGTTGCACTGGGGTACGACTAAATACATCAAAAGGTAGACGCCTTTACAATTGTGTTCTTAGAAATAATCTTACAACAGTGTTCCCACTGAGAGCTACATATTGGCCTCCTGACAGAAACAAAATAACCCGGACCTTCTTATGAATTCTAAACATTCATTAAAGGTATTTCAGTTTGATCAAAATTCGTATAAGAACCAAATCATGCCATATGGTCGTCAGATCATTGCCCTGTAAACTGAAACATGCATCTCCGAAGTGTCCACAAAAAATCCTCCACGCCAAAACCTCTACAACAACACTCACAGACTGGGACAAATTTCGTGAAATTAATAGATAGTAGATTTACTAGTAATGTGCCACCTCGCATAACCGAAGATATCCGAAGAAGCCCACAGAAACATCTGACTAACTCCATTTCAACATGCCGCTTGGGACTCAACGACCTCAAATTGTTCAAAGTAAGCAATCAACAAATTCCCATAACATAAGAGACAAATCAGAGAGAAACGGCGCTACGACGTAATCTGGATTGACAACCAGGCAACTGCTGAAGACAGAACAACTTCAATAGAGCCTCCAGACAGGTGAAGGAATTTATTGAAACAACTCAGAAATGATCATTTGCATAAAAACAATATGTACAGTCACTACAGCAAACTGCAACAACAAACTATTCGATCTGGAGGGCTAGTAAGTAAAAATAACGCCCACAAATTCAAATCCCCACCTATAATAAAGAAAGGATGGAACATGACACAGAAAAGTGCAATAGAGAAAAGTGAACGATTTGGCTGAACACTTCTCTTCCGTATTTGAACCTAATAACTCCTTGGACCAATGCAATTGGAGGGAAGAAGTACTTCGATTTATAATGCTCTGTCAATTATCGCTTCCCAACGCAATCTTTTTCTTCTAATGAAGTAAGAGAAACTATTCAAGCGTTTTATAAATCCTAACAAAAGCCGCAGGTTACGACCTAATCACAGGCAAAGTTTGCAGGAATTTCAACGGAATGCCCCTATTTGAATTTATCACCTTGCTCTTCATGCCGGTTCTCCGAACTCAACCAATTTCCTGGACAATGGAAGTAGCACAGATCATAGCGATACTAAACCAGGAAAACCACCTAACGACGTATCATCTTAATCGCCCAATAAGCTTGCTTCAAACAATCTTATCAAAGGTATTTCGAAAAATCTTACTCCAAACGTTTAAACCTCTCTGCAAGAATAATACGCAGAACACCAGTTCGATTTAGAGAACAACAACTCAACAATGCGAACAAGCAGCACCGAGTTGTTGAAGTTATTACTCAAAGTCTCGAAAGGGAAAAGCTACTGCGTAGCTGTATTTCTTGATATACAACAAGCTTTCGACAATGGTGGGTATGCACGAACGACTTCTGTATATAATAAATCTAACTCTGCCCCAATGCGTATTACCTACTGATGAAGTCATATCTATCCTAACCGACACTTCCAAATTAAATATCAAGAGAATTATCATGCCTTCACCCCATTAAATCAGGAGTCCCTCAAGGCAGTGTGCTGGGTCCTGTTTTATACCTTATATAACACTATGATTCTTGCCCAACAAATGAAAGGACTACCACTGCAACGTTTGCGGACGACACAGCAATTTGGCTGTGCATGAAGACCATTCCAAGCATCACAAAAATCTCCAAGAGCATCTGAACCAACTTGAACAATGGCTACAAAGATGGCGTATTCAAGTAAATGCCTCCAAATCTAAAATATCATAAATTTACTTTTATCCAAAAGGAGTGTCCTAAAGTACAAGCTAACAATGTATACCTAGCAACAACTATCTTCCATTAAATATCTAGGATTTCATATGGACAAACGGCTTACATGGAGGAACCATATAACTGCAAAAAAGAAAGAAGCACAAATCAGATTCTCCCAATTATCATGGCTCATCAACCGCCAACTCAAACCTTTCTTTAGACACAAAGTACTCCTCTACAAATCAATAATCGGCCTATCTGGACTACGGAATTCAACTCTGGGGATCCGCTAGCAAGTCAAACATTGAAATACTCAGAGATTCGAACCCTCAAAATGCATTAGAAACTAGCCAAATGCCACCGTGGTACGTAACGAATGAAAACACTACGTAGAGACCTCAAGATCCCTCATTAATATATGAAGAAATCACCCAGCATAGCCCAACATACGCAAGAGCGGTTAAACAAACATCTCAATCATCAGCCCATCAATCTATTGGATAATAGCGAGGAAGTACAGCCGACTGAAAAGATATCCATATTCTGAATTACCAATCGCTTCAAACAACCACATGACGATGTACTCTAGGCTTCATTTAAATGCAATAATTACACATTTACTGAATGTTTGTTAAGAAAACAGATTGTAAATAAACAGAAATAATAATAAAAAAAAAAAATTTAGTGGATGTAGTGAGTGGTTGCAAATAGATAACAAATTTAGGTACTTGTAGAATTTGATATAAGGTGAAGTTTCAAGCACGTGATTTACCACTCTCGGTGCAACCGTAAGTTTTTTGAGCTTGGAACGGGAATGTGGAGAGGAGTGAAGGTATAAATACGTATCTTGGATATAAAACGAGATAGGTCGAGAAAAGTGTTGTTGAAGTTTGGCAGGCGAACAAGAAAAGCTCGCACGCCGTGATTGGCAAGGGCCATCGCAAGATCGTAAAAGCGCCAATGCCTATTGACGACTAAGGGAGTGTGTCAGAGCTCATGTCAATAATGCGGCGTGAACGTAAGTGTGGTGGGTGAGATGTACAAACGAACTGTGAAATACAGTTCAACTCAGGAGGAAAGATGAGAGGGAAAAGAAAGGAAGTGAAGTGTTGACAAATTTATTGCGTAATATTTTATCGCAGTAGTAGCAGTGATCTTCTCCTAAAAGACGGGTTAACTCCACGAATGCCTAAATGCTAAAATTTATATACTATATCATAGTTATATAGACACATTGCATTATCTCCTTTACACTACAAATTAATCTTAGCTGTCATGTCCACGAGACAATTTTCTTTTCAAATATATGAATTGAAGAACAGTAAAAACAGTAAAGATTCACCTCCAGAGTTCTAAACATCGTTTAGTCTTTCAATATGGCTTCAGATGAATTTTTCATACTGTACAATGCATAAATAAAACTGTGCGCGATCGGTGGCCCGTTTCGTACGGTAACTTTGCTCCATGCATTCGCCTGGTGTTGATCGGAAGAAACGACGGAAAACAGGCAAACAAGAGCAACCTGCAGCTAGAAATTCTTCTCCAGACAGTTGACTGAATTCCGTCTACCTGATGAGCAGAGTTGAGACTCCTGCTACAGTCAGAACTCGAACCTAAGCACCTCCAGGTCAGACATTAGCTGATGCCCTGAGCTATCTCTTACCACCGGAATCATAAACATGTGCATTTTTCGAGGTGCGGTTCCCACGCAAAGTGACATGTTCCGGGTCCGGCAATCAGTATGAGAGTGCAGCGTCCCGTTACGCATGTAATTTGTGGCTGTGCGGATCATATCTCTTGTTAGGAGAACAGGCGGACGCAAAGGCAGCAGCTGGGAGCGGGCGCGGTGCGTGGAGAAGAGTCAGGCAACGCAGGTCGGCGCACGGACGCCCATCAACCGCCTCTGCTATTGGGTGCAGGCCGGAGGAAGCTGCCTTCCGCTTTTTCCATGCGAATAGCGGAGCCGCAACGACCCGGAGGTGGATGAACCGGCAAATAGGTCGAGTCGTGATGTCATCAACGGCAAGGTGAAAAAAATCCGATAACTGTTAAATTTAAATATCAGTGCAATGCAACAACTGAGGACTTCTTCCTGAATTTGTGGTCGCAGATGTAGCAATAGTAGTAGTAGAATGCCAGTTATTTGCGATAAGCGACATTTTGTATCAATATTTCTTCCTATTAGAATAACATAATATCTATAAAACGTAAAAGTCTCGCGTATTCATGAATATATCTGCTTCACATGTATCCTTTCAAGTGTGTGGGTAAGCGAATCACCTTGAGAATAACATACAGTTCACAGTCCACCGCCGGACTGAAAGGACGAAAGCATGGTGTCCGCGGACATGAGGTAAGACGCGGTGACACCACAACATTGATGGTTTTATGTTAATGGCCTTCATAGGCAATGACCTTCATTCTACCTTGCATGGTGATGAAAATGTTTTGCCGATGTTTGTTGTTAACTTTTAAAGTAATTTCCCAATAGAACGAAGGTTTTTTAACAAAATGGGAACATTTTCCAGGCCTTCTGAACACAGTTTTGTAGAATACTAGGTTGTCATTTGTAGGAAGTGCAACATTGAAATAATTGTCACCTGTCCTTGCAGTTTTATCAACAAAACAATGTCTTTGTTTCGACGCATTATCAGTTATAGTAATTAGAATTATTTGACGTTTTTACTGCCAGGATTGTCGTCAGAAAGAATAAAAAAGATTTTTAGAATGAAATTCGTCACCAAAAGTTCTCCAAACTAAAAAATGGAAAAGAGAATGAGACACTTTTCAAGAACTCTATACATAGAAAATTTCCTACAGTACCATGGAATTTTGATTACATTTCCTCTCTTTTGCATCCTTGAATTCATTCCGTCCAGGAAGAGTGCTCCAATCCCTGCAACTATAACATGGGAACGAACGGCTGCAGGCTGCCCCACGTGCAACCCCAGACCACGCGCGTTTCACAGGAAGAAATGTCGGAATAAAATCAGTCATACGCCGCGCGCTACTTTTTTGCAACCTTCATACCCGCCCGGCGCACGCCCAGGCAACGACGAACCTTTGATGTCACTCACGGGCGACGCGTGGGCGTGGCGTGGCCATGGCGTGGCGGGAGCTCTTGCTTACGCAATATTTCGCTCCATGCTGTTGCGTAAGGGAGGGCGGAACGTTTGAAACAAACTCGTTCCGCGAACGACTCCCATAAACGACGCATAAAGCGATGAGGTTACACTATTACTGGAAGAATGGGATAGATTAGCGCCGGCCGATATCGGTTCTGTGCTCTGACAGCTCGCACTGCGTGCGATGCCGTTATGTCACGGCGAGCGCGCACAAATGAAAGGACCACGAAAGTAGATCGATGCACTGGAAAATATGATGAATGCTACTAGTGACGTGGAACACTAGCGACGGCGAAAATCAAAGGCGACTAGTCTACGAAGTATTTGTTTATATTTAGTTACACAGTGACACAAGTAAGAATTTTCCATACTTTTCTCGGACAAACCAAAAGGATATTCTATATAGATATTACTATTAGATGAAACTAATTGTTTCCACACAAATGAATTAACCTTCTTTCTAAAATGCCACTGCGCTGACACCACACTACATATATCTTGAAAAGTTTTAGCTTCGATTACGATTATATTCGTCATTTCCTGTAACTTTTCCAAAATAATATTTTCATATCAAACATTTCAGAGCATTTGATTGGTATCAAACGATTATGTAATCATCTACATTAAAAATTCCTACCAAAATTGCGTGTTTTCTCAAAGCTCATTGAATAACAATAAAATAATTTATTTATCTAACTGTAATTAATGTCTAGTGCCAGATATTGCAAAAATAATATTATGATACATATTTTGAAGTGTCAAGAAAAATCGTATAATTGCGAAGCAGACATGATTCCCTTCCCGCAGCAATAAATTTGAAATGAAAAACATTTACTTACGTCTTTTCCAGCTGCAATGCATTTGTCTCGCCCCTTTTCCTCGCTTCGCTCCGTTCTGCACGCCACGCCGCTGTCCGCTTCGTTTCCCTGTCCTGTTCTGGCCCACATCGCCCTTACATACATTGTGGGTAATACCCCTGTTCTGTGTAAACGTCCGTTTTTTCGTAAATAAAAACTATTTAATTTTGCTACTTGTTCAATGCAACATTTAATTTTTCAAGAGGGTTTAATATAATTTACAATAACTTGAGAGCAAGATTTTTTGTAATTCAGTTAATTAATCACCTGTCCCTTATCATTCCTGTTGGCG
>BOPP01000131.1:1224270-1281612 GCA_017312745.1 Gryllus bimaculatus
CCAGCTAATAACGAACGGTATCTCATTGTCTCCTTCGCCATGACCTGCGTCGTATTGATTTGCCCATCATGAGCTATTCTGCTTCGCCATATCCTGCCTCGTTAAGAGTCTATCCTTCACAAGCCTCTTTTCTCCTGACTTATACTGTAATGTTCTTTGTTACATCGTGCCTTACAAATATCTTCTACACTGTGTCATTTCTTGGACTTCCTTGTACTGTTCTTCCGCAAATTGCCCTCCTCAAAATCTCCTTTTCCATTACTCCTAACATCACCTTCCCTTTACAGATAATTACTCTATTTGATACCTAGTGTGATGAACTACTACGCAATGGTTTTTCATCTCATAATATGCTCCCTCTGCTCCATTCACTCTGTTCTTTTGTTATAATAGTTCTGACAATAATGGAGAGACATAACGTTATTGCAAGAGTATTCCAGCTGCAACACATTCTGTTAACTGTACCTCTGATATATTTTATAACGTATTTCTTCATTCATTTCTCGTACATTTCAGAATCATCGTTTCTATTGGTTTCTAAAAATTCCGTATGAAGTATGAACTGCCGGAGCAAAAACAAATTAATTTATCGATTGTGCGATTAGGCGTCAGAAAAGAGGGCATCATAGAGAACTTAAATGTCATCAGAACAAACATTGATTTTGTTTCATCCTCTCGTTCTTTCATTATGTAGTCAAAGTATTATGAGATGTCAACTGACAACACTAAAAAATAACTGATCTAAATAACATTAAGCGCGGTAGGTGGGAAACTTTCTTATATTTACTAGAAGAGGCTCGAAGTTTACCTCTTAATTACCAATACAGGTAAAATATTATTAAATTTATTTCATGAAAAAAATATTGTTGAAAAAATTAAGTAACGACGTATATTTTAGTAAGTGTATAAAAATATACAATGGTTATTATATTTCAGCTGATCTTCAACCGTTAATGTGGTAAGCTCAAAACTACCAGAAGACTAGTGGAGCTACAGAATCACATACAGAAAGACTTTCTCGTATTAGTTTTCTATTTTCTTTGGTCTCGGCTAGCTATTCGGACTTGTCACATGCTCTTGCCAGATGCCATCTACCTCGGCCCAAGGTACATTTTTTGTTGAGATTTTCTCTGTTTTTCGGTTTCCCAATAGTAGAACCGAAGTATTATTTTAAGAAATTTTAAATAACTGAAAACCTCGTCCTAAATGGCAATTTCCTTTGAAAAATTTAAAAAATTATCTAATCATACCTATTCTCATTAACTTAAATGATATTGATCCAGCATTCTGAAATGATCCAGTTAATCGAAATAGAGCACACAATTGAACTTGACCTCAGGTCAACTGCTGTTATTGTTGTTAGCCCAAATGCGTGCACTAAGATGCGTACATCATCATAATTATGTTTTTTTGTTGAAATTTAATTTGATTCAATATTATTTGTCTGTTATTTATTCTTTCAAGTCGTAGAGAGAGATTCTATATTCAAGGGTTATTTATTCGTTATTCGATAAAACCTACCGAATCTACTCAGTTATAATCCTACTACCATCCGATGTACTAGAAAACTAATTCAAGTACTATTCAAATTCATTTTTAATATTTCTAAAATGATGTACCTAGCACGTTGAACATAAAATATCATAACACAAAACACAAGAAAACTGTCTCCCACTCTTTTGTCAAATTCTGATTGTACCCTTTGACAACCACTTTGTACAACACCACTCGTGCATTACCAGTGTTCTGTGCGAAGACGGGTGCACCGAATCCGGTTCGAACATTTTTCTCCCAACCCTCTTACACCTCTCCGCCTTTTACTACCCGGCCCCGCCCACTCCCTTTTCCTTCATGCAACGGCGGCCGCAGGCAAGTAGGTTGCTATCAATACTGCGATATTTCTCCCGGGATACAAAGCGCCGGGAGCCTGCAAGCGAAAAGTTTATTCTGAATTACTTTCGGGTTGACTCCACCCGCTCGAAAACAATGGATCCGAAAAAAAGGAGTTTGACATTTCCATCTGTTATGAAAGGGCGCGAGTTTCGGGGGAGGGGGGGGGAGAGGGAGGAAAGAAAGGTGAACGCTACGCTGCGTCGCCTCAAAGGCTTGTTGGAGAGGGGCGGTCGGTCGCGGGATAGAGGTGTGTGCTTGTGGGTTGATGGGATGAGTGACCGGGTGAGGGTCGTACGATGGATGGAAAGAGGTTGCGGTAATGGAATGGTGACGGGGTAGTGAGAGAGAAGGATTACAGGGTGGCGAGGTGTCAAATGGCGTGATATGGAAACACGCGAAAGTGACAAAACAACATTTTTGCATGTTGTTTATGGGTTGACTAGAGGCTCGTTCTGAGGAGACTTCGAGTGGATTGGTGGTGAGATGGTGGGGTGGAGTAGTTGCAGGCAAAGTGCAAGAGGCGGAGTGGTGTGGGAGAGGCGTCTGGAGGCTTTTTTAGGAAGTTTGAAAGGGACAGCGATGGTGGGATTTTGGGACGAGGCGTTGGTTCAAGGGTTGAATTGAAGTTAATAAGGTTCGAAATTTTCGAGGTGCTGATGATGATGATGGATGATGATGATAGGGGGTATGCGGAGAATAACATGCTTGGTTTATCCTGGATGGCTCGTAGCGTATTGCGATGTGGTCGAATAGCGGGTTTATGCTGCTATCGTGTAACAGCACGTCGAGTATGGAAGAGGAATGAGGTGAGGGAGTGACTAACTGGGAGGGTGGTGACGTGGGAGTGTTGGAGAAGCACAGGGACGAAGTAGCGATAGTTGAAGGAAAGTAGTGTGGCAGTTGCTCAAGAATTCGATACTGCTCTAACAGAGCGTGAAAGCGAATAAACGATCAGAAACGGAATGGGGAGATAAACATCACATTTCGAGGGAAAAGCGTGAAAGAGGATTATCGAGAATTCTCTGGGATGCTACAGAACGGTTTTGTTCGCGTAACGATTAAACCTTATTAAATGGGGGGTCATGTATAAAACAGCACTAAGATAAACAAATGATGCAGTAATGTGATTTCCATATTTGTAGATTACTGTGGTTTCAGAGGTGCTATGCGAATATATTGTTAGCCTGATCTTTAAAGTAGTAATTTATTTTCTAGTATATAACAACGAATTATTTAAAACGATCGAAATTTATATCTTGTGCCTGACGTATTGTTATCGACATTATTCCGGCGTTTATTGTTTTATGATGGCAAAGTAGGTTTCTTTGCAAATATCCCTTCATTTTTTTCCAATCTACAATTTTCTATCCCGATTTTTCACTCTTTCATACACTCAAAAACATTTAATCCAAACATATTTCCAACAATGTTATTCTGCAAGGTCGCAAAATCAATATCAGATTTTTTTAAATTTTACATTACACCCATTCCCATTTCTAAATTGACACGATTCTCAAGGAGAATTTGAACGGTAAACCCCTTGACACACTGTACTCGTACTCCCTCAAATACTTCTTGACATAATCTACACTTCCAGTTTTGAAGAGAATGCAGTTAAAAAAGTAGGAAGGGATCCCTTTAATCTTGCAACATGTTTTCTTATGATTTAGTAGCAGTTCCAGTTATCGTAAATAGCAGGACAAACAAATTAGGTGGTATTTTAAATGAGTCGCCTACAAACGTACTTTTGGATTTACAAAGGAGTCTCTTATTACGGCGGGTTGACAAAATAATGGCTATTGTATTAGATCTCATTTGATCAAAAGAACTGCTCGCTTTTTTATCCATATCTGGTAATTACGCCTACAACTTCTGTCTTGCTGATCTTGTTTCTCCAACGATTACGTTGTAATATTGTCTTTAATAAACGAGGTTTTAGTTATTGAATTTCCTCAAAACGTCTATTTTCGTCAGATCTCGTAATCGTTTTTGTAGCATTACATAACTTTCCCTATAATACATATCAATAAAGGAAGAATGAGGCCAATCAGAATGGATGCATGCCAACCGCTTAGGCCGTAAACACATCATGAATTACTGTCACATTTTGTTCGTATTTATTTTAATTTTCAATAACTATTTTTGAATCTCGAAAACCTCGGCATGTAAGTGAACTCTATTATTATTACTATTGTTATTATTATTATTATTATTATTATTATATTACTATTATGATAGCATTTAAATAATGTAAATATCTTCATAACCTTTTTTATGAAAGTACGGCTTCAAACATGTGCTTTATTAAATAAGAAACATAATTTGAAGTTGTTAAATGGGCATAATCAAATTCACCACAGGAGAGCTCCATTTTCGTAAAGCCTACACACGACAGTTCCATACAGGTTGTAATCTTCAGAAAAGTTCAATGTCCTCGTCCACCTTCAAGCGGACGACATGTCATAGCGCGTGGATTAGCCTATCCCCTTCAACAGCTCACCGCAGTGGTCAGTTTTGCGACATGGAAACATCATTCATTTGTTTTTACTAACTCGACTGCAGATTGATACATCTAAACACGTGTTCTAATTTGATACTAGCAGTTTTAGATTACTGGAGGCGTTGAGTATCATCCGCAAATTTCTGCTTAAATCGAATATTAAATTTAGAAAAGAAACATGGCAATTGAATGATATTGAACAACATCGGCAACAAAAATAAGTTCTAAGTAATATCTTCTTTTTATCACATTATCCGCAACATATAGAAGATAATGTTCAAAATAATAAAAGTTAATTGATGTAAATGAGTATTACATAACATTATGTGAGTTACCATACACAATCAATTAATTACATTTCAAAAGCTTTACACCATGAATTTAATATCACTGTTCGAAAATAAGTTAAAATGTACAAAATTTCTACCAACATATACATCACCAACATTTTCATCAACATAGTTATTTGTAACATCTGTTCAGTAGATAATTACTCATGTTAATGATCTTATTAGAGGAAGAGCTTCTGTAATATTCCCCATAAATAATTACAAACAATAATTTAAAAAAAAAGACGCTATAATTTCATTGGTGAACTAGCTCCAAAGCAATAACGAAAGATAACCAAACAACTGAATATTTACTGAACATGTCGCTTCGCCCCATGCGGCTTTGCTCCGAACCCCTACGTTTCACGCCGCTTCAGATCACGCCGCTTCAGATCACGCCGCTTCGCTTCACGCCGCTTCGCTTCACGCCGCTTCGCTTCACGCCGCTTCGCTCCACGCCGCTTCGCTCCACGCTGTGCCGCTCCACGCCGTGCCACTCCACGCCACCTCAACCGCTCCAACCACTTCGTTTCGCGCAGCGGGATGAGCCTTCAGACTCAACGCACGCAGATCGCGCAGACAATCCCATTGCGTCTGACTGCGCGCAGGCGCAGGCACCATCGCCGTAGCCGTCTGCGCGCGCAGAACTCTCGTAATTGGGCTGCATTGCGCGCTCGCCCTTCCTGAGCAGGCGACCCCGGGCTTAAAGCGGGCCAGGCGGGCGGGCGGACGGACGGGCGGGCGGAGAAGTACAATTAATTACACGAGTCCCTTATAGCTTCTGAAGGGCAGGTCTGAGCGGGAAGGGCATGCGACGCGTCCAGAAATTTCGAAAACGAAAGAAAGGAGCGAAAAACATCGAGCTGTCGTCGCTCCCTGCCGCCCCCGCCTTTCACGACGCTGCCCTCGACGCTGTCGTCTCCGCTCGCAGGGTAACCGCTGCGAAAGCGGCCATCCAAGTTCATTACTTCACGTCGCGCGTCACCACAGGGACGACTGCCATGGAAGGCTTGTGTTTGTGTTCAGATCGCAACAGCGCTACTCTCTTCTTATTATACTCGATCGTTTTCGCATATGGCTATTGATTGCTTTCTACACACGAGATATGGTAGCACGGACATTTTTCCCCGGTTATCCAGTCGATAGCCGGTTACCCTTAACGTTCCGATGGGACGCATATTCAACCATACACTAGATGCGAACACACTTGGGGGTTCCTCTGATCTGGGATCAGTAGAGCCCTCCGCGACAATACATCCATGAGAGACAAGGAACAAAGAACAATGCCTAAGGGAGGGGGCCTCGAAGTCCGTACCGAACCGATGAATTGATACATACTCTTAGCCACATCAGCTACTCAAGTCGGCAGCACGGTCATTTTATTAGAAAATAGTGTTGTATTTTTATTAAACACAATTTCATTTATTCGGACTCAAATCAATGATGCTTTTTTATTTGATATTTACTAGTTATCATCACTATGTAAATATAAGCATTGTTCACAATTAGATCTTTTCTGTAACAATAACTCAAATC
Organism: Gryllus bimaculatus; assembly: GCA_017312745.1. Classification (NCBI taxonomy): domain Eukaryota; kingdom Metazoa; phylum Arthropoda; class Insecta; order Orthoptera; family Gryllidae; genus Gryllus; species Gryllus bimaculatus. The sequence continues at coordinate 1,230,529 of BOPP01000131.1, forward strand.
CCCAATAATATATAAGAAAAGCCAGATAAACCACATTGTTCTGTTGATCTACGTAGTTCTGACAGATAGGTTGGCAATCATTCAATGTGAGACAAAACTGCAAGACATGGATATATATCAACTTATGATTCTGGCGTGGAAGACAATAAGAAACCCACCACATATCCCAAAAATCATCCATATCCATTATACATGTGCTCTAACTGCTTGGTAGCGTTGACCATTGAAGTAACGGATGAGCTACGAACTAATAAATTAAATGAACATCATCCAATACCACGACGTTTTCAATCTCCTCTAAAGCTTCTATTCTCCCCAAGCCCTGTATCGCTTTCATCTTCACCATTTCTTCCATCTCTTCTCTCTACATTGGTTTCATGGTCTTTTTTGCCTTCAACGTTATGTACTTCAATATTTCTATTATTTTCAAAGTTGCTATCTCTACCAGCGCCTCCATAGTGTCTACCATCATCACATCTCAATCAAGGTCATCGTCTGTATCCCATTCCATCCCTCTCATTCTTGAAACCGCCGCCTTTGCCACGCAAGTCCACATATTCTCCATTACTTCCAGCGCTTTTCGAGTAACCAGCTTTCACCGCCGCCTCGACAGCCCTCACATTCTCCATCACTTCCTCCTCCGTTGTCGCACGCGCCTGTCTGCTCCCGACGATTTATGCTTTCGCGTGAAGGAAGCAAATCCGCGGCGGCCGCATCTGGAGCGCTTTAAGTATTCATCAGCCCCTGCGGCGGCGGCGTTCGCGCGCGCTGCCTCCACGCTAGCATCGCTCCGTTTACATAACTAACAAAAGCGGGCGGCAAGGGGGAGGGCTTTTTCAGAAGGGGCCAAAAGGTCGCGAAAGGAGTCGTTCTCCAAACGCGGACAAAAGAATGCCGAGACCCGCAAGTAGGAATATAACAGCGGATCCCTTCCTTTCAAATACTTCCAAAATTAATTAAAATATCTGCTACGCGGCGGCTTTCAAGGCCTTCCAGAATGCAAACGCGGAGAGAAAGATTTAGAGACGATTTTTGTAGAAATGCTAAGCCGGAGAGGATGCTTTCAGCCTCTATAAGACGTTTCTTTTAACAACAGGGAATTAGTGTTAAGGTAATTAAATGATATACTTTTCTATGTGAGTCGTTTTGGGAAGAGCAATTCTGAAAAAAGGACGCTGTGAATTGAAGTAAATTAGAGAAACAGGATGCATTGTGATAGGTTAAATATTTTACTTGCAAAGATAATGCAATATCAATATTGCATATCATGTGTTTTCCAGCTAAAGGTAATCAACTTCAACTGTATTCCGAGTGCTTCTTTCCTTTTATGTATTGAATAATATTTCCTCTAACATTTTGAAGATTGTTAGTGTAGTTACGAGTTTTAAATATTATGTTGAAAAATTATAGGGACTTTTAATTTAATGAACGAATACTTTAAATTTAGTTACGAAGTAATTTTGAAAACTGTGGAAAAAATTCAAATTAATAAAAAATAGAAATATGTAATCATAATTTTCCAAGCTCAATGTTTACTACATGCCAGAGAGGTGAATGGTAAATTCACGTATGATATAGTTATAAGAGTATGAGAGAAAAAGTTCCATAATCCATCACAACAAAAGAACAAAGTGGTCAATTTCTTCTTTCAGCCTTGCAAGGCTGTTAAACATAAACCCCTACACGCGTCCACTGCATCCATGGGGATTTGCGTATTCTATTTTGTAACTTCCAGCACTAAATACTCGTACACAAGGGGAGTTTATAGCTGTCTGGTTAGCATAATGCGTTCACCGCAAAATTCATATTACCAACTCACCCATGATACTTACACGGTTAGCGTTTTTTTCTTTCCTCGTCTCTGTCCTCTCCTCCTTTGTCCTCACATACGAGTACATAACGTACATTTGACCATTTAATGCTCTGCATTACACATACATAACTACATTTCTGGTCAACTCACATTTGCACCTTTTGCACTAATTAGCGAATTTTATTTCTTTAACACACTGAGACATCCTTAATTAAACACATAAACAAGTTTTGGCACTTCTAAATGCTAGGTATTGATTTAGAAGAAAGCTATTTATCATTTTCAGAAAGCTATGGACAATGATAGCAAAATAGTCGTTATCTTTGGATGAAATATTGTATATGATATGTAGTAAAAATATTGAAAACCAGTGCGATACGATAAAATTTCGTTAGAGCTCTAAAATTCAGACATTACTTTTTACGAAAATTGCCATGAGAAAGGTATTCATTGTAGCAAAACTAAGGGTGCAAAAAGGCATTTCATACCACTTGAAATCTTTATTTTTAATATGTTCATGTATATTATTAGGTAGGTGCTGAGAGCTAACATCAGCCTAACGAATGAAAAATTTAATAACCATTTGGTATTTGTAAAACGATCTGATGCTGAGTTAATATCTTAGTATAAGACACTGCACAGTACGAATATTAAGATCATATGCTAGATCTAGTTCGAATGCACAATATTTTCAACTCTTACCCCAACCCCCTTGCAATAAAATAGTTTTTTATTTTACAAATGGATAAAATAGGCTATTATGTGGGATTTATTTGTTTATTCACGAGCGCAAGTTCTATGAATATTGACTTCAGCGGTATCAATCGAGTACCACGCTACATTTGCGCTGAGCGTAATTCAAAGCAGGCAGCCGACGAAGGGAAAAGGAGACGATTGGACAAATACCCCAAAGCATTAAAATTGAAGACGCAAAGGTAACGGATGAAGAATAAAGAGGAGGCTGAATAAAGAAGATGAAGAAGAGGAAATAAAATAGGAAGACGAAGAAGGAGGAGGAGAAGAAGTAAAATAAGTAAGCAAGGATAAATGTTTGAGGAGGAGGAGAAGAACGAGAAGAGGGAGAAAGAGGAGGAGAAACATATACAATAATTTAATACCGATATTTGTTTCTTCGTTTATAATTTAAGCAATAATACACACCCACCGTTGTTTACCAAACTGTTGTTAGGCAACATTCACTACATCGGATGTAGTAATGAGTCATTTTACCCACTCCCGTAGCGCAAGTAAACATCATTCAAAAAGCGATCAGTAAAGAAAAAAATAATAATTTACTTTGAATACTTTCGTAAGTTAAATCACGCGCAATTGCTCAGAAATGAACGTAGAATGGTTTTGTGCGAAAAGAGCAGTTGTGTTGCAGATGTGTCACACGCCCACGCGGTGAACCACAACTGAACTCGACAATTTGCCTCGGCATACCGAGTGCAGCACGGAACACAATGCAGAAGTATCAGATATATATGGGTGTCGAGGAATTATACAATGCCTGCTCGTTGATAGTAATACTAAATGTTTGTTGATGAGTAACGAGGTACGTTGTATGTAGTATTGAAATCTAAAATGTCATAGCACGTGCGTCGACGTTAACAATTTATCTGTTTTACCTATGTGTACGATGTTCATCTCTCCAGAAAATCAAAACTCGATCCGAAACTTTAGCCAATTACAAAATTTTTACAAAATCCCACATGAAGCACTGCTCTTTATAGAATGTACAATAAAGACATAGTATTCTGAATATAGATAAACCTTTTATAATGTGTGAAAAACACAATCTTTAAAAAGTTTGAGAATTTCTACCTTCAAAAATAGATGCTATTTATAATTCTTTATTTTACTTGACATGTCTGGAAAACATCACAAGTCTAAGAACATATCCATAAGAAAATAAAGTTTGCCTAGATTGCGAGAATGTCTCAGTGTGCGGCGCCTCCAGGACTACTGCCATGCGTCATGCGCATAACGACGCGCTCTCACGCTGCCTTCCGGGTCGTCTTCACGTAACGGCTGACCTCAATGCGCGCCAACAAAAGCTTCCTGCACTTCCCAACAAATATCGCCCCCTTTTGTCCGGCGGCGTTTGGATGTGCAGGCACTTCGCCATTAATGTTTCGTCTCATTTTTCTCTCGGAAATTTCAAGACACTAATTCATTACATGACAGCGTGGAGAAGATTCGTATTGGTGTGTTTGTTCCTTGGAAGCAGAATATTTCGACCTCCGAACCGCCTTTTGTTGTATAATGCGTAGGTTCTTTTACGAACGATAGTTCTACGTTCCGGTTGACATTCGCGGAAGGTACTCCACATCGCCAAGGGAATTATTGGCCATAACGGTGGAAGTTTCCATATATTCAGTGTTATATTGATTTCTAAATGTTCAATAACAAAAACGGGAAATGACCGTTAAAATGCAAGTTCACAGTTAGAAGAAAAGTTTGCAGTTTTGTTGGTCATCAAGTGCTTGTTTTATAGCTTTGAGAACTCACTTCAGATCAATCAAAGGTACCGCTCTGGTTGTTTGACTCAAACATAAAACGATCAAACTAATGAGTGAAATTACGCCACTAAGTTGAGTGCGCGAGGTCTGAAGAGCTCTGTAAATTTGAGGAAAAATTAAACGTACGAAAGAGGGAGAACGGGAGAAAGAGAGATGTGGCAGATGGCAAAAAGGAGAAGGAATGAAAGAGTGGGAAGTGAGCACATTGCCTCATATTTTATGGTCTAAGCGTGGGCACATTTTCGTGAAAAGTAAATACGACGTAATTCCAATTTATATTTCCGTAATTATTGTACTAAAACAAACTCACTACAATAAAAATATTATGTTTGTACTGTTTCGGAAATATTAGGATATTCGCCATAATTCTGCCTGCTTACAATTAAACAATTCATATTATATAAACATATCTCATTCGATTTATAAACGAAGTGGAGAGATTAAGTACGTACTGCTACATAAACGGCTTTTTTTGTGAAAGAGCACACGTCCATTCTTGGCCGTCTTCAGATATTCGTACATTCGAGGATATCAAGGACAAGGGCATTTTTTTCACAGACCAATACAAATCTAATGAATAGCCTTATCAAAATGATCGCTTCAAATTTACTTTTGTTTGAGACACAATACATGTCCATTGCTATGCTGTGTATCAAACAAATGGCTACTATTATCTGACATAGAATCTGAATTTTACAAGAAGTTTTACTTGCAAAATTTTTTACCATTGTTTCGACATCTTCTGATTGACAAATACTTTAAATGTCAAGAATTAAAAAGAAAAAGTATTATGAAAAATGACCCAAACGTGGTAATAGCAGATTTTCTCTCTACACTACACACGCCTCAAAAATAAATAAAAAAAAACAAACAAAAAAAAACACTTATTTCTGAATCTAAAGATAAAAAGTCCTGTAGTGGTAACTAATATTTTCTTAATTTTAAATTATCTTTACTTTATCGTAAACATACGCAGAACATGTCATAGTCAAAGTTATGTAATACTTCGGAAAATCAATTTCAAGATTTCAACGGAAATTCACATTTTGAGGTCCCCTGAAACAAAATAATGTTGTTGTTTTTTTGTATTTTTGAAAACGTCCGTCTGTCTGTCTATTTGTCTATATGTAAGTTCGCAACATTGCGGTTTGAAATTCTCTGAATAACTTCTCATTGTTGGGCAATGTCTGAGTGAATGTAATGGAGTTTCGAATTGTCTAATTTGTGTTTATGTATTAGCTTTAAATGAATTAAATATTAACCTAATGCATTGGTAACGGATTTTATAAGTGATGGCTGAGGTGTGTTTTGTATGTTAGATATTAGTGTTATAATTTTTAAGAATTGTTGACGAATCGAGTAAGCACATGCTGTTGTAACGCCGCTAGTTTATAATTTGTAGACGAGTTTAAATTTTTATTTTTACTTATTTTGTTTTGGTAGAATAATAATTATTTTTGCCTCCCCTTGCATAATTTCTTTTTAACCTAATTAAAATTTAGTGGTGCAACAGAATGGCACAGACTTTCTCATATTAGTTTTCTATTTTCTTTGGTCTGGATTAGCTATTCTGACTTGCCCCACCCCTTCTCAGCTGCCATCTATCGCCGCCAAAAGTACAGTTTCTAGACTTTTTTCCAATTTTTCGGTTTCCTAATAGTAGAACCAAATTAATTCTTCAAGAATATTATAGAAGAGTAAAACCTCGTCCAAAATGGTCATTTTCATTAACAAATTTGGACCATTTTTAATAAAATGGTGTTTAAGCGTTACTGTGAATGCGAAATTTGAAGCCCTTTTCACAGAAAAATATTGAGTTTTAGAAATACTTCACATGAAGTAATTTCAAGCACTTCCAGTCATAAATTCAACAGTTTTTACCGGAAATGTTACAGGAAATGTTACCGGAAATGTTGATACGTGAGAGACACTTAAAAAAAATTGTGCAATTTTTGAAAAAACAAAAAAAAAATACACCAATGTTGATTCCAGTAATGTTGAACAGAGCATTCCATTCGAAAAGTTTGAAGAAAACGTTTAGAGTCGTTTTTGAGATAATGGCGTTTGAGTGTTTCTGATAATGCGGAATTTTGCGCTAGTTTTTTCAAAAAACGGTTGAGTTTTCGGGAAACTTTATTTGACATTATTTAAAGCGTATGTAGTCATCAATATAATAATGTGAGAACATTGTGAGTATAAATTTTAAGGACGTGAGGGACTAATCCAAAAATTAAACTTGAAAAACAAAAGAATAGAGCAATATGGCATTTATGCGATATTATTGAGTGCATTTAGAGTGCACACTATCCCTACCAAAAGTTTAAAGAAAGAACTTGAAATCATTTCTAAGAAAATCTCTTTTTTTAAAAAAAATTGCAAATATTGCACACAATATTGCTTGACAAGTACTAAAATGTTCAAAAAATGTATATCTTAATGAAAGAACTAATTATGGACACAAATTTTGAAGGAAAATCCTCCAACTTCAATTTTGCAGTAGTAAGAAGACGCGGAAAATTCGAACTTTTTATCTTTTCCGACATTATGATTTTACTTTAACCGAGCAAGATAACGCTTTCAGCAAATTCCCCAAAGCGGGGACCTTTCAACCTCCCAGGTGCAGTGATGTTGGGCGGCCATTTCACGCAATTTCCAGCTGCGCTTTCGTTCCAAAGAGGTGACCACGCCATAAATTGCTGGTTAATTTAGGGCCGTGTGACGTGTTGCTGCGGTCGCTGCTCCAACTGCCTTTCACGCGGGCTGATGGCGAGACGGGAAAATAATGCATATTTTACGCGCACAATTACCTTGTTATCAGGAACATAAATAACAATGGGTATTACCAATTCAACAAATAGAATGACGATGGGAAGTGAATAAGGTAAAAAATGAAGAGTATTTCATCTACTTGTATGCATCAGTTTTCCGATTAACATTTTTTACTAATTATTATTTTTTTTGCCTCGTGTTTTCGATTTGTAAGTATTTGTGTTAGCTGAAAAAGAACCACTTATTCTGCACATATGGGAACACTGTTAGCCGAGGTAATGTATTCCATGGGGATTAAAAGTATTAATCTTAAAATATATGTATTGTAACGTATTAGTCAGCGTGCCTCATGGCATCTATTTGGGGACGCTTGGTTGCGGATTAGCCTAGCCCCAGGAAGTAGGGTTTTTCCGTAAAGGGAAGAACGCGGAAACGGGAGACACAAGGCTTTGGGAGTTTCCGGCTTATAAGAGGTTTTCACTGGTTATAACAAGGCGAGGGGGTGGCGTGAGTAGTAGGTCACGTGGGCTCGCCTATATAACGAGTGTACAGAGCCAGTAGGTGGGTTTCCTGGAGACGGTGGGAGAACCCGTGCGTGTGCAACAAAACTTGGCGCCACGACGGTGCATAGCGAAGCCAGGCCTCGCGAGGCTCGAGTCACTGTTGAGCACGAAGCCTGCGGCACTTTATGTCCTTGGGTGATGCGGTCACGGGAGCGATTGCTGTGTGTGCGTGCTTCCGAGGTGAAGAGGTGGTTGAAGTGCCACGATTCACGCCGATTCTCATCTGTTTCGTCATAAGATCGCTCTCTGCGTTCGAGGCATAACGCCAGCCGTTGGTGCGCCCAGAACGGGACTTTGTGTCCGCAGCGTGGACATCCCGGTGCAACGGAAGCTAGGCTGTTGGTGCGCCTCAAAAGTAGGAGTTGGCGATGCCACAATCAACATCTTCATCGTTTTGGACTGCGCTCCAAGCGCAGGGGAATAGTAGGTTATCAGAGCTAGGGTTTAAAGTAGATTATTAAGTGTATATATTTGTTTTGTTTTTTGTGTAATAAATATATTTGTTATACGAAAGCTCTTGTTTGTGGTCGGCTGTGGAGGTATGCCATGACTGTCAGTAATGTTTTGTATATATGCCATGGACTGTATGTTATGAATGTACGAATATCTTGAAATAATTCCCATCCCTTCCTTTCATTGACTGAAGAAGTATAACTTGATTTTGCCCTTCTAATACATCGTGGGATGCGCGAAGGAGGTGTTATTGTATGCATTATTAAGAAGAGAAATATTCTTCATATAATTGAAATAATCTTATAATACTAAATGAATGTCCTACGTTACACAGCTAGTATGCGACTCACCCAGCATCAAAACAAACAAACAAACAAGCTACTGCTATGAACATTCCATGTTACGGGGTCAACGTCCAGTTGTGCTTTGCCGAGACGGGCAGGTAAGCGGTCCCTTTCGCCCTGACTCGAGCCCCGCTGGCTGGCTGGGACGGCGGCCGGCAGACGAGTCGGGTCCATCAGGCAACGGAGCCCACGCAATCACCCTGCTGCCACGCGACCCTCTCCGATGGTAGTGAGGAGGGTGGCACATGAAAGCCCGCGTAATGCCACGCCGTGATGTGGCGGCGACAACGAGAACGATAAAGTGCAGGTCTTACATTCCGCGTCTGCGGCAAATGCGCGCTCTCTCCTTCGATGGCCTAAGTGGCAGTTTGAACCTTACTCGGCCGACATTTTTATCTGAATGAAATTACCCTGCAACGATATTCTCAACCGAACCTCTGTCTCCCACCCATTCACCGACGAGGCAGCCCACTACTCATTGTATTTGAACGACTGCTGTGAGATGGGACTTGTGCTTACCCACTCCAATTTCGGCGCATGGCCTTTGAAATTTCTTTCTTAAAATGCCAACAATTCCGAAAATCTCATTGGCGTTTAACGTGTACCTTCTGAGAACCACAAAGCTCAGTTTTAAAGAAATATACATTTCAGTCTCAATTTTAAGGAAATATGCAAAAAAGCGCTTGTAATTACACGAATACGCACCGACAGGAAAAATCGTCCAAGTATGTTCTAACATGTTGGTCTGCATAGCATCCAATACTTACCAAATCCCATGAAATTTCACTCAGCTATGCCCTAAAGCAACGGCCAAAATATGCAAAATATTAAAAATCCGCTCCCTAACGATCACACAAAGATTAATTACTTCCTAAAATCATCCTCTTAAGCGACAAATGTTTGATAATTGCGTTCTAATTTGAAATTTTAATTTTTATAATTTCATAATCGAACACTGCCCTGGCGAACTCTTGGAAAAGCACTCTGTAAAACCGCTTCTCAAATAATTTATTGTTTTTTTCCATCAACCTCTTATCTCATTCACCCTACCAATTCGCCAATCCACGAAAGCCAATTCGAGCACACCATAAACGAAGAGCATTTGGAAATTATTCATCCTTTCATTGCCTATTTAAAGAACATGTTTTTGTCCGAGTGCAAACTTTGACGTAAACCTAAATTCGGACGAAATAAATTTTCCCCCATGTACCGCATATTTATTCATTCCACACAAAACACTGCATTTTTGCTCCTCTTGAAGTGGTAAATTGGCCAAGTGAAACGTACGTTTTTCTGTCCCCACTTCACATTTAACCGCAATATTGGTAGTCTCTGATACAAAGAGTAACTCAATTCATGTCATCCCTAAAAAAATGTGCAGTGTGCCATTGCCTAGTTTTGGAATGGAGAATTATTTTTGGAAATATAAAAACATGAGAAGAATATGAGTCACTAGAATATTAATCATTAAATAAGTTTAATTAATAAGTTTTTTTATTTTTATTTTAGAAAGAAAGAAAATATTCCTAAAATAAAAATTGAATGTTTTTTATATTTTGGTATTGCTTGCCGTTGTATTTTTATTGGTGTACTTGTGTTTAGATCTGTTGCACCTCGGATTTTTCTTTTTTCACTTGCTTTAATTGTTGTCCATTCGACATAATAACGTCTATATTTTACGTAAGTCATCTTTCTCTCTGCCCATAATTACCTCTGCTTAAAGTCAGAATGTATGTTCTTATAATGGGAATTTTCCCCCTTTTTGTGCTTGTAATTATCATTTTAAAAATTATTGTTTATGAAGTTTTATAATTTTACATATGTGCTGAAATTAGCAGGTTTTGGTTAGGACTCTCCCGTTTTTTATATTTTTACTTTTTACTTATATATTTTTTTCTATAACTAGATAAAGAAGGCATCTTCTGTGCATCGCTAGTCGTACGTAACATTCATTTTTTAATACGAAAAAAGCAATTCACTTATCATTGATTGTTTAATGATTTTCGTCTCTGATTTCTTTGTAACTTTTCAGATTCTGTTATTGTTTTCAAGATCTTCAAAATTTTGTTCATTTTCATTTTTAGACGTTAACATGTCTATTATTTTTATTAATTGTACACAAATAAAGAAGCAAGTAACACGCGAAAAGTCGTATTTGGAAATTAAAGACATAAAAAAAAACATTTTCATTGAGTGTCAAAAAACAACAGGGTCCTTGTGTTTAATTATTATTATTATTATTATTATTATTATTATTGGAAACGTTTGTAAATGTATGAAATTTGAGGTATGGTAACATTTTTTTTGTAATTATAATGAATGGTAAGTTAACTTATATTACATTCGCATAGCGACTAGCGCCTGAGAATAGCGCCTTCAGTACTATAACGATTATAGTAGTATTGTACCCAAGTATTCGGGTTCGAGCCGGATAACGTATCAGGATGAATAGAACTGAATCATTGCAATCGGGTGACCTGGGTATGTGAATCCGAATGGTTTTTACTATTAATCCTTTTCTGATGCTGGGAGTTGGATGCAAGCGACCGTCATTTCGTTGTATTTCGTTCTGCCTCTGAGAAACTAGAATTCTTTTGTCATCATAGTGTAACAACGTCATCAAATTAATAAATATAAGGATACTTTTTAAGACTGTTTAAAGCGTGGAGACAACAAACTAAGCTAGTACTCGTATTTACTATATTATTAATACCTTACAACCATTATTTTATCGTAGTCTTCGTAAATAATTCAGAAAAGAACAATAAATCACTTGAGAATAATACAAGTTATAAAGATACGTAAAAAAAGTTAATGATTATTGTTTTTCTCTCCTCGACTCGGCTATGACCATTTGAAAGTCTATAAAAGTTTGGTATACTCATCTGTCGCTAAGCCTTGATATCGATCTTCCAAATATCGTCTGAATTCGAACCAGCTATCTAGTTGGTGTCGTAAACCCTGCCACTGTCGGGACTTGAACACTGCAATCTCCCAGACATAGACTGCCGAGACGTCAGTGGATGCCCTGAGCTACGTCGGGCGGTGCTCCTCCATTCGAGAGAAGTGAAGGACACGTCTCCGTCTGGTGATGGGGAACTGATTGTTTTGCACTTGAAAAACGTTTACTTTTTTTACAATGTTTGATATTTCCTTACCTTAAGCACGTGCCTTTTAAATTATAACGTATGAATATTACAAAATAATAAATAACAATAATTTACACTGGATTCAATGATTTGAAATGAGTAAAACTTTTGATGTTGCTGTAAATACATGTTCTTTGTTGCTCTTTCCGCATTGAGAATTTTGACGTTGGCTAGTAGTTTTGCGTGTGCTTCGATTTATATTGATAGAGAACGTACAGTACCCTTTTATGTTGTTATTTCTTACGACACAATACCTTCTGAATTTTGAGTTGTAGCGATGGTTACTGATGATATTGGTAAATATATGTCTATGTGTTTTTTCGTGACGCAGCGTTGCCAGGTTTTATATTCTGCTGTCATGTTACCTTCCTATTTACTGCTTTGTTTCTGCCTAACTCTAAAGTAGCAGAACTCTGTTTGTTTCTGCCTAACTCTAAAGTAGTGAACAATTTCTCAGATTACATACAATTTAACACATTTCAATCTATGTTATCGAAAATTTGTGCTCTTGAATCACTGACTTTAAAACGTCATTGAACTTTTCCATCTACATTATCCCCCGATTTTTATGACAAGCGTATGTAGAAACAACCACATCTTTCTATTTGTATTTTATTGTAACACTATTTAATTTTAGATTTCTTCTTTAAAAATGTGTAAAAAGGCAAATAAAATAATTACAAATTGTCTTTCTTTCTTTTCAAGGTGATGAACGTCTTTCGAATGAAGCGCCTACTCGCGGCTGCCTGCCATTTCATTTAACTAAAACAATTTATAATGCCCTGTTACGAATCTATTCTACCCTAATTCTCCATGTCCGTCTATTATACATGAATCCCCAAAATCACAAATTACAACACAAACTAAAAAAGATACTCTCAAATTACTAATTATACACTACAATAAAAAAACACTTAATAAACATAAGTTTTCCGTTTCCTAACACAAAAATGCTACCCATCGTAAGTCTGCACAATTAGTACCGTTCCCTTCGGTTGCTGCCAAGAGAAACTGACTCATCCTAAATAATCGCGGAACCTCGATTTTCAACGTCGTCTTTTATTTAACATTGTGTCCCGGGGTCATGCTTCGCAAATGAATATCATGTTCAAACCTTCAAGCACGGACCCTAAGTTTGTTGAAACATCCTGACGACGTGTATTCCTTGGGCTACACTATTTGTATCCATTCAATTCTAAAGTAATCATGTTCGGTGCATATCTCCCTTTAAGAAATGCCTTGAGGTGGGGCTCTCATATGTCACACTACTAGGTATTCTTTTGAATTCTTCACTTTTACGTTGCATTACTAGTTAATTTTGATGTAAAACCTTAAAGGAGAAATGAAATGTAGTTGAAAGTTAACAACAGAAACTCTATTTCTGAATGTTTACTTTCAATAGCACATTAACACTAGCACGAACATTGACAAACTTTTGGTGTGGTGTAAACAATGAAGTTCAACAGGCATTGGGAGTAATTTTTACCCTAAAAATAATGTTGACTTTAGTAAACAAAAGTATTTTGAAAAGAAAAGGTCTTGCATTGTCCCTACAGTAAAATGAAAACTTTATATTACAGGAAAGACACATTACACCTTTAAATCATGGCTTAAGTACTGTTGCTATACTTTTGAACATTAATTCCCCTGTAATGTATTTTTTGTGAATACACATTTGTGTTTAATTTCTCTCCGGAGCATTCCAATGTTTTCTCTCTTGACTAAGCTTTTAAAGATTTTTTGTGAGAAATTAACAAGCAGAATAAAATGATGCAATTTGGCAATTTAACACGCATGAAAAACGTGATTGCAATATACCTACTTTCATTATCATTTAATATTATAAATGTTTTCCGAATACTTCCTTTGAGTGTAGAATGCACTCCTAGAATGCACTGATAAAATAAAACAAACTTAAACAAGCAGAACGAATAAAAAGAAGTGCACGCGTACATTGATTCACTCAAAACTGAACAATATACCAATTGGGTAGTCTCAGTTTTTCCAGTAAAGTACATAATTTCATTTATACTATTTAATAAAATTATTAAAACAAGACGTTTTTATGATATTTTACATATTATTCTCCCGAATATTCTAAACTGGGAGCTAGTTTTAATTTTAACTGGTTTATTATGTGGGCGTTCAAATATAATTATAGCAATTATAGCAAATATAAATAAAGCAAAAACGCTGTCAGCCAACTATCGAAACCACGTTGTAACTTCGCACATATGGACACAATGATAAATAATTTATATCCAGCCTCTTATTAGTTATTGGTAGAACAGAACACATTTATTGGGACACATCCAAACCGATTATTTTCACTGAAGAAAAACAATACATGGTGACTTCTCAATGAGTAGTTAACGTGTTGTTCACTATTAGCATGGTGTTCCCCTTTACAGCTGAAAAACATTTTTCACTTTTTTCTCCAGTGTCTGTACTATTTTTATCAATTTTTATTACGTAAAATAACGATAAAACGAAAGTAAAATTATATATAAAACATACGTGAAGACGTTTCATGGCTAAACACAGCAAACACTTATAACAGGTCATTCTTACTATTCATAGTCATCCACTCTTATTATTAATTTATTTTCATTCGTGAAGTATATCTCTCAAATGCCGGTCGGGCACCAGAAATTAGAGATAATTTTAAAAGTGATTTTATATCACACATTTGATGAACGCGTTGTGCGATTCCAAGCGCCACCTTAACAATTAAAGCTGCTGGAAGAGATAGACTGTTCCGCGAAGAATACCCTTCCGAGCCGCGCCTTCCAGGAAGCCAGTAATAACCGCTTCGAGCGACAAAGCCGCTGGCGTGGGCGAGAGATGAGCTTCGCAGCTAAGAGCACGTGGCCCTCCCGTCGGGGGATCGATCGTGATCATGGGAAAGAGATGAATCTATCGAGAAAGCGTGGATTTAAAGAGGTGTATTGCGTTTTGTACGAAGACAGCGGGGTGGAGTGACAGATGTGGAGTTGGAAAGCAGTGAGGTGGGAGCAGGTAGAGACAAAGATTGATTGGTTAGTGATACCGGGCGGTCAACTGATAAGGTTTATTAGTCCCGTAAGGTAGTAAATGCTTTTTTTTATCGTGGAAGGTGGTAGTAATCTTCCCCCGCTGGTTGGCGAGATCCTACATCGTTCTACGCCGGCTAGAGGGATTTTCCCCCAACCAGGTATCTCCCACCACCCAAGCCGGGGCCAGCTTGAAGCACCCGAGTGATCTCGTGACATCTGTGATAGTGTAGTGCAAGTGTGTAAGTAAGGAGCGAGGATAGGACACGGAAAAGGAAGGAAAGACCGCGCGCGGTTCGTGTCCCATTTGTTAGGGTACTGGTCCGCCATCCATTTACCTGGCGTTGATCGAAGAAACCACGGAAAACTATCCATTGCAGCTACCGGCCATTAAAATTCTCCTCCTGACGATGGCTGAATTCGACCTAGGTATGTAGCTAGTGTCGAAGGAAGAGAATAGGGATGGGAGAGAGGGAGCGGAGAGAGCAGGAAGGATGTGGAGATTGTAGGCAGAGAGCGAAAAGGGAGGAGAGAATGAGAGAGGAGCGAGCGAGATGGAAGCGGGACATGAGCGAGGAGAGTGAGAGATGGGACTTGAAAGGAGTAGAACGGTGGTTAAGCGAGGCGAGAGCGGGAGATGAGCGGGGTCAGAGAGCGGACAGAGGGTGTGGAGTACAGTTCACTTTAAAACATCCGTTTCGCGCGGCCCTCTACACTGATGTAGGAAGCAGAGACAGGACGGCAGGGGGGGGGTGCCTGAAGGAGAACTTTCGAAGGACAAATGACGGAGGATACGTCCGTGACGGAGGGTGACAAGCCCCGAGCGTTGATTGGTATTCGCGGGGTCCCTTTACAGGGGCTGCTGATGGGCTATAGGGGCAGCAGCGCCCTCAGGCGGCGATCAATGGGCAGGGCGCGGGGCGCCCTCTGGCAGCTGTGGCGCTCACGTGAGTTCTCCGTTCACCTGCCGTGCATTCGAGCTATGCATTCAGAAGGGCAGGGCAACGGGTGCAACGCTAATAAATTTCGAAAGCTTATGCTCCTCATTATTTGGGGTTATATCCTAATGATATCACAACCAATCACTACCACAATTACATTTTTAAAACAACTGTATTTTGATTTCTTTATAAATTCGGGCCATTCCGGAATGGATGAGATTAATACTTAGGACATTAAATGATGAAATGGTGAAAAATTTAATGGTGAAAAAGTGGTGGAATGGAAGGAAGGGAAAACGGACGACAGAAACGAAAAATATTGCCAAGATCCCGATTTGTATACGTAATAAACCACATGAGTGAAACAGGAATCGAATTCCTGTCCCAGAGGCTGAAAGCGAGCAATCTGCCCTTTACACCAGAAGTGTTGCTAAGAAATCTTTTTGCTAATCTCATTTATTTTCTAATTTGTTTGTTTAGTATGTTTTCGCGTCTGTTCAACTGGCATGTTAACTTCTCACAAACAGTACATTCTATGACATTCTCCGGCATTTCCTTGCTCTGCTCTGGTTGACGGGAGGCGTTGCTCACAGCAACAGATGTTCTCAAAACTGTGGTGGGAGGGAAAATAAAATGGTATTTTTGAAGCATTGCTAAATATAATAAAATTAAACAAAACAAAAAAAGTGTGCTCAGAGAGCGTATGTATTAAAATACCTGTTTATTATCGCGAAATAACCTATTCAAAAATAAAGTATAAATAGCAATTGAACAAAGCAAAGCAAAAGATATATCAGGCAATTTACTCTCATTTTTAGGGGAAATTTAATTATTCTTTGGGAGACACAGATACAGATAAAATCAGCAAAAGGTCGTGTATATTTTTTAAAATCCTCTTAGTTTTCGCGCAATATTGCGAGCAATGTGAGCAATTTAAAAAAATACAAAAACCAGATTTTCTCAAAAACATCGAAATTTTTCCTTAAACTTTCGGTAGGGATTATGTTAAATGCACTCTATAAGATGACATAAATGCCATATTGGTATATTATTTTGTTTATTCAAAAATTACAAAAACGTAATTTAATACGAGCACTCAAGAACGAAATAAATATTGCTAAACTTTGTACATGATATTGGTTAAATGTTCAGCGCATCTTTACTATGTTGCATGTAATGACGATAATAAAAGGAAAATATCAGTGCAACTTTTACAACAAACGTTCTGCGTTTCCTTTATTATATTCTCATAGCCTCCTGCCCCTACTTTATTCTCACAGCCTAATGCTTCTGATTCTACCGTATTCCCAGACTGGGCTATCAACGACATAAGTTCTCGCCATCTCGTCGCCAGCGCTTTCGCCACTTCACTCCCCGAGTCTTCAATTCTTTTCCAGTACCCTCCATCAGGTCTGTAGCACCATCTCCAGCCTCCATCCACACCCTCTCCAGCTTGCTCTGTATCCCACACTCCCTCCCACCTACTCCTCCCCATCCACCCTAGTCCCCCTGTTTCCTCACCGTCTCTTCCGTAGTTTCCTACACCTCTCGCGCCTCTACCTGCAATCGCACTCGCCTCGGCCAGCGTCGGTTCTGGTCCCTGCCCGCGCACCTTCGCCATCCGAGGCCATCGTAATTGCCCCTTATGACTGTTCCCCTCGCGGTCCTTTGTGCGGGCGTTTCTTATCTGACGGGCGGCGGCCGAAGCCCCGGGGGGGGAGGATCGGGCGCAACGTCACGGTGGGGGGTGGGCGAGAGGCGCGCGTGACCGCGGGGGGGGGTAATGGCGGCGGCTGCTCCAATCCATCTTGATCATCAATCACTCCAACCGCCGGGCGCCCGGCTGGGCCGGCCCTCGCCGCCCCCGCGCCCCGGCCGCCCCCAGCCGCCCCTGGTGGCCCCGCCGCCGGGGGAAGTTTGGCGGGCGCGGTCGTTAGGAAGCCTGGCGCTCCCACCGCAGCCGCCAACGCCGCCGCCAGCGTGACCGGCGGTCGTCATAAATACTACTTAAGTTTCACTCCATTACGCCAAATGGAATTAGCCGCCGTCGGAAGGTGCGCCGCGGGGCTTAGGGGCGGCGCGCAGTGGGCCCGGCCTCTGATCCTTGGGGAACACCGCGCGACAGATGATTTTGCGTGGGCCACCGTTTGCACTCATTGCACAAGGAATCGGGGATAGAGATAATTTTATCTCTTCACGCCGAGACATTAAAATTGATAATCATCCTTTTATGAGGGAATATGGCTTTTTAAGCAATTATCTTTTTAGAATGCATTAATAATTGCTAATTATTTATTCCGATATTTTTTGAAATTTGAAATTTGACATTATATCTTATTCGTTGTTTCTAATTATTAACTGAACATTAATTCGAGAACTTACCTTTATTAACTAAATTTTAATAGTTAACACAGGCAGGTAATAATTTGGAAATGGGGTCCAATTTGACTCCTGGGATTCACTTCACTTAACACTGCATGACGCTGTGTCCTCACGAATTGTGCCAACGTCTGGGTAAGCTTAATACAGCTCTTAGAACCTCATAATGACAAATAGAGCACTGCGCAATAGTTCTGTCATTACATCCTGATCGTATTGCAACATCTATTTCCCAAGCTATTGCTTTGGACATTCATTCAGGCAACTATTTATATCCGATTTAATAATAGCGTCGAATGAAACACAAATGTTATATATTTTTCAAATATATAATTTCTACTTTGTGAAAATCACACTGATATCGAAAGATGAAATGCGAAGAGAAATATTGTAAAGTTGTATGTAAAGTCATGTCATGTAGGCCGTCATTTAAATAAATTATTGTATTGCTCACAAAGAAAAATGAAAATGTTGAATACTAGTGTTCTTGGTTGTCCGGATGACGCCACGTCGAAAGGTGAGATGCTGACGTTTCGACTATCATCACAGCCTTCGATGCGGCGATATCCGGACAGCCAAGAGCACTCAAAAGACACAGAACGCGGAAGCCCACGATATCTCTTAAAAAGTGTAGTTAAAGTCTCTTTGATCACTAATTTCAGAGAGAGGGAAAAAATGCTTCTGCCCATTTATGTAGAGACATCTCCTACTGTATTTCTCCAGACTGTTTTACTTCTTCTCCCTAACTGGCAGTGAGAGACGATGCCACTAAGTGAAAACAGTGTAGCATCTTCGACTTCACCTGGCTCTACCGAGAAGGCAAAAGTTTTGGCAGCTGCTCAGAAAGGGCTTGTCGACCAGTTTTTCCTCTACTTCAAGTAGTCGTCCTTAACTCCAATTTACGCCGTCGACATGCTTCCTGTGAAGTATGCATTCTTCGATGACGTTAATGGATTGCTTTTCTGAAAGCACTTGCAACTGAAATATCTAAGACCATTCATTACCTTCAGCAAATCAGAACAATCATAATTATAAATTCAAAAAACGAGACGTAATAACTTTGAATCTGATATGGTGGCAGTATATTCACCTCTTTTATTCTTGCATTCAACCAGCGTAGTGTACACTCAATCTTAGTCACGTAAGCTGACTCGCACTCTTCCACAAAACTTATTTCAACTATCAACCTTCCATCTCCCTTTTCTAACGAGAAAACATAGATATTACACACCTAAAAATACATAGTATTGTCATGTTATTAAATCTCATTTTAAAATTTCTTTTTAAGCATTTAGATTAAAGAAGTACAATGAAACAATTGTTAAGTCTACTTATAAAATAGCTTTCACTAAAGAAGAACACATCAAATACAGCCAGCTCAGTGCTTTCCACATTGCGTGCAAATGTGAACAAAATACCTGCCTTGATTTTAAAATTAAATGACTACTTCCTATGTTATGAAAGAACTATCTGATAAAATGCTAGTCCATTGATATTTGAATGTTCTTGAATCACAAAAATAAATCTTCCCAAACTTGACGTATTTTTTAAATGTACGATTACGGGGTATAGTAATATTTTTGTTCAAGTAAGATGACTCTTTCACCTTTACTTTTTTTCTCTCTTGACCCACTACAAAGTTAATTAATTTTGGACTATTACTTTTTATGTCCCTCAGTAGGTGGTCAATTAAGTCAACTGGTGCAGGTGGGAAGGTTTAGCATCTCCAAAGTTACAAAACTGAATTTTATTCCTAAATCAGCCACGTATGTGAAAGCAATAGAGAGCTTGCTGTTTTAATCTGAACACTGTATTTCATCATGAAATATTTATTCCCAGAATAAAATATACACCACATTTTCATAGGTCAATGAAGAGACATGGCTTGCATGGATATATTTTTTCTTCAATCATAACAGTAAAGCGAAAAAGTTCGTTAAACTGATTATTTTTTTATGAATACGACAAGGCGAGGGAAATAAAATTTTTTGTAGTCTCGTAGGTAGTAAATGCCATGTAGGGGGTACTCTTACTTCTATACCATCGATTGGCGTTTCTAGTTGAGTCAACTGCTTTGGACATAAGTCCCGTTCGTGTTGTGTATATATATCACGGAGGTGTCTGTTTTTTCCCCCACTAGAACGAGAGATACCTTTGGCGATGACCTACCTTTTGACTGGTGGGACTTCCCTCTCCATTTGCCTTTCTCGAGCAGGGCACCGCGCCAGCGCCAGCATAAGCTCTAACCGCCCGTCTTGTCTTCCTTCGTGAGGTAGTGAAGTGCATGTAAGTGTGCGTGTGTTAAAAGGGAGAGAGGTGGGTAAATAATAAGGAAGGATACGCACAGAAGAAACACTGCGTGGTCTACCACACCTCACATTGACTTGTTCTGCCACGAGAATTGCTGTCCGAGATGGGTAACTGAGCGTTTCGCTCTTTCCCGCATCCCGCTGGCGCACAAATTGGCCAACAGGCTGGTATTTGGGTCCCGCCAGATTGTAGTTTACCCTCATGATAACCGTTCCATTCAATGCCTAGGGCCGCACTGCCAGCTGTGCTAGCTACCGGCTTTCCAGGACGGATACGGAGTTAAACCTAACAACCTGATACGGACGGTTCATTCTACCCGTCTGGACTTTTAGCGTAGGTTTGAGAATCGCCGCTCCGCTGGCACACGTAAATGCTGACGGAATTACTAACGGACCCCACGCGCAATCCCGCCAAAGGTGTTGACATGCTAACTCACTCACTGCCTCACCTTGAAAGACTAACGACGTGAGTGACGCTGAGAGTCTCTGAGTGCGTTTCTGTGGACGTCCTTCCGCCTCCACTCAGAGCCTCAGCCTTGTGAACTCTGCAGGGGTCCGCTAGAATTCCTTCTTATCAGTGACTGAACTGCACAAAGCTATCAAGTAGTGTCGGAAGTTCGACAACGGTCGTGCTCGAACCATAAGACCTGATTGTACCCAACACTTCGTTAACATGAACTAACTCAGCCGGTATATTATTGTGTAAGGAAATATATATATATATATATATATATATATATTATATTATATATATATATATATATATGAAATCTAGAACGGTTTAAGTAACATTTTATAAATTCCGTAAAAAACGTATTTATTATTGGTTATATTTAAGTGGAAATGTATTTTCGTGGTTTTAATGATCAAATGAAATGCCGACATTTTATTGATGAAGCAAAGCACATTTTTAGTAATATTGACTTAAATAAACCGGTTTCTCTGAATTAATAGAATGTCACTTATACCCCTCTGGTTGTCACTCATTCATGTAGAGAAAAGTATAGAAGAAGAAGAATTGAGTAGTTGAGAAGGAATAATAATTATTATATTAAAATATTAAAATTATAATAATATAATTAAAATATTTTCGAGTAAATTAATACTGAATTTGCATCAATTTGAGTCTCCCAATACACACTATATCGTGCTGTAAACTCTTCAGACGGCCGGTCATAAAATGGCTTCACAATATCGCAAAGGAACGTTCTACTCTCTGATTCCATGACGAGAATAACTAAAGGCCTGAGAGGGGTTTGGGATTAGGAACCTTGAGAACGTATATAGATGTGTGTGGCATATTCAGGACGCGTTTCGACGCATGGGTGACGGGTTGGTGTGTGGGGGTGTAGTATAAGGTGGTGCGGGGCCGTGTAGAGGATGGCGGGGAAGTTCAGGGACGTGTAGAATCGTGAGGAGGCGTTCGGGAGCATGCGTGCAGGGGTGCGTGGGAACGTGAGGGGGCGTGAGGAGTGTGTGAGATGGTTCGCGGGGCTGCATGGGGAGCGAGGGCGTGTGGGGCGCGCAGGGGCGTGAGTAGTCGTTAGGGGATGTGGAGGGACGTGACGGGGCGTGAGGAGTGTGTAAGAGGATCGGGGGGGCACATGGGGAGCGCGGGCGCATGGGGCGTGCGGGGGCGTGAGTGGGCGTGAGGGGATGTGCAGGGGCGCGCGCAGGGTGGTGCGGTGTTCGCGTGCTGCAGGGCTCGCGTGACGCGCGGTCGGTCCCCGTCGCTGATAGCCGCGCGCCCGCGCGTTTGTTCCGCAGCGGGGCTCCCCAAATACTTTAGCGCTGGGACGTTCAAATTATATCAAGTCACGCCCGCCAGCTACTTGCGTCACGCGCGCCTCTACCCTGTTTAACGCCTAGTCGGCACACGGCTAAAGCGACACAAAGGAAGACCACTTTCATCACGTCCGCTGCAAAGGAATAACATGCTTTGCTACGCATTGATTACAAGCTATTCGATATCCAAAGGTATATTTTTGTTTTGACAGTGAATTTTTTATAACGTATAGTGTATCGTCTCTCAATAGGTGATGATAGAAGATTTTCATTCTGAAAGTCTCTTAGGAGGTTTGATGCCTTTGTGATTTTCGTATTGATTGAAACGCATTATTTACAGCATATCAATAGCATGTCACTCATGTTTTTGAAAAACCATGTCAAGTACAATAAATCATCAACTTCGTTCGATAGAAGATAAGATAAATACGTTTACACGCGGGGCTCTGTAGTTGTACTAACAAAACTCAGAAAGAAACTCTTTCATGCTGAGAAAAAATACAAGGCCCGAACTAGTTAGGCCATAAACTACAAACATAAGTTTCAAAAACTAACATTGAGACTAAAATAACCCTCCCATTTTCTGGTAGAATATTTGTAAATTTCAGTAATATATGCTGTTTACACATAGGCCAACAAATATAACTCAAATTGGGGGCTAAACTCGAATATAAACAATTATGACCTTCCTTTTGAATGAATTAACCGCAATGGGTATCCATTCAGACGCCCCGAGCTTGAGATAATTATTTTCCCCTCAAAAACCGCCACCAGCACTACTGAGAGAAAGACGTAGTTTGCTTGAGAATACACTCAGGAACTAGTTTCAAGATGGCCTTGGGAGCGCTGCGCCTTCCCGGACCTCCCCGGATGGCTGAAGGGGGCAATCCTATCAAACTCTTCAGTTTTCGTTATTCGAAGACATTGGTCCCTTTCCTCTTAAAACTCTATGGGTGCTCATTGTTTTGAAAATCAGTGGCCGAGGCATGTGCTTGGTGGACCGCCTCGCTCGTGAAAATTGAGGAATTACTCGACTATTGACTGCACTGAAACGGTGGATTATTTATGTAAGATCTGTGTAAAGTTTTCGAAGCTCTATGGAAATCTACTTTCCATGATCTCGCTGTTTTGGCGCGTCCAAACAGAGCAAATTTTGCGTGTTGCATATTCAATTCTTTTCGCTCAGGAGACAGAATTCTCTCTTTGACAAACAACTCAGGAAGAGGTTTTTGTAGGCATTCTGACCAACTTTGCAGCTCTGCCACATCTAGTCATTTCTTTGCCTTAACATATGCCTAATGAATTACTAATTTCCAAGCGCGCAGAGTTTGAAAGGATACTATGCAGCCTGCGGTGATAGGTGAGAAGAGCCTATGGTTTTGTTAGAGACGAAGAACCTTCTAACCATCCAAAACCAGAGAATTGTCTATTTCGCGTGAAAAATGCTATTATTTCTTTGAATTATTCCGCATATTTACACTGTAAGCGTATCGACTGAATTCTCGTACTCAATGCCTCACTGCTACGGCACAATTGACATCATTAAACAGCATAGCTTAAAAAAGAGCCTGCCCGCCATTAGATATTTACTATTCACGTGTTGCATTATGGAACAAAATCTTTGTTTCTATCCTTAGTATGTAAGCAACTGTTGTACTTCATGCATGCTATAATACATTCCTGAAGTGTTTTGTGAAAATAACTTGTGGCATTGTTGTATAAGAGTGTGTTGTATGTTGTTCTTGAGCAGTGTGCGTCTCATATTTTGGAAATCAATATATTTGTTGTTTTTTTTCGGAGCGTTTTTGTTGCTGAGACCGCAAGTTAAATAAAAATATTACATACGTAAACGTACATTACACACAACGATTTACAATGTATATTGCATTCTCTTTTATGACATTGAATTATTTGTTTGTAGTACGAATATCTTAATAATAAAAAAA
Source organism: Gryllus bimaculatus (assembly GCA_017312745.1). Classification (NCBI taxonomy): domain Eukaryota; kingdom Metazoa; phylum Arthropoda; class Insecta; order Orthoptera; family Gryllidae; genus Gryllus; species Gryllus bimaculatus. The sequence continues at coordinate 1,254,534 of BOPP01000131.1, forward strand.
ATTGTCTCATAGTAAACAAACTTACCAAACACGTTCAATTTAAGCGCTGGTAGTCTAGGCTGATCTATGGATTAGCAATTTTCATTCGCTTTCAGGAATTATCTGAAAAAGAAAAGATTAAAGTAATTCCAGGTAATTTACGTCTGTTAGCATATAATGAATATTTTCAATTTGCGCATCACTTTATTTATTATATTCATAATTATCGCATTGTGTTATTATATGCAGACAATAAAAAGAATCGTATGGTTCACGTGTGCCTGATTACATTATAAATCAAACTTCTTTCTAAGAAGTAAAACAATGTTAAAATACATATATTTTTTCTTTATGTTTATTGTTGCGAATAAAAATCGTAGAAATGATGGCTCTATTTTGTGTACATGCAATAATCTTGTCAACAAGAATCAATAAAAAACATCGAATGATAATGAATTAAGAAATATATAATTTTACTATGCAAAACTAAAGGAATCACAACATCACGTACATTGTCGCATTATTTGTATCAGTTTCATAATATTATAATACTACTGGAACCCGTAAAAGTGTTAACAACCGAAAAAATGCTTGGCACACTGGCATTAGAACTCGAGTACTTAGTTTCAGGAAGTTCAGTAACTCGTTACTACAGATATAAGTCAAACTGACTCCGCAGTGTTAATTTTATACGAATTGCGAGAATTCAGTGTATTTAATCAAACTACCCGTCTACCTTATCGTCAATGTCTCGACACTAATTGTTGAGATTTTGCGACGAGTTTTTGACTTCGGGTGCAAGTGGGAAACGTTTTTACTCCATGTCTGCGTTTACGCAGATTTGGAAGAACTATTTCTCCTGTTATTGAATGTTTTGAAGTTACAGATACACTTAACTGATAAATTCGTTAAATAGTCATATACAGAACTCCAAGGACATCTTCTAAAAAAAGTTCTCTTCTAGTAGAGACTTCATACACACCATGAACACGTAATGCTCTTGTATTGTATACAAGTCAGAAAGAGCCCTAATACGAAAATAGATTCGAGTTTTTTAAACTTTGGCCAAAAGTCTTATAAGGAAATAAATGATTAGACGATTACTAAATATTTAGTTGTGACCAATGCGAAAAAGCATTTACAAGATTTCAGGCGAAGAGGAAATAGAACCTAATGACAGCAAGGATGAAGAAATTTGAACACTGTGCAAACATTGTTACAATTGTTCCAGATACCTCAGAAAAAAATTATTTCACTTCCGCCTCTGTTTTAAAAAACGGAATGTTGTAAGCGCTCTTCTGTTATTTGTTTAATAGGAATACAATGTATTAATACATTATATTACTATTAAACATAAATTACGGGTGATGAGAAAGATAAATAAAAACAAGTTTGTATTGAATATGTGTGAATTTTCGGCCATTTTTTCGAATAATCAAACTTTTTACAAAATTAGAAGCGCAGTTTCAAATCGTAAGATCATATAACTTAAAATATTATTAGAGGAGTAAAATTGACTCCATTTCTATTTTCGCGTGTCTGATTTAATGTTCGTAGTTAAGGATTTTAACCACTACACCAATTTCCTTAGCCGTAATTAAAATCTTTCTGACGCTTTAAAAAAAGGAAAACGTTTTTAATTTTCAAAGTTGTGAGTTTTTAATGAAAATCGGACGAGTTTCAATAAGATGTCTTATAAAGTTATGCGGACTTGAGAGTTTTGTATAATTTATTTGGAATCACATACGTTTTCTTAGCAATCATTGCGGTTCTTGCACTATGATTGAATTTTTCCAAACGCGATAATACAATTAATTTAACATCTGGCTGGATAACTCTGAGTATTTATTGTGAAATCACTTTAAGGGGAGGAAAAGTTTCATTGTGCTGCGCATTTCCACATATTTTGAGTGTTTTTCTGGAATTGTCACTTGATTAACTTTACGGTGGATGTCGCCTGATTAAATTCCAAAATACGGAACTACTTACTTTTGCATCAGGAATGCGATTACAACACAGCTCGAAATACAAACCAACTGAAACATTCGATTACACGAGAATATCTATTTATTAGGATTTTATAAAGAACGAACGGATTGAAGTTCTGCCTCATTTGGATTCGTTCTTTAAGTCATATGTCGTCCCAACTCACCGGGACAGGTGTCTCTAGGCGTCTACTGGTCACTGCACTGTCTCTGACCGCGAGGTCCTGGGTTCTAGTCGCGACGGTGAAAGGATATTCCACACTACCTTAATAGCAAGCTCAAATTCAGCCGCTGTCTGCGAGAGAATTCCAGCGGCCGGCTTATCCGATCGGTATTTTTCCGTAGTTTATCCGATCAATACCATGGGATTGCTGGAGTAGTACTCTAAAAAAAATCGCGCGCGATCTTTTATTTCTCTTCCTTGTCCTACCTTCACCTCTTATCCGCACACTTACACGCACTGCACTACCACGCATGTCGGGAGACGAGTCGGGAGCTTAGAGCTTGTCCAGATGGGGGTAGTGCCCCAGTGGTGGGAGAGTTCTCCCCAACCTGGTTTGGGAAAACCCGCAAGCTGATGCTAGATCGGTGCCGGATCTTACCATTCAGCGCGGAAAGATCACCGCCACCTCTCGAGGGAAAAAAATCAGTCGCTGTCTGGAGGAGAATTGTAGAGGCCAGCTGCTCTGATCGGTAATTTTCCGTGTTTTGGTCCGATCAACACCAAGCGGATGCCGGAGCAGTACCCTTCCAAACGGGCCACGGTCTGCACGCAATCCTTCCTATCTCTTCTTTCTCCTATCCTCTCCCCTTACACACACACTCACACTAACACGCACAACACAAACGCACATGCCAAGATATCGGTCGGAAACTTAGAGCTTGTCCCAGCTGTGGCGGTGCCTTGCTGGTGGGAGATACTTTGTAGAGGAAAGCTAGCTGTCGGTAGGTCGGCGCTGGATCTCATCATACACCGATGAAAATATCACTGCCACCTCCTGAACAAAACACACACTACATTTACGGGACTAATGATCATGTTAGTTGACGTGCCCGGAACCACTAAAACAATCAATAAAAAACTTGCTTTGTATTTACGGGACTCATGACCTCAGCAGTTGACGCGCCCGGAATCACTAATCAACCTATCAATGACAAACAATAGTCTCGTCTCGAGCTGCATCTATTCACATCCCTCTCACATCGCTTCTACCCTTCTCATCGCGTCTGCCTCCGGCGTCGTTCCGCATCGAGAAGTCACTCTCGAGTAATCTCTTCCGAACGCGTCCCATTGAGCCGCGTCGCCAGAACTTCTGGCGAATGGCGTCTACGACTGCGAGTGGAAACGATGGCGAGTCGCCCCCCCCCCCAGCGGGGGATATGACCCATAAAATGCTCAAAGGGAGCGCCGTCAAAGTCTTCATCAACTCGTCACTTCCACGGCGGTTGTGGGATCTGGGAGGACTATAATAACGCAGTGTTTGCTGCAGAGGAGGAAATAGATCTTACGATTGCAACGCGCCTGAAAGCTGGTATAGAACTGGTTTAAAATCACTCTTATCAAGAGAGAGATAAACTATAAATATAATAAGGGAAATCATAGCTTTGTGCGATATTGTTACTCAGGAATCAAAAATGCCGTTCTTGAAAATCACACATTTTAAGAAATTGCATTTATTTGAAGCTTATTCATGTCACATTGCATTTAGTAGTGTTAAAAAATAATCGTTTATTTTTAAATTACTTGATTAGAATATAACTTCAATTTGATAGGCCTATGTTGACGAACTAGCTATCCAAGGTCATCATATTTTAGAAAATGTACTTTGTGACAATACAATGCAAAATGATAATTTAAGAATGCATCACGTTGTCTTAAGTGAAAATATTGAGCTCAATGGTTTGTTAAGTTTAAAGCAAGCTGCTTCTTTAATTTATTTAAAAACATGTTGTACAAAAAATGTTACCTAACAATGATTTATTGATTTCATTAATAAAGGTTGAGATGTAAACTAAAATCATGAAGAGGAATCAAATTTACTCATTATATCAACACATTACAAAAGTGAATGGCATATTAATTTAAAACTAAAACTAATAGCAAATTTCTTTTTAATTTCATGTCATTTTGATAATTCTAGAAATTCAGAAAAAAAACCTTGATCACTAATTCACTTGTTCGCTTCGAAAAACTGGTACAGACGAGCAGGGAGAGTTCTCTGCTCTCCTCTTTTATTACGTGCCTGTCCATATACTTCCGATTCCAATTCCAGAAAATAAGTTTCCAACTGCGCCACCGCCGCCGCCGCCGCCCAAAAAAAGGCGCCCAACCCCGGAAAGCCATTTGGAGAAAATACCAGCGCGCTACAATAAAAGTTGGCGTGCTCAAAGGGCGCGCAGGAGAAACGGGCCTGCCAGGCGGCGCCGGCGCTTTGCCTGCACTTGCTCTGCGCCGCGCCCCTCCCCACACGCCGACCCCCCTCACTGCCCGCCCCGACCTGACCCCCGACCTCGTCCCACCCAACACGCCCGTTCTGCCCCGACCGTCCTGCCGGTCTGGCCATGCCTGACCAGCCTCGCCCCGTTCCAACACGTTCCCGCCAGTTTAGACATGTCGTCTAGGCTAACCGGGACGAGCCGCGTCAATGTCGTGGTGGCTAACGTTTCGGCCAGCGTATTGTGGCCTTCTTCAGAGCGTACTGCTGCGGAAGCCTACGCAACCATAGTTTATCCCAACCAGACACAATCACTCCTGACGAGTCTCAACCAGTCTCGACCAGTACTAAAAAAGTCCCAAACAGTTTCAAACAGTCCTCGCCAGTCTTGAGTAGTCTTGGGTGAGTGTTGAGTCAGAGCCTTGCAAGTCTCGAACCCACCTCACTCGTCTTGAACTTCAGGCGAATGCCGGTGCAGTACCCAAACAGCCGAGTCACGGACCGCGCGCGATCTTTCTCTTCTATTCCTTGCCCTATCCTCTCCCGTTAAACACACTTATACTCACATGTGGTTCACTACCACACTTGTCGGGAGACTAGCCGGAAGTTTGGAGGTTGTCCCGGCTGGGGCGGTGCTCCGCTGAAGGGAGATACCTGGTTGATTCCGCATGATCTTAGTAGTTGACGCGCCCGCAATCACTAAAGCTGTTAATTGTCTCGAACCGCCCCATTACTTCTCAATGTGTCACCCGTGTTCCTGTTGCAGTCTGCCCACCTTGCTCACCGTTATATAATATTGATTAAAAGCCAACTAATTTTGTCTCACAGCCCTCCGCCCTGCTACAAAAACAGACTTACCTGTGTCCACTGCCCCGCCTAGACCCACAGCATCACCTTGTCCCTCCCGCCGATCGTTCCATCTTCTTCAACATCCCGTTTGGACGTTACCGTCTAGCCACACGTGGCCAACTACCAACAGGCACATCATCACATTGTGTCGTTACTCAGCTCGTCTCCAGTCATTATTCGCCGATGTCTGCACCATATCTTGCCTATATAGCACCCTACTCTCAAATATACACCACTGTGTAAACTGCTTCCTGACCCGTTACGTCCAGCTTCATGCCGCCTATGATGACTCTCAACACTTACACACGTTGCTCCTCACATTCACCATCACGATCACCCACGCTACGCTTCATCTCTCCTCCATCCCACATTACCCTCTCCACACCACACTTTCTATTCTTTGATTTAATAATAATCGACCGATAAGTGATTCGTGCTGTCAACAGCTAAGGTCGTTTGTACCGTAAGTGCAATGCATGTTTTACCTAGGGAAGTGGCGGTGATTTCCCCCGCTGACTGGTGAGATCCGGCACCGACTTGCTCGTCGACTAGGATTTTCCCCTGCCAGGCAGGGCTCCAACGCAGCCGGGACAAGCTTTGTCTCGCAATAAGTATGAAAGTGTAGTGGATGTGAGTGAAAGTCTGTGTAAGGAAGAGAAAGGAATGATCGTGCGCGACCTCTGGCCTGATTATAAGGGTATTGCTCCGGTATTCGTCTGGCGTTCATCGGAGAAACCACGGAAAGCGACAAATCAGAGTAACTGGTCGCTTCAATTCTCCTCCAGACTGCAGCTAGATTCGACCCAGATATCTAGCTGGTGTCGCAAATCCTGCCACTGTCGAGACTCGAACCCAAGGACCTCCCGATCATAGTCACTGCAGCGATATTAATTAATTCCCCTGAGCGAGCTAAGCCGGTCATTCCTATTCTTAGCGCCATACCCCTCTCAGCATATCGCTACAACCGTATCCACCAGCGTCGCTCATCCGCTCGCTTTGCACACTGCTTCTCGCCCGTCACTCGCTCGACCCTGCCTCGCCGCCCCCGCCGCGGAGTCCGCGGTGGTGGAAACTCAAATTGCGCGCGCCGGCCTTCTTTTCGTGTGCCGGCCCCCGCGACGCGGCCCCTGCGGAACTCCGCTTCCGCCTACGCAGTCTTCTCCGCTCTCATCCACTGCAGCCTCTTCCTCTTCATCTGCTTATCTGATTCATATTAATTTCTGAAAATTTTAATGGAGGTAGTAAATTAAGCAGTTTGCACTGTTACAAACAAAGAAAAAAATAAGAAATGGCACTTGTGCAGTAGGTACGCGGTAGTCTTGATCCTTTGGATCGACCTTCTTTTATCTTTCCGGAGAGGGCGGATTTCGGCTGTACGACGCCTGTTTGGATTCATTCAATAGCTTAACAAGAACATAGGAATGCCATTACCTGACTCGAATAATTCTAATTGGGGAGAGAGAGGTGTGAATGACGGATCGGATTCTGTATTAAATTCCAATACAATTTAAGGATTTTTTTCATATTTAAGAATTAATGTGCACGTAAGTACTAAATATATTTTCACCAACATATTGCAATGTTTTCACCAATATATAACAATTTTTGTTAAAATATTTTCGGCATTGGAAGTACGGCCATATACAGCACGGATTTATTCAGTATGAGATGAACGGTAAGAATATTAATATTTTGAGCATTTTGTGTTCTTGCTGTACTTTCCGTAGATAGTCACGTCGTTTTTCAAGAACTAATTCAACAATCACCGAGTTGTTCTGATTGGGCAACTGTTCCTCAAATTAAAAAATATAAAAATAAAATCTGGACATGTGTCACTAAACGAGATCGCCTGGGTTCGACCTAAGCATAGCGACGGTTTTGAATTGTCTCGAAAAGAAAATTGTTCGTTCAAAAAAGTAACTATCATTTAGTTTTAAGAAAGGATCTAAGAATTACAGACCTTAACCGCAAAACAGAAAACCCTTGCCCCAAGAAAGAGAAAAAACACAACCTATTGGAATGTGACTATTAAAGGCAGTTAGGCGTACCGCGATTCTTTCTCGATATCGATTCCAGAAGTACTCGTAATTGTAATGCTGACTTTCTATCATTTGTCTTCAATCTTACAAATTATATTATTTACTTTTTAATTGTAAAAATGGACGTTTTGTAGTTATGTTATGAAAGTTGTCAACTGAGCGAACACATGTAGAATAATATATTCGTAAGTTTGTCAGAAATAAAGAAATTTATTTTTATATTTACAGAGTTATAGCACAGAATATGAAAGTAACAGATTCAAGCAGCTGTTAGTACCCAACCGGTGTTGGGTTGGAGTCGAGTTTAAATTTTTTCCACGAATATATTAACACTCCATATATTACTAGTTTATCTTACTCTGAATACGTTAGTTGATGCATCACAAATATCACATATGTTACGTTGTTGTATAAGAAGGCTAACACAGGTAAGTAGTTAAAAAAATAAAGATGGGGTTTAATAGAAGCGATATATGATTCAGTCGACAACAATTCTTTTGCAACTCCAATAATTAGAAAAAACATTATGCTTTGGACGCTGTTTAAAATATAAGCTTGTTTACAAGACAAAATGCGAAAACATCACTTTTCTATAAAAAAACATTTTCTGTTATCTCCCACACCTGTTTGTACGCATTAAGTTGTTTTACGTGGAAAGTCACCCGCACATTAGAAAGATGTAGTCAAGTTGGGACGATAGGAAAACTTGTATAGAAGCTACATAGATATGTGTATACACTTCTGTAACTAGTATTGTCACAGACACAAGGGGTAAAAGTAATACCAAAGTTGTTAACTTTGCTAAAAATTTACTGTTTTGAAGGTTGCCATGAAACTGTAAACAAATATGGATACGTTGGAGGACTTCATGAAAGGAAGGAAAAAAGTTGTGTGAAGGAAAGATCTTCATTCTGTATGGGAAAGGCAAGTAATCCTGTAATTAAACTGATTAAGTTCAACAAGTGTGTTTTTTTTCTCCCTACTTTCCTTACTCCAGCGGAGAATTAGCAGATAGGAGATTCTTACCTTTTGTTCCCCAACGAGCTATTTCGATAATTACCCGCTCTTATTTCAGCCACAAATTCAACGCTTCAGAAATATAACCTACGACAAATACATTTCCTCCAGAAACTTGAGAATTAATTAATTTTATTCCACATACTTTTCTACATCTCTACTTTCCGACTCATTCAGCTTCTGCCATTCACACCACGTCACTTTGACACTCTTCATCTCAGATGGATTATGTATTACTCGGAGTTTTAGCACCGTTACCTTTATCCCGGTATTGCGAAGTCGGTCTCGTCTTCCTTCTAAACTTTGTGCATTTACTTCTTTAACTCTTCTAAATTTTCTAAATGATCCTTTAGCAATATTCTCTTTTTCCCTGTTCATAAATTACTAGCATTTTTTCATGCTTTATCAGATTACTTAATTATTGCCTCAACTCTGGTTTTGTCAGTAATAAAATGTGCTTCTACACACTTCTATTTTATATTCGACATTTTAATTCAGATGTTATTTATTTAATGTTCTCCAGTGTTCTTATTTTTACTCTTTTTTTCAATTCGTTTCTTCCATGCAGTATATTTCGGCTCCATTCTTTGATTTCTTTTATTTGCCACGTTATTTTCTACAGCTTTTCTTAGCTTCCTCTTGGCAAAACTATTTCCAACTTTGTAACTCTAACTAACTGAAATATTGTTCGGCCTCTTTTGCCTTCATTTATCTTTCATCATACATCATACATACTATTTTCATCTTCATGTTTTCCGTAAAGTATAGTGTCTAGAATTTTCTCAGTTTTTTTTTTAATTTTCTTACTCATTGGCCGTTGTCTCTTCATGTTTTCTTCTCTGTTGTGCACGAGGCTTCCACTGTCTCCACCTTGCCTCTGCCCATCTACCTCTGTCAGTTTCTTCCCTTTCTTTCTTTGTGAACTGTCGATTCTTGAATGCCTTCGCCCCCCTCTCTCCCCGCCTCACCCGCCGTAACAGTCGGCCGCACGGGGCCTGCTATTGATTTATCGCCACGGAATTCGCCAGTGTTTGCAGCCACTGAGAAAATCAATCGGAGCGTACATTTGCGAGTGGCAGCGCAGCCCTTCTGAACCCTTCCCACCCACCCACGCCCTTTCCTTTTCCACTCCTCCACGGCCGATCCTACAGCGCCCCTTCTAACTCCACTCTCCTCATCCCGTTCTTTCCAATCTTCTCTACCTTGGCCCTCTCCATCCAACTTATTGCATCCATTCCTTCACCCTACTTATTGCATCCCCTCTCTCTCTCTCCTTTCCGTTTTCTCCGCTTCCACTCTCAGGTGAACCCGCCGCTGTCACCTCGCCATCTCCACCCTAACCTCTCCTCCCCTGTCATTGCCATCCTGCCGTCCTTCTACGCCACCACCTTGTTCGCTTTTACTTCTCAGCATTTCTAACTCTCTGATACTCGCTGTACGGTATGTATAAGCGAGTGGGGAGTTTTAAGAATGAATAACAAAGGCATTTTGTGACAATAGGTTTTTCTCAAGTTTACATCTCATAAAATCAGCTGGTAAAATATTTTACTTATAATAATAAGATTTTTACAAATTTATTAGCGTGTTCTACACGGCAGAATTGAGAAAGGAAAACTCACCACTTTAAGTAGGCTTTCACTGGCTCTGGCCCTACTCCCTAACGAACAGGTAGTCAATGCTTTGTGGATTTAGACATGGATACTTATGAGGAAATTTGAGTGTATATAAATTTCGGGGTTGAAATATGGAAATCAAACACCCCTTGGGCGCCTATTTAAAAAATATATATTTACTTAACCAGATTAAGTGAGATTACCACTTTCATGTGAGTGTTAGTTTATATTTATGTAATACAATACATGGATGCACTACAGTGGCCCGAACGCGAAAGTAACTGCCACAAAGCGCACCATACCCTTAATAATAAATGTGCATGCGGAAAAACAGAACATCCTGTTGAGATGTGTTTTGGCAGTGCTCTCTGTTTAAATGAGAAAGAAAAATATTGTTAAAAATAATTAAAGGCTTTGAATCGTATTATTTAATCTTCATTCTATGTTTTAAGGGGGCACTTAATGTAGTTGTTCTCAAAAGTATTGTTAATCATAATTAAAATAAAATCAAATATATAAGTTTGTTGAATTAGTTTTAAGGTTTTATTTTTACGAAGATTTAATGTAATGTAATCAAATGTAATAGGGTTAAACATTTTATTATTTTTTTAAGTTTCTGTGGTTTTAAGTTTTTATTTTCAGTGACTATTCCTTATTTGTTTTATGTATTGTTCATTAAACCCATAATTACAGCCTGGCGTATAGCTGAGGTTAAAGGCAATAAATAAATTTACTTAGTTATTTACTTACCTCTAAGGGAGGAGAGAATATCATTACTTGGAAAATCCTTGGGCAACTCGCGACAAAGTATCCCCTGGGGGAAACACTTTTTGTTTTCTGTCACGGACCACCGAAGAAATATGATTCCGACCTACATCTTATATGAGCTTCTAAGAACTACTGAATACAAAAGAGTTTGCATCGCCAGTGAGCAACTATTTGCACGGGTCTTTTTGTCTCTTTGTATTGAAAAAGTATTGAGATTTTCAAACCTACAAATTGTGCATGCTACATGTCAGTGATTTTCTTTTTCCTAAGTATCTGATGATTTCCCTTCAAATACATTTACAGGAACTACTTTGTACCTAATATTGTTTCATTGCTAGATAATCCACCTAATTCATCCCAAGAATTACGTTATAGGTTTAGAATAAGAATATTTTGGTAAGTGCACTTGTAGTTTGGCAATTACGTATATGGATAAAATTTGTTTGCTTCTTTTTTGATCAGTTGAGGGCTCAGGATATCTATTGATTTCACTCCAGTGCCTGTGCCAGGGAGGTCCTAGTTTCGAAATCCAGACGCTGGCAGTATTTTGGACACTGTTGGATAGATTCGTCGAATTTAGCCAGTGTCGAGAGAAGAATTCCAGAGGCCGGCTGCTCTGATCGGTAGATTTCTGTGGCTTCTCCGATCCACAGTGGACGAATGCTAGAGCAGTTCCCTAACAAAAGGGGCACGAACCGCGCGCTTTTCGGGCCGTCACGGACCGACCTCTCTTTCCTCCCCTTCCTCTTCCCCTTTCTTCACCCGTTACTTTCACACACTGACACATGCACTACACCACTACACATGTGCGAGCAGTGTACGAGCTTAAGGATTGCCCCGGCTGCGGCGGTGCCGCGCTTCTGGGAAGTACCTGGACGGGGAAAATTCCGTAAGCCGACGTGTTGGTTGGTGTCGGATATCATCACTCATATGGCGATTATGCTGCCAACTGTCGCAGTAATACATGCTCTACATTTGCAGGACAAATAGTCATAGCTGTAGACGCACCAATAAACACGAAATAACCAACCTTCCTTACAAAATACATTCATGAAATCCTCATAATCAGCATTACCGTTAATATTATTAATATTAGTTTTATTATTATTATTACTATTAGTATTACAGTTTTAGTTATCTATGTTTTATAAGATGAAAGCAAAGTTATGTTAATAAAATATATTATACTAGCACACAGTTTTACAGCCACTGCTTGAGTATCTCACTAGTTAAATATTTTCTGTGAAAATAGGATACATACTTTAGAAGAATATAATTTGACCAACAAGGGAATTGAGTGATTTTATAAGTTTTACAGTTTCAGCAAAAGATAGCCCTAATTGGGGAACCATGAACATTAGTTCAATTCAAGGCCGCAAATGTTTTGCGTTACTTTGTTTTAGGTTAGAAAAGTCACGGAACAGGTAGACGATGTATGAGCATATTTCCCTCTCTATGCCGTGTAATTTCTAGTTTAAGTCTAAAATAAAAATAAATCATTTTCCTGGAGACTATATTATTTCCCTCTTTTTTATGAATCACGTTTTAAATATATTTCAAATGTCATTATTAACATTATTCAGAAATCAATGTATTTTATTAATAAATTTCATTGCATTTCATTCTGTATCACTACATTGTACCTTTATATAGTGCAAATAGTATAATATCTCTTTACAAGAATTACAAGAAGGCTATGATATAAAATATATGAACTTTCGAATTCCGCGAATAAGAAGACATGATTGACATCTTCAACTAATACAATACAGAAATACAGATTGAAATGCTAGTCGCTTTTATCTACCCATACTCAAACGAAACTTACAGTAAAATAATTTCCTTTTTGCGACCAGAAATCGTTTCCACCACTAGAGGGAGAACTATAAATTTAACTCCATATTTTACAACCGACGGCATTACCTTTTAACGTCCATGCAGGAAGCCGCGGAGAAGCGCGAATACGAGATAGTTCTGAAGCAAGAACTGGTGATATGACTCAGAATGATGGGGATATTTCCTTAGGTAATATTGCGTGCGGCAGACTTCTATGATAGAAATACGTACGCCTCGACAATATTAAGATATTCTCAAATACATCTCAGTTACGACTGTTAATTATAATGTTTTAGGGGGTTGGATTATTCATTGTTGTGAGTTGATTACACTGAGTAAGAAGTATGACTTGACAAGGTAGGATTTAATGGAAATCATGGTTGTCAGCGCTTATGAGGACGTTTCGTATTTTTTAAATTATAAGGGTTATTACAATTAAATTTGTCAACTAAATTCTGTATTCATTTTGCAAATCTTTCCCTATTTCCTCTAATATATCATGTCAATCTTTCGGATATAGTTTATAACAATGTATACCATCATTATATACAGAATGAGTCATTTAGCTGGAGAACAAATGCACCACCATTTCTTCATGAGCAGTTATCAGACATTAGCAGACTTCATTTTAATCTACAGAAGGTTGTGATGATAGTAAATAGAAGCTCTTAGGGTAGTTCTACGTATTTTATCTCTATATCAACTTGATTGGTCACAAACAAACAACAAACGCAATTGTGAATTTATGGAACTGTGGTGAAAATTGTGATTTCACTACAGTGTGCGGCCTTGCCAACCCTACGCAAATTAAGACCGTCTGTACACTGGCTATTCACAAAGTACGCTAATTATATTTCCAGTCTAAAACAGTGTTACCAGTCTTGGAAATATGTATAAAGGTTTGATGATACACAGTCAGAGACGAAATCTAAGAGTTACAAAACACTTTCTATGGAAATTTACTTGTCTGAGGCCAAAACAATAAAGAATATTTATTTCTAATATCACCAGGATCACCTGAGATCGTTTTTTCAACTACAATGACTCGTCCAATGTAGAGGGAAAGGCCACTTACCATTTGGTGGCGATTGTGATCCCCTCAGACACCCACACAGACGGCTGAGAGTGGATTTAACAGCCTGAAGGCATCTCACTCCTTACGGCCTGTACATCAATTAAATAATAAATATCAGACAAAAAATAAACCAATATGTGAATGAGAAAATTTTACTGCAAGTTTACAATAGAAATTTTGTGTGGTGAATTAGATAAATATGTCAAAATTAATGCTTCTGTAAATAATTAATTATGTCCCGTAGCAAGTGGAAATCGTAAATAAATTGCAATTGATTGACCTGTCGATCATTTGTACACTCGGATTTTTAAACAAAATAAAGTAGTGTCTCGTACTGTAATTGATACGAGACATCAAACAATAATAATTAAGCATTAAAGAAAGACGATGTGTAAATAAAATATATTTTTTCCTTCTTCGTAAGTGCACAGCATATTTCAAAACGTTCTCAAGAGCAATTTTTATTAAAAGTGTAAAGCTGTTAATGGAAGTGGAGTTATTTTCGTTTCTTATTTGCCGTAAAATCTCACGTCATCCGCAGGCGAGACGTTTTCTGGGAAGTGAAGGCTCTCAATTAACAGATAGCTTAGCTTGTGGGAAGAGGAGATAAGCTTCATCTTTTGGTTTCGAAATTGCCAAGACGCTCTGAAATTATAAATCATTCTATAAAGAGAAACCCGAGCGATGAGGCTTGGGACGTAGCGAGCTGACTTAGTATTCGGGAGGCTGGAGTTCAATCCCTGTGTCGGTCATTCTGACCAAAATTTTCGTGGTTTCCCTCGGTCATCTAGGCGAATGTTGGGATGGTTTTACCGAAAGGCGACGATCGCTAAACCGGCGTCGCTAGCTGAATTCGTTAGGATATTTCAACGGTTAACTGCACGATGGTAATGAAATTCGAGACATCACGGGTTCCTGGTTGGGTGACTGACTAGGAAGCTCGTGATCTAGAGGTTCCGTGGCGAATTACTCTTTTCGAGACATATAACTGTTAAATTCGAATTCAAAATAATGAAGAAAAACGCAAAGAGAAAGGAAATTTAAAATGTTCTAATACATTCAATCATATTGCTCATACTACTAGTATAATGTAATATTCTCAATATAAAAATAAACAACGAAGTGTCTGATGTGAAACAACGATAAGAACGAACAAGGAGACAACGTCAATACCAGTTACGTCCTGGTGCACGTCACGTGCCTTCAGGAGAGATCAAATCCCAGCGTTCAGGGAGGTCGGTGCGGGACATACGGCGAGGAGACAATGGGGGGGATGGTGGCTGTGAGGGGGCAGCAGGGTGTGGCGACGGGGAAGGGCACCTCCTGCTGTCCCAACGGCAGCAACCGCACGGCAGCATCTGCACAGCTGGCACGTCGCTCGCAGCTGCGGCTGCCGCCCCCGTCCCGCCCAGCCCCGCCCCCACGTCACGCTGCGCACGTCAGACGTGAGACGTCGCGCGCGGTCGCCGCCTGTGGGAGCAGGCCAGCGATTCGCTCCCGCCGGGGGGATCATACGCGAGGAGAGAGGCGGTTCGGTGGGGAACATACGTGGGCCGGAGGGTGATGAGGGGCGGGACGAAGGCGAGAGACGAAAGCGGGGAGGAGGTGGGGACGGAAAACGGGACGGAAATGGAGACGGAGCAAGCTATTAGGAGGGCGCGGGATATGAGGCTGGGCAGGAGTGAAGGGGGGGGATAGGCTGGGGTGGTCGTGGGGATGGAGAGCGCGGGGGGAGCGGAGGGCGGGTAGGAAGGGCCGGGGACGGAGGGGGGGGCAGAGGGCGGGGCGGAGCGGGTGCGGAGGGCGGGGCGGAGGGGCGGGGCGGTAGGGGCGGGGCCGAGGCGGGCGGAGGGCGGCGAGGGCGGGGCGGAGGGCGGGGCGGAGGCGGGCGGAGAGGCGGGCGGAGGGCGGGACGGAGGGCGGGGGCACGGAGGGCGGGGGCGGAGGCGGGGCGATGGCGGGCGGAGGGGCGGGGCGGAGGGCGGGCGGAGGGCGGGGCGGAGTGGCGGGGAGGAAGGGCGGGGCGGAGGGCGGGGCGGAGGGCGGGGCGGAGGGCGGTGCGGAGGGCGGGGCGGAGGGCGGGGCGGAAGGGCGGGCGGAGGGCGGGGCGAGTGGCGGGACGGAGGGCGGGGACGGAGGGCGGGACGGAGGGGCGGGGCGGAGGGCGGGGGCGGAGGGCGGGGCGAGGCGGGCGCGGAGCGCGGGCGAGTGCGGGCTGGAGGCGGGCTGGAAGGGCGGGGCGGAGGGCGGGGCGGAGGCGGAGGGCGGGGCGAGGGCGGAGGGCGGAGATCAATGCAGAATACTAGAGGAGTCATCACGAAGTAACCAGAAACTTACTTCCCATCCCTCTTTAATTATTGGGCAGTTTGGCGCTTCAGACTGGTACTAACATCTGGCCACGCCTCCTGAAACTATTTTGTAACTTCCATATTGTTGATAGTGAATCGGACACATTACAAAACAGGCAAAATAATACATCTTTTTTACCTTTCATCATCACTTATCTTCAGATAAGCGAAAAATTGCATTCAAGGAATGGCTGAAATTAACAAAATGGTCACATTCATTTAAAACGAGTCGCGTAAGTGTCCTGGGTGCATAACGTCAGATTTTCATCATTCATTTGGAAACGTATGAACACAGTTTACAGAGAGAAGACAATAATTTATGCAAATCTGTGATAAAAAATATAATATTTTAAGAAGCCAGTGAATCATTTCACGATGTGGTGGAATTTATTCACCATGCGCACCCAGTTTTACTAATAATACACAGCTTATAAAAATAGTTTTATACATTTCCCAAATATTAACATTTATACCAACTACATTATACTTCCGAGTGGTCACATTTATTTGTAAGTTGTAACTGACCAGATATTTCTGTAACATCTTTTGTAATAAACGGCTGCCAACCTGAGTTGATGTTTGGCTGTCTCTATCCTTATTCCGTTGCAGCGAGCAGGGCAATGTGTGACCACTCTAGTTTTTCTCAGACCAGAGAAAATAAAAAACAGATCTTGTGCACCTTTGAGGAGAAACAATGAAATCAACTTTTAAAAAATCTATCCGTCCGTCCGTACCGACTCAGTACACACTAAGCGTACACGTTTGTTACCACTGACATTACTCATTAAAACACTACTGACAGAAATAATTTAATCGGCCCGAAATCCAGAGTGATTACATTAGCTCTCGTGCGCAGAGCTCCATTAAAATCAAGAAATAAACTGGCCACTGAAGTTAGTGAAGTCGTAGGCTTCCGCGACCAGAGTCATGTGGGTGATCTGGGCTGTCCGGGTGACGCCGCGTCGAAGGCTGAGTTGCCGACGTTTCGACCATCCTGTCGTGGTCTTCCTCAGGGCTGGTATGCATACCAGGTAAGACCATGACAGGATGGTCGAAACGTCGGCAACTCAGCCTTCGACGCGGCGTCACCCGGACAGCCCAGATCACCAACTAAAGTTAGTCCCTTAAACAATTACTTACCAGGTGTATGTGTAAGTCTTTTGCTGTTTTATTAAGAGATGACTCCAGCAAACTGTACGGAGCGAATGAATTTGACACTATAACAGTTTGCTCGTCTGACATTAACCTACCAACACACACATGTTGAATCCACCAAACACTAGCGTCTCTGTTGTAACGTTCAATGATCATGTCGACGTTTGTGTCTGAAAAAGAGCTTGAATAACACTGGAAAGTAGTTATTTACTGGTAGAAACATGATGAACACATTCCAGCGCGATTAGAACACGTTAGACATTCTTTTGGTAATTTAAACGTGATTACTTCATTGTGAAAGAAGCTTTGGTAGACCACAAAAGTGCGAAGACCAGCAACTACAGGCGTTATTAGATGACGACCCAATTCAAACTCAACAACAAAGCATTAAATGTGTCACAAGAGACAATCAGCAGACGTTCAGAGTCAATGGAGAAGATCAATAAACTAATAAACGCGATTTGAATGAACGTCAAATGCGTGACAATGCGTCAATTATCTCACACAGCAAAACCACCTTGAGATTGCTTGGATTTCTCCGCATCTACTGTACTACCCCTACCTAGCGCCATCTACCACCTCTTCGAATCATGGGGCAAGAGCTTGCAGAACAGCACTTCAGGAATATAGAGAAAGTTGGAAAATGGCTCGATGAATGTTTTGCAGCAAAACACAAGCGGTTTTCCTGGCATAGTAGTCATAACTAATCTGAAAGATGGGCGAAGTATGTAGAACCCGAAGGCCAATATTTTGAATAAACATAAAATGATTTTTCTTTGAAAATAACGTGTTTTCTTCGCCCTAAAAACCGTCAAAAACTTATGCTTACTTCGGGTAATGTTCAGGAAACAATCAGAGAATTTTCAGTCAAGCAGTATGCAATCGCATTGTTCCTTGTCAATGAAAAGATTTTTTGTATGTTATGGCATAAAGAATTACATTGCAGCAACTACGTTAATCAAAATATATCTAAGATACTATTAAAAATTTTATTTCGGACCGATTCGTCTTCACGAAAGTTAAAGCTACAAGTGGTGCTCAACATAAAATTATTTTAGGTGTATCTCAAAATATTAGGCTGTTACCGTTACTATGCAACACTTCTTTACAGTAATATTTGTACAAAATCTGTCTATTATTTATTTACTTATTTATTTACCAGATATATCAAAATTTAATGACATTTTTTGCAGACGATACGAATCTTTTTGAAACGCCTTCAGGTATCATTTCTAATCAATAACAAACTGAGCTAGAAGAATATTCACAATAATCAGAGAAATAGACAATACTTGTTAATGCAAGTAAATCACAAGCAAGCAAGTTTATTGAATCAGATGAGAGTAATAATACATAAATAAAGATTAGAGTAATAATAAATAAAAAAACAGCTGTGCGTTGTTTACAAGATCTTATTGTTCCAGAGATTCCAACTAATAGCCGAAGAAGGGCACGCGGTGAATAGAATACACCAACAGAGAACAGTTGCTCCCGGAGGGAGCATTGCCATTATAACGAGTTATAAATTACTATTATCTTTCAGAGATGCCAATAGTAATAGCACATAAACATCCATTTATGTATTCAATTGCCCTCATTCACATCCTTGTGCCCTCTCGAATGAGCTCAGTAGGCAATTATATTGAATAATAATCCAGTCATATTCTCATATTGCTCTCTAAAGCAGGAGGGATTTATTTTAGAGCATGGGATTTTAACGTATTTTAATTTATCTCGTTAATGTGATATTTTGGATGACATGATATTTTTAATAATATATTCTATATTAATAATAAATTTTACAATCTATTATTGGTACATATTTATTTGCTGAAAAAGCGTAACATGCACGTATAAATTCTGATACACGTCTGATTATGTTCAATCCGAGAGCGGTTCCACTGACGCTTTCGCCATATCAGGATTTTTAAATAACTTCAGTGAAGATAAATTTACAAAGATTCCTAGTAACTTTGAGAGAAGTTTCCTGGCGCGTCAACATATTTGGTCGTATGTACCATGAGTGTAGAGTAGGTTACATCCGAGAGGGGGCGCTGATCCTCACCCGCTGGAGCCACCAACATACCCACCAACCTACAGGGAACACTTCCTTCGCGAGCACACGGGATTATCCCCTTTTCCAGGAATTTCCTCCAGCGGGTCACCGCCCCCGACGGGAAAACTCCAACTAATCTGGTAGTGTGGTAGACGTACGTAGCTATGTGTGTGTGTGTGTGTGTGTGTGTAAGTAAAGAGATGAGGACAGGGCAAAGAAGAGGAAGAAGATATTGGCCGCGGCTCGTGGCCCGTTTATTAGAGCACTGTTTATTAGAGCACCTGGTATTAATAGGAGAAACTACAGAATACCCGATCAGAGCAGCAGATTGCTAGAATTTTTCTGCAGACAGCGGCTGAATTCGACCTAGCTATCAGTGGGTCTAGATAATACTGATTTATTTTGTTTTTCTTTCGCCTTACTGAGCGAAAATATTAAGAGAGAATCTAGAGGCGACAGAATCATTGCATATTATTAAATATAAAAAAAATACACAACTCTAAACACCTAAAGACGTACCTCTTGTTTGTAGACAATGGTCATAAGAAAATAGGAAGAATCATAGGGCATGGAAAGTTCCTATGAGGAAAACAAATGCATCGAAAAAAAGCTTCAAATCCAAAGATTCACACAAGCTCTCTTCTGGGTTACTTAAACAGCAGATTTGTTTCCACGTGGAAGAAGGAAAAAAACGATGACCTAAACATACGAGGTTGGAAGAAATGAGGGATAATTTTAAATAAAAGAAATTAAAATACACCGGCAGTGAAAATAGACTGAATTGCAACAATATCATGAACATCCATAAAATATTTTTGTATTTGGAGTTATGAAACATTGAATACAGAAAAATGTACCCATTGTACATTCAAACAAGTAAATAAAGTAAACGAAAGTTAAATGGAAAAACTTTGAAGTCAAAAATGTTATATTGCAATTAGAAGCTCATATTGCAATTGAAATCCAAAAAATAATAATGTATGAGAAAAACTGGATCATTATTTCACCTCTAGTTTAGACTTCATTCATCAAATAGCGAGCCGGCTGAAATCGCCATTTTGCATGTATTTGAGAAATATTTGAAAACTAGAGTCGTATTAGACTTAGATTGCTGGTCTGGGGGTTGTTTTCGTAGTGAGATTTCAATCTTTTTGTTGGTAGTAGAGTCAACATCCGGTCATTATTTTGCTTCTGGACGGGTCAGTTTGTTTTCGCGATTTGTTTGCGGCGAGCTTGCAGTTTGCTAAGTAAATATTTGAGCAGTTGCATATGTACAGGGAATGTGGTTAGGCAAAAAAACTTCCGGCAAGAAAAAATTAACTGAAAATCACATAAGATCGAAGAAGTGACTCGAAGTTTCACATAAATGTTTTTAAAAAATGTGATACATCTTAGACAAAAAATTGCACTATTTTCAAACCATGTGTGATTTTCTTACATGAAACAAAAATGTTATCAACATAAAAGATAAAAGAAAATGAATAATGTAAATAATGAACTTACCAGAATTTACAATTATTACATTACAATATTGAAGTATATGTTCTAACATAGCTCCTCCTCTAGCAATCGAGATAAAAGTATATATGCAATGTTTTTTCACATCAGCTTATTAACTGCTTGCATTATTTTAACGTAAAAATGTGGCACCAACAACTTGCTCACAACCTACTACATCTATGTACAATATTAAACTACTGGTGCTACAAAATGGCACAGACTTTCTCGTATTATATTTCTATTATCTTTGGTCTGGGCTAACTATTCGGACTTGTCACATACTCTTCCCAGCTGCCATCTTTCTTCACCCAAAGTACTTTAAAAAACACTAAGCAAGAACGAAAAAGTAAAAATAGGCACATCAAAAACCATTAGGCTTTATACTCCGCCATCAGTTACTCAAAAAACAAAGATAAATTTTAAAACATTAAAAAAGGAGAAAACGAACGAATGTGATGCACATGAAAATAAGAAGAAAAATATAATTAAAATATCTCTAGGAGTGGGTGAAGATTAGCAGAACGGAGGAGGAAGAAAATAATAGAAAAAGAGAACAATAGAGTATTTTATATGAAGAACGAAGAGCTAACAGCAGACAAGAGAGAGAAGAACAAGACAATATGAAGGAAGGGAAGAAGAACAGAGAATGTGCTCTATGCAGGAAGGCCCCTCGTGTCTGCCCTGCCTGAAAATTCAAGTCCCTCTCCTCCGGCAGCCTTCTTTGCGTCCTCGCGCGCCGCGCAGCGAGGCTGGTAGGCACGGCCAACGCGAAGAGGCGGGGCGGAGCGGGGTGGGCACCTGGGCCGCCCTAAACACCGCGAATTACTGCCCCGCCACCCCCGCGCGCGCGCCCGCGGGCTTACGAGCTCATTGTCGGCGCATTATGCAGTGTCTCGACGCAGCCACCCGCCCCGCCCCGCCCCCACTCCACCGCGCGGCGGCGCGGCGGAGTTACGGCAATGGAGCTGGCGCGGGATATTAACCTCGCGGCAACGCTCCCGAGGCTAAGTAGAACCATAAACACGAGGCGCGGCCCGGCACGGCCAGGCCCGGCCCGCCCCGCATCGCTCGCTGCCCGCCCGCGCGACCAAGTGCCAATAACTCGCCGGCACGCCGCGGGGAGCGCTACGAGAGCGTTGCGCTGCCTACGTGGGAAGAAGTCTCGACCTGTGGGAGATTTGCAATTAGTCCATTATGTTCGCTATTAGTGAAAAAAGGGGATTCAATGACTACAATGAATGCGAATAGAGAGGGGAGGTGAAGTTGATGAATGTTCTCATGTTTTGTGTAGACATTCAAAATTCGCTGTAACTTGAGAATCAGCAAGTATAAAAGTAATGTACTGTTTTTTATATTTGTTAACGGTATTATCTATCCACATTTAGTGTAACTGATATTTATTTCTCGTAGGATATTAGACGTCACGCACGTGACATTGGCTACAGATTGGTAAGCAAGTCATCTTGTACTGGTGTTTATTAGGAAGCCTAATTCTCTCACTGTGCCGGGACATGTACCTCCCAAACACTAGCGCATGATATATTTTCCACCTATTAGAGAGAAATATCACAAGTGTAACTTTATTAAAAGATTTCTTGCCAGAAGTTCATTGCCAAAACGTTATCATCTCTGATCCCTGTTACCCTAGAAGATTGTAAAGTAAATGTGATTTACTTCCAACCATAGTACATGTATAATTGATACTACATTATTTATTATCTATCTGTGCCATCAATACCCACGTAGGTCCGGTATTGTAGAGCGGGATACAAGTATTTAAAGTGATAAAGCAATGTATTCGATTAAGCATTAACTGTTGTAGTGTAGAGCATTGCCGTGTCTTGTGCTATGTGCGCCCTGGATCGGTAGGGCACGGACAGGATTTTTTGAAAGTTGATTACATTGATTTCCGTAAGAGTGCTCGCACTCGACCAGCACGGGTGGGAGGATCCGCACCTTCTTCCGTTTGCAGAAAGGCGGAAAAAAAGTAATTTTGGACATTTAGGCGTGCTGATGACATCATCGCCGCACGGTCAAAAGGGCCTTTGCGCCTTGCAGTTAAGAGGTTATGTGAAGCGTGTGGAGCGATCATGAATGCGTCCAGTATAATTATGATGTTTCAGAATTATCCCGAGTTATGCAACGTGATATTAAATTTTATTTGATGTTATTTACTTGCCAGGAATTGTAATTAAATTGGTTAGCTAAACTATTTGAATCAAAGAGTAACATTTAACAAATGTAAAACACTAGATATTTAGTATAAGAAGCTGTGTATCATTAGTGAAACATGATACATTTGTGCACGGTGAAAAAATTATGCCATATTTTGGAATGATGCAATAGTAAAATTAACCGATGCAGTTTTTATTGTGTGTGTTTGTTTTGCGTAAATTATTGTCTTGTCAATGCGAATTATTTTCGAAAATTCTAAATTAATGCAATTATGCTTTGACATCTTGAATACCTGAAACAAGAACAAAACCGTCAGTAGCCTCAATAGCATTCCACAGTAAAGTCAATAAGAAATTCTATGAAGCGTGCTGAGACAGCACTTCAAACTTTTATCAGGCGATTTCCTACAATAGGAAAATTTATGTAGAAGTATTAATTACTATTTTACAGAAAGAGATGAATGCAGAAAAAATAAACAACAAGAGAATAGATCGTTGATGGCAGAATATAGAGTATGTGGTGTGCATAAGAAGCTAAAATATGGCCTCGCTTTATTTGACCTCCACATAATGCAAGCGAGATCACTCTTGAATGGGAAGGCGGGAGCAACGGGAAAGGGAGAAAAGCTTTCTCAGCAGAGGAGGTTCATTTGAAGATAATTTACGTCGTGCACCCAACGGCCGTTGCGTCGGGAGGACCAT
The DNA here is from genome assembly GCA_017312745.1 of Gryllus bimaculatus. Lineage (NCBI taxonomy): Eukaryota > Metazoa > Arthropoda > Insecta > Orthoptera > Gryllidae > Gryllus > Gryllus bimaculatus. Next base: position 1,278,065 of record BOPP01000131.1, read on the forward strand.
TAGCGAAGGACGCGACGGAGGCGCAGGGGACGCCATGTCCGGGTCGGCAGAGGCTGCAGTTGAGGGGGAAAATAATAGCGGCAGTGACAATGCCAGCGAATTGCTGAAAATGCGGTGGCGTCGGTAGAGAGACCATTGCCGGATACTGCGGTAGATGTCTTTGGTGGCGTCAAGGTGTTGGTGACTGTGGTGGTTGCAGTCATGATGGCAGTTTTATTGATGATCGTATCTCCGGTGAGATGGTGAGTGATTTTGGGATGAACCATGGCGACAGTAGGAATTGTGACGATGGAAGAGATTGTGGTGACGGGGGGAGTTGTGTTGTGGAAAGGACTGTGGTGATAGAGAAGGATTGTGGATATGGAGGGGAATTGCAATGGAGGGATTTGGGTGATGCAATGGTTGTGGACCGTGCATGTGTTGCTCATAGTAAGGGCTGTAATTATGTGATTATAATTGAAATTTGTTATCACGACAGGGTTGTGATACCTTCAATCAGTGAAACGCTGATGTTGGTGTGGACACAGGACGGTGGCTAAAGCACAGCAATTAGTGTATATCTGGGGCTGCAGCGCAGGTGAGCCAAGGGAGAGTGACGACAGCCGCCGTATATATTTTGTGACAAATATCTATAGTACATTAATACATGAAACACATGTGCAATGCCCACATTATATCAAACGAAAATTCATCAGTACTAGTTACGGGAAACACGCAAGTCAAAATAAGCCTTAGTTGCGTTGTGTGTAAATTTGGCTTTAGCTGAACTCTAGGATGTAGTAGATTAATGGCGGGTACAAGCCTGCCTGTCGACTTGGAAATACGGAAGAAAAGTGAATCAATATTTATCAATCAGCACACTTTACATACGTAGGTCAGGCCTCATGGTGTTCAATTTGTTTCAGCCTATTTTCAAAACAATGCTTGCCAGCGGCCGCGATATCAGTGGCGGAAGTGGCGGTGCGAGGACGACGGATGCAGGCAAGATATCCTCCCGAGCCTCCCAGTTCCAAAGTATCCTCAACGAGAACTAATTACGTGTACTTTAGGGCGGCTCCTTCCTCGCAGATAACGAGGGAACGCTGCTTATTAAAAGTCGCTGCCCACACACTAGGCGCCTCGCCCTCGCCCTCGCCCTCGCCCTCGCCCTCGCCCTCGCCCTCGCCCTCGCCCTCGCCCTCGCCCTCGCCCTCGCCCTGCCCTCGCCCTCGCCCTCGCCCTCGCCCTCGCCCTCCACCGGGTCCTCACCTTCATGCGCCGTGGGCGATTCAGAAGACAATGAGTCGAGTGCACTGTTGTTATTAAATGTTTGTTCAGCTGAGAAGAACATTTGCATCCACTTTATTGAAAATGCCTTACCACTCTTTTTGCTTGCCCAAGTCTGCTTCTCTAATGAAAGAACCATGACGAAAAATGTGACGAACAGCTGCGCAGACATCTCGATGCAGATGGAATGAGCGGAAGTTTGTTTCTGTCGCGGAAGGGTATTCAGCGGATTCTGCACACGGAAAAAATTCATCTGAATTTAGGAGTCTCAGAAGCCTGTTTAAATGGTACTAAATGCAGTATTATGAATTTAAGAAGGTCCCGTAATGCGAGTCAAATTTATTGAAAAGTTGAAAATATTTTAGGAACTGGAGACATCTCCGTTTTAGGTTAGTAACCTATTATTCGTGACTCGTTAGTAACCTAGTAATGAGCTGTCTACAACTAGGGTACTGTACACTTTGGGTTGTATAATCATAATATATGTTTTAGAATTATCAAGTTAAATGCATGAAATTAGGATTAAGCAAAATACAGAAAAACAATGGCAAGTGTTGTTCAGAACTGGCTGATATAATTGGTATGATATAAATAAATGTCGATAAAGTTAGCAGATTGTATGAAAATAAAAATTATCGGTGTAGCTAGACCTAGTGCAATGCACCGACAGAGATATTTAATTTAGTTAAACACATACATACACGTTGATTTACGCCGTTTAAGGTAGTTAATTATTACAAATGAGTGAATGAATAAAAAATGTTACTTTGAGGTCAGTGAGAAGAGATTTGCCTCCAACGGACCTAGCAAGGGAATCAGAATAATGGTGGAGTTTGAAGAAAGACAAGAACGACATCGTAGACAACATAGTTCTACGATGCATAGACAAATCTATCCAATTTAGCGGAAGAGAAATTAAAAATTAGGGGTATGACAAGCGATCAGAAGTGAAAAATGTAGGTATAAATTTGCATTACAGAAGCATAGAAACATTTCAAAACATGTAAATTTCGTGAGATATATACATGTTATTTACAAACCATAAAGATCCCAGTCTAAAGCGTTTAATAGAGCTGACTCTTCAGCCCCTTCTCTACACGCGCAATGTGGTCGCGAATTGTCAGCTTGGCTTATCAGCGACCCGACATCTACCGTGCCCTGGCATACCCTCTGACCTGCAACCACTCAGTTGTGCCCGAAGTCATCAGAGCACCTCGTGCACACACCACGTCTGCGCAGCCTGAGCGAAAAACTTTTCCAGTATCATTACGAGGAAACGAAAAGCGATACGCGATATTTATGTAAAAAGCTACCGTAAACTAAACGTAGCTTTCTCTAACGTTCCTCAAATAACTTCACTGGTGCGACTCTTCCGACCCACCCGATGGCGGGATGGCGGAGGCGGGCGGCGGAGAAACACCCTATAGTGTGTAGGCGAGGCGGGGCGGGGCGGGAAGGGCAGGGCAAGTGGCGGCCCAGCCAGTCGACAGACCATAACCGATCGCGAACCTCGGGTGTACAGCAGAACGACACCGAGGGTGCGCGCGAACCAAGGCCGTACCCAGTCCGGCTGGATTTAATCTCTTTGCCAGAAACCCACCTTCTCCATTACAACATCAGGCGGTATTGTTAGTAACTAAAATCATCTTGTCACTCAATCAGGCAAAGCGCCAATATAGGCGAGACGTTGAGGCTAGGGGTTGTATGTCTTGGCCGTCTTGCGGTGAACTTGCGCATCGCGAGTGCGTTATGGCTCTTCTTCTCTTACTAAATGATCGCGACGGCCTCGGTCCAGGGTCGGATCGTTGCCCTCATGTTGTGGGGGTGTCGCGCTTGACTCTCGTTCTGCCGAATGAAGAAGTGGCAACCATTCCGTCCTGTTTGACTGGTTCCTTCTTCCAATTCACTCGACCTGCGCGCGCCAGCAGCAGCTGGTTCAGAGCCACCTTAGTGCCGCGGACGGGGACCGGGGCGGGGCCGGCTCGGCACAGCCATTCTTCTTTGCGCTTCTTCATGGCATGACTGGAAAGCAGGCTCGCGCTTCTCCACCCGCGAGCGCTGTCATCTGTGTGCAGTGCGGCGGGGGACCAGCTTCCCAGGCCTGTGTCTTCCAAGCCGTGCTGGGAAGACAACAGCAGCGCCCCCGCCAACGCCCCTGGGCAAAGGGGCTCGGCGAGCTTTCCCGAGATATGCCAGCAGAAAAGCAAAAAAGCGCCAATCTCGTTTCCATGCAGCAAAAGCACCAAAGATCCGCAAAAATAGGTGGTGGGATGGAAGGAAGT
>BOPP01000131.1:1284760-1304131 GCA_017312745.1 Gryllus bimaculatus
GGAGTAGTCAGGAGGGAAAGGCTGGGGAGCCAAGGGCGAATTGTGGCGAGGCGAGTGAATTGGAAGAAAGAACCAGTACGAGAGAATGCATTCTTGCAGAACGAGAGTCAAGAAAGGGGAAGATGGAATGAAGGCGATATTAGTAAAGAGAAGGAGAGATAACACTCGAGGAAGTACGCAAGAGGAAGAATAAATAAAATATTGGGGATGAGTGAAAGATGATTAGATAAAATAAGATGAATGAGAAGGTGGGCTGGCAAAGAGAAAAATAAGGGACTGGGCGGTTGGTGGGTCGGTGGTTGGACGAGGTTGCGATCGGATGGTTTGATGGCTGGGTTGATTGGTGTTTAGATGGTGGGGAGATTCGCGACTAGGCGGTTGGGTGGCTGTAGGGTGATTGGTCAGTTGGTAGGTTGGGAAGTTGGGCAATTGAAAATTTGGGCAGTTTGGCAATTGGGCAGTTTGGCAATTGGGCAGTTTGGCAATTGGGCAGTTTGGCAATTGGGAAATTTGGCACTTGGGAAGTTTGGCAATTGCGAAGTTGTTTCGCGGTTGGGCAGTTGGGTGGGTAGGCGGTTGGACAGTCCAATGATTACGCGGTTTGCGATTGGGCGGGGAGCGTTTGAGGAGCTAGACGGCACGGTTGGCTGCCAATTGGGCTGTCGTGGAGTTAGACCAGCTGGCATGCGAGTGAGGAAAGGTTATGAGCGAGATGGAGGAAACGACAGTGGAGACGCGTGAAAAAAGGCCATGGGATGGGAAAGGGAGGAAAATGGGCCGGGGCAGTAGGTGGAGGGGCAGGCGACGGAGGCTTCGGAGAGAAGAAAGGACGTAAAAAGTTACAGGGCGCCGCGCGCGCGTCCTCGTAACATTTCCAAGTGAAATGAGAAACTGCCCCTACTACACAGGGATGAGACCCACGGAATTGACAATGACTTCATGACGTTGCAGAGCAAAAGGGTATGAAAGTAAGTATAATAATAATAATAGTAATAATAATAATAGTAATAATAATAGTAATAATAATAATAATAATAATAATAATAATAATAATAATAATAATTATTATTATTATTATTATTATTATTATTATTATTATAATTGCTATTATTACTTCTACAATAAACGAAAAACCCTTTCATTATAAATATTACTACATTCTTGTGTATTAACGTCCTTACATGCGAGTTTCATAAGTGGCGCAATAAATTTAACGTCTTATCGTCGTTCAGTACTTACATATCGCTCTGTACAGGCCTTCCTAGAGATTCGTACGAACTCTTCAAAGCAACGCAATACGTATATCATGTAAGATGAGCTTTTTGTTCGCTCGTGTGTGAAGAACACTGAAGCTGTGTAATTTCCACCCAAAAGAATTATTTATGAAAGAGGGTAAAAGTAATTCTCGCTCGTGGACTGACACGGGTGGACGCTTCAGTGAGTAATTTTCATGACCATGAAAACAAATGTAGTCACTTCCAGTTTTCTTCGATATTTTCTTTGTTAAGTGAGTGACAATAATTATTTTACTTAATCTATTCGCTTTTTTTATACGAGATAAATAATCATAGTAAAGATAACACTTTCTATTTTTATGTTGTGACTTACTATTAAATGCCTTCAGATAATCGTGACTTGTACTTAAGACGAGTAACCGGCTTACCAATTTTTAGTTTATTTAAAATGAAATTTCAAACCACACAAACTTTTTATTGAATTGTCTACAAAAGATCGTATATTCCCAATTTTATGAAGTACAAAAATTTATCTATCACTGAAACACATATACGACTTGGTTTAAATTAAGAGTGCCTTAATATATCACAGCTTTTGCATTTCTTTTGTATGTTCACATTTTATATTCGTGAATTTTTTATGAAGTTATAAAATACATTCTGTAGAAAAAACTACACTTTGAAGAATTTGAGTTAGTTTCAGATGCATTATCTAGGGAAACGCGAGCATCTTGAGAGCCGGTTCCAAAATAAATTAGGAGAGAAAATAGTCTCCATTTCATCTAAATGAATATGAATCCTTAGGAACAAGGATTTAAGAAATCTTGTACATTGCAGTGAAAATTTAACAGAACAATACATTAATTTTCAAATTATTTGTATATGATTTCCTAAATTGAATTTATAATAAATTATTACAATTATCACTACTATATAGTTGTTGTAATTTTAATTTCGTGAAACACTTGTCGATTGATTAATTAGTGATTCCGGGAGCGTTAACAGAAAAGTTCCTAGGTCCCGTAAGTACAGTGAATGATTTTATGGAGGGAGATGTCTCTTTCTCCGCTGGATGGCGAGATCCCGCGCAAACCTACGTTGGCTTGCGAGGACTTTCCCTAACAAGGTATCTCCTGGCCGTCCCACAAAGAACGAACTCTAAGCCCCCGACTGGTCTCCCGACATGCGTGGTCGTGTAGGGCATGTGAGTGAGTGAGTATGCCAGTAAAGAGTTAGAATGGGACAAGAAGAAGGAAAGCTCGTACGCGGTCCGTGGCCCGTTTGGTAGGGTACTGCTTAGGCATTTCGTTGTAGTTGATCGGAGAAACCTCGGATCAGAGCTGCCAGCCACTAGAGTTCTTCTTCAGCCATTGGCTAAATTCGACCCAGTTGTCTAGCTATCATCAAAAACTTGCCACCGCCGTGACTCGAACGCTGGGACTTAAACGTGGCTCTCATATTTCCTTTGAGAGTCGATCCTGAAAAACCACAAACAAGGGACCACGTCCACGAAAGCAAGTGCTGACAGTGGGGGAGAAGAACGGTCCTTCTTTTCGGATACAAAGGCCAACCTTTGACTGCCTCTTAAATGCGGAAGAACACTCTTTTCTTTCTCGGTACCCCTTCAGCGTGAGTGGGTTATTATCAGCAGACGGTGACCACGTGACTGGCCACGGAGGGCGGTCGTGGGCTGGAACGCGTTGCGAATCGGTCATTCTTGAAAAGACAGCGAAGACCAGCGGAGGGTCGCGTGTCCTTGCGACAACACCAGGTCCATTCTCACCAAGCGAATGAAAACATTGTAAATGCTCTGAACTTCAAAACATGCCCTCCTTGTACACAAAATGGAAATAAATGCACTTATGTTGTGAGATCCTGTCACCTTATTTCATCACGACGCAACAGAATTTTGCAAGAAATGCTTATAATTTCATATTAAATAATCCCTCAATCTGTATGCCGCCACAATACATGGAAAAATATAGGTCAAGTCTTTGGGTCCGTCAACTTTGGGCTTCTGTTGAGTATAATTCTACAAGACACCAATGTGCTTTTGGTGATTTAAAGAAAGTGGAGGGTGACGGCGTATTTTTGGCTTTGGATTCGAAATAAATGCGTCGACATACATAGAGAAACATGTGTTCTGTCTTTGGATCTGACTACTTTTCTTTTTTGTGTATGCCTGTGTAATCATCACGGTAGTTACTATAATACTTAACAGCAACATTTCTTACCACCATTATAATCACCTCTATCATTACCACCCCCACCCTCGTAGTCACTACCATTGACACTGTCTCTGCTTCGGTGCCTTTTGTTCCTCCCCACAACCAACCACCCCTCCCCCGCAGCCACAGTACAGTACGAACTCCCCTCGTCCACTCTCGTCTGCATGAAACGCAATTTCCAAGATGAATTTCTTCCGACTTATCTTCCATTTTAAAAATCAAGTTTTAATGTAAATTAGCTGCGCGCGAGATGAAAACGCGCGCGAGAAGTGAGAGGAAGAGAGAGAAAGAGATTCTTCTTTCCCATATTAAGCTATTCATAACGTCGGCGAGGTAATCCTGGCTGTCACTGCGTGTTCTATCTCTCGGCACACAGCCGACGGCGGCGCCACCTCCGCCGCGGATTATTACGCAAAATACACAACAGCCCTCAGCACCTCTGCCTCGACGCCTGCGCCGCGGCCCGTAATTGTTTCCTCCGCTCTCCCCCTGGAGCGCCACCTGACGCGACGCACAAGAAGGCGGAGGCGAGCGCTCTCGCTGCGCTGCTGTTTGCCCGCCGCGCCGTATGTTTTCGTTCCGTGCCTGAGCGGTGGAGCTGAAGGTCGATGAGTACGCCCATTTCAAGGAGCTGAAGGCGGTAGCACATTAAGGTTTGTGCTGCATTGATTGTACTGTAAATTCGATGGCAGCCTTTCAAGTACGCAACATTAGATCTAATTTTTCATAAACGACATTTATTTCATTATATACTCGTATGTCTACTTATATCTTTCTTTATTTTTTTTTTATTTATTGAAAGTAAAATAACAAAATATATGCTGTTTCAGGTGAAGAACGTAAACTACATTTTCTGCAGGGGTTGCTAATTATACACATATCCTTTAAGGAATTAGAGGAAGAAAAACAATTTATTAGCTCCTGATGGATATGAGAGTTAAAGTCCAGAATAACTTTTTAATACTTGAAGTACGCATGTAGTTGTATACAATATAAAAGAAAAGTTAAACTATGTGTAAACATTAAGGAAAGCTTATAATCATATTTATATTAAGTCAGATCTGTTAAGAAGCTATTTTGTTATTTTTTTCTTGATATAGTCGTTTAATTTCATTTAAGTGTACCGCTGCCCAACACTAATGCTATATGATTTGTAAATAATTCCGAAATTCATTACTGAATCCCTGTAGACGTTGGAATAAATGACCAAAACCAAGGGAGTTACTCGTGGATTAATCACCGTGATCTAATCACATGAACATTTACGTATAAAAGATAAATATTAAATTTTATCGATTTTACATTTACGTGTGGATGAGACGAGTATTACCATTTTAGTTTCAACACAGTACTGTCCGAAAATAAAATATTTCTGCGCATTTTGTTTCTGATGACAACCATGAAGGCGACACACCAAAGCCATATTAAGTCATGTGAAACACGACGATGGTTAGAAACTAGTTTACTTAATATTTCAATAGCTCATTATCGGCATTGTTATAAAATAATTAACCAATGTGCATTCATCAGCCAATAAGTGCATTAATACGCGAATTAAAATCGGGAAAAACAGTTAATTCAACGTAATTATTATGCTTAAAGATTATTGCATTGTTACCGAACACTTGTATTGTATTCGAACATAAGGATTATAAAATTAAATTATTTTTTATAACTTGAAAAATATTCTTGGCAATTTTATTCTCTACTTACGTCGGTGACTTATCTATATCTTCAAAATAATGCGAAATTTCCTCGTTTATTTTTCAATATATTCCAATTTTTTTTCTTGATATGGATTGTCAGTGTAGGGTGATGTAACAGATACTTATAAACGAAGAAATGATTCTCAGGCTTGGTCCTTAACGCATGGTGACTCTCATTGAAAGATGAATTTAAATATATGTGCGTATAAGGCATTTGTTCAGAGAAAGTTCATAATCAAGGTTTTGAAAGAATTAAGACGACTATGATTTCCACTTTTAATTTTGGCAGAAAAGACATCTTTACGAATAACCATAATGAGTGTTCACGATGAGTGTCTAGGGGGCATTTTGAATCCTCTTAAAATAAGTGTCACTATTTTCTCTCTTTACATGGCGGCGACCAAGAAGTAGTAAATCTAGTGTCTGCGGTGTGACATGTTCTCGCATTCATTCTAAAGTAATTCGAGAACAAGAGATACGGTACAGGGTGAACATAATGCGTGATCCTGAGGATACAATAGATACAGGGCGAGAAAGCAAGGACTGCAGAAGTTAGCACTTGCTTAGCAGCCACTTGAAATTGAGTCGAGAATCACTAGGAAATTAAAAGAAAAGATAATTTCGTCAATCCAGGTGCTCTCAACAATTTACTGTGGAGAAAAACTCGCAACCTTCGAAAGCTAGAAATCGGCTCAGTGCCAGCATTTGCGCAGGCTCTGCAGTGGCTGAGATCCTACTGTTCGAGTCTCGTCCAAGACAGATTTTCCAGACCAGCTATACAGCTGGCAGCCGCAGCCTCGAGGAATTCTAAAGGCTGGCTGCTCTGATCAGTATTCTTCATGGTTTCTCCCTTGAAATCCAGACGAATGCCAGAGACGTGCTCTAACAAACTGACAAACGCTCTAAGTTAGTAGACATCAGGTACAGAACAAGAGTTCTCAACAGCTTCTCGGTTTTATGTGTATTAATATTGTTATGCAAAACGGACTTTTTGAAAAACGGGGTATTTTCAAATTTTGTGCATTTTTTATAACTACAATATTGATTTCGTCTGATATGCTATCACCAAAGAATTCATAAATATTTACATAAAGTATTCATACATAAAAGTAATATTTTAAATTATAAAAACACTCTTTTTATGTAACAAACAATACATTGGACATGAACTTCGATCAGCAGAGACAAAAATTCGGTGTATCCCAGCGGAGCAGAAGAGATAGCAACAAACATATCTAAAATATTTGAAACAGAGTCCCTTTGAGACACACACATAAAATAAATACACGCAAAAATATATTGATTCTATTAATCGATGTAGATTAATGTGTGCGGGTCCAAGGAAGGCATTATTTCACGTGGTGCCGGGGCTTGATATTGCTTTAAACGAAGCCATGCCTCACAGCGCCGACAGTGCCGTGTTCCAATTTGGAGGAGCCGCTGCACGGGTGGCGGGACGGCGAGGCCGTCGCCCGTGCAGTGGGCGGCAGGACCAGCGCGGGAGGCGGGGGCGGGTCAGGGGCGGTGAGAATTGGAAGGGCGCGGGGGGGGGGGCAGGGATAGAGGCGGAGCGTGTGTAGTCGGCGGAGGTGACGCGGGGCCAACGAACGCTGGAAATGGCAAGGATGGTGTGGAGCGAGGCGGATGAAAGGAGGGGCAGAAGGGTGCGGGGCGGCGGGGCAAGAGATGGCGACCTGGAGGTGGGGAGGTGGGGAGCGGCGGAATTGCCGTGGCGAGAAGGCAGGGGATTGTGGGGAAGGCAGGAGCGGTGGGGAAGGTGGGCAGTGTGGGGAGGCGGGAGTGGTGGGAAGGTTGCAGTGTGTGGCAAAGATGGGCACAGTGGTGGTAAAGGTGGTCGCAGTGGTGAAGGTGGGGGCAAGTGGGAAGGCAAAGGCGATGATGAAGGGAGGTGGGGAAGGCGGGTGAGGTTGGGGAGGCGAGATTTATAGAGAAGGCGAAGGGATGTGGGGAAGGTGGAAGGGTGGGGAAGTGGCGGTGGAAGTGGCAGAGGTTGGAGTGAGGATGGTGAGACGGTGTGCATGGTGTAAGGGAAGGCAGGTTTTGAAGAAAGGCTGGGGTGGGAGGGGCGGGGAGGGTCAGGTGGGAGTCCGGCGGGGGCGGGGCAGAGTAGGCCAGCAGAAGGATCGTGGGGGTGGGCTGAGGGCGACTGGGCACCGACCAGGCCTATACATTGCCCGTGACACGACCAGTATAAAATAACCGAACGCGTAACAAACGCGTGTAATTAATGTGAGTGCCGATACGTCAAACAAATGAATATACTCGGAGCGCACTACGCTGCACAACGCAGGGCACATCGAGAGGACAGAGGAGGGCAGGGACCCGCATTCCAGTTAGTGTCATGTCGCTGTGAATCAGGCGGTCACTCCACTGTTCGAAACAAGCATTGTCAACATTAGTTCGCGAAGTATAGCTTCACTGGCGCTCTTTTTGCAGCATTTGAAGTGCTAATAGTAAAATCGAGTATCCGCTTAAATTGTGAAAATAGGATTTAAAATAAATTCAAATTAAATTATATTTTAATTTAATATGGTTGAATTTCAGAGAATGATTTTGCGGTCATATTTTGATTTAATTTCACTAAGATTATAAATTTATGTTGGAAAATAATTTACTACTGTGTTCTCTGGCAAAATAATTAATGAAATGTAGGATGAAATTTAATGGTTGAAGTGGCGCATTCAAGGGAGGCTCATGGGGATTCAGAACCCCTTCCCAAGACATTTTCTTTAGTAGCGTAAGTCATTCAGTATCTCAATTCAATACCGTATAAATAATTATAAATTATCAAATAAAACCATCTTTTGAATTTATTGCAAAAAAACATCAAGTCTTCTGAAACCTTAAAGCCATCTCTATAGTGTAGTAGTTGTTATGTCACTGGTTGTTTGCTTCATTCGAATAATATTTTATTTTAAGGCAATACAATGATTTAAATGATGAAAATGTATTGTATCTTTTTTTAAATAGTTTGACAATCAGGATTTAAAGTCTATGATGTTTCAGTATCTATTACTGTTGTTATGAAGCATTTAATCGTTTCCTAGCTGGTAATACTAGTATTGTGTGGGGATAAGAACCTAGTCCTGTACTTCTTTCTCTTTTGCAAACATTTTAATTTCTAGTTCGCAAAAGGACACGTCCATTAAGCTGAACAAGTTTCATTTTTCCCCTGATGTACACGTTGAATACCAAGATAATGTATATATGAACTCTTTTTAGGAAAAATTGGACTCGCTTCCCTTTTAAAAGCACCGATTCAATTTAATTGAATATAACACGAAACAAAAAAAGCGAAGATTTCGCCATTCAAACGTTTTTCTGCCTCAAGCCAAAAAATGTTTATAAAAGGCTAAATTTAAAAAGAAAATAAAGATGAATTAAGGTAATACGTACGAAGTAGTAAAGTAAATGAAACTCAAATCCCGGCTGTTTGATAGAAAACATCCTGGAAATATGTTTGCGCATGAAGCCACCATTCTCCGTTGAATATCGAGAATCGCTCTGCCCTTGCATTCCAGGGCTTTAGCGGGTACATCCCTGACAGATTCTGGAGACGAAATGAGAGCAGAGGCGAGCAGTTGCCTTTGCTCGTAGGAGCGCCGGACTTCTCAGGAAGGCAAGAACCTCCTGCAAGCGCCGTTTGACATGTCTGAGGTAGTCGCTATCTACGAGTTCATCAAATACCTTGAGTGCTGATTACCTAATTCGTTTTAAAACACAAACAGGGGAATAACAATGGTAATAAAATATTAAATCTATTCTTAAACTCGAAAACAATATATGTTATAATGACGTAACATCAATGCTCACTGAATCTTTGTAATTCATGTAGTTTATGATGCAAGTGCAACGTGTGCAATCATCGTGTGAGCAAATGAATCACTAGGGATGGCGTAAGAGGAGCTAATGGGAAAAACAATAAAATCATGTCTGCAACTGTATTTGTATTTCGCCATTATATGTCCCGTAAAGGGTAATTGGCCCCGACACCGTTCGATTTCTGGTTTCCTTGCCGGTCACCCAAGCAGGATCCCGCGATATCTTCAATTCGCTTAACCTTAGTAACTTCCCGTAGTTAACGAATTTGGGTAGAGATGCGGGTTTTGCGGTCGTGGCCTTTCAGTAGAACCATCCCAACATTTGCGTGAATGACCAAGAGTACAATTCGAGATAGAAACGAAATAACTAATATTAAACACAATATTAATAAAAAGTCACTACAAAAACTCATTTACGTAATATAAATATAAAACGACATTTTAAACTTACCAATGTTTATAATATCTCGTTTAAAAGACACCGACGTAGGTGGCTTACGACATCAATTTATGTTACTGTAGTGCCTCTGACCGGGCTGTCTTAGGATTGTGTCCGGATAGTGGCAGGATTTTTGACAGTGGGTTTGATAGCAAGATCGAGTTAAGCGGCTGCCCCAAGGAAAAATCTTGCGGCCAACTCCTTTAATCAGTAGTTTTCTTCGATTATTAATCAACACCAGGCGAATGCTGGAACAGTAATTTAACAAACAGGCCACGGACCGCGCGCGATCTTTCCTTCCCCTTCTTTGTTCTATCCTCACCCCTTACTTATACACAGTTACACTTACACGCACTACTCAACCACACATGTCGGAGGACCGGTCCGGAGCTCGGCGGTTGCCCCGGCTGGGGCTGAGATACGTGGTTGGGGAAAATCCTCACAAGCCGATGTGTTGGTCGGCGCCGGATCGAGGGGGGAAATAACCGCCACCTACCGCGATACGCACTACACTTACGGGTCTAATGACTTTAGCAGTAGGCGGTTCTACAAACGCCAATGGAGCCGCGAATGCTGCCTGTGAGCTGGCCTCTACCGCCACCTTGCACGCGGCCCTGTGCTGTGTGAGCCGCCGTCAGCGCGGCCGCCGGTTCGTTCCGCGCTGCGGGGTCGTCCCGCCTGCCCGGCGCTGGCGCTGGCGCTGGCGCTGGCGTTGACGCCTGTCCCCGTCCGTCCGCTGCCCCGCCCGGGTCGCTCACCTGCGCTTCGGCGCAATCCTGTTAGCGTGGCCTCGTAGCCGGCAGATCACGCACGCGAGAACGGGGATGCGGACTTCGAGTTTGCAATGGGGAGGAGCTGCAGGTGACTGACAGATCAATACATTCTGACAGACAAGTGTGTATTTTTTTGTTTATTAAGAAACAAAACCATATTTTATTGAACCCGATTTATTACCAAGAACTTGTCGGAACTGAACCGATGATTGAATTGATATTAAACAAAAACTAAATGAAATCCAGCGTTTACATCATACAAAAAAAAGATCTGTAGAAAAGTAATTGCCTATTAAGTACAACTTATGTACTATACCAAAGGTGTACAACTTGCAAGACCTCAAGGGCTACAACTAAAACTTAAATATGGTTGCGGCCCATATTTCTATAACTCGGGCTATCCACCTCACTTCTCCCTACAGTTGACCCCGGTTATTCTGAAACGGAGTGGGGTTGAGGAGATGGAACAATGCGTAATATCACGCCGTACCATGCATAATGAAATGAAACACATTGCGATGACTTTAAATTTCTGAATTTACGAGAAAAAATCCTTAATTCTAAATTTAACCTAGTGTTACATTAAAGGGGGTGTTGACCTCGACAGAGTGCACAATGTTGACTTCCAATATGGATGAAAGGGACTTTCACTTTGGTGCAATAACATTTCGCGGGCCACAATAAATAGCACCGTGGGCCGCATGCGGACTGCGGGCTGCCATTTGGACAATCCAGCACTATAGGGAAAATTGTCCCCTCCCAAAAAATTGTTTTCTGTTCTTCTTATTCTCCAAAACTGATAAAATGAGGGAGGATTTGCAAATTACGGAGCAATTCTGGAGTCACTATTCTTTGTGACAAAACAATGTTTGCAAAATGTTAGAAAATGTACATTTACCTTGATCTGTATTTGTACTTCTGTACTTCACTATTACAGAATATATAACTATACTCCTTAAATTGAAAACGTAATTCATCACTAATAATTATAATCACGGATAAATCTTTGTAAACAGTGACATGCGACTGACGGATTCTGAATATTTACCGGCTTTTTATATACCTAACTAACCAAAACACTTAAATATAATCTATCTTTATCACACAGAGCCAACCATGGAAATTGTCTATTTTTTGTCTTGAACTTGAAGTAATGAGCAGATGACAGCAAGTAAGTGTTCATTCTACTACTTTTACGATTTTATTAAAACAATAGTGTTCATACTTCTAAAACGGAAAAGAATAGCGAGCTACCACATATATGTGGCTTACCACCTTTAATTTAAAGCCAAAATCACGAAGTTCGGTTTATTGGTTTGGGTTGGTTTAGACGATTTCTCCAATTACCTTCTAAACGAAAACGCTTAATGCTTTAAATATAAATATTCACCAATAAGTTTCACTTTATTCCAAAACTCGCTCCTAGAGTCTGTGGGTAGCAAAATTGTCTCTGGGTACCACTGCTCCCAACATCATTTTCCACTTCACCACACAGCTCAGTAGCGTATTTCGAACTGTTGTGTTGCGTAATATTTCTATTTGGAAATATGCCGTGAACTACCTTGACCCTTTGTGACAGTTCTTATCATCGTCCGAAATCGGCAACGGCATGTGTAAGAAAAAGACGTTCCGGGAGTATGCTTAAAAGAAAGAACGTTCGGTAACTGCTCTTCCCCACAAGAATCATAAGTGTCTTCCACTTCTTTCAACTCAGTATCACGTGTTGCAATACATCAACTAGAATGAGATGAAATGATCAACTACGCCTCTGTTTGACGGTATGCATGGATTGAAACAGATATTGCTGTGTATTAGAACAAAGCGCACCAGGAGTATGGTTCAAAGAAATAATCTTTGGTTACTGCTCTTTCCTACAAAACAAAACAAAACAAACAAACACAGGTGCCCCAGCTTTTTTCAACTCCATATCCTACGTTGTGCAACACTTTTAGTTAAAAGAAACAGAAATGACCAACTCTATCTGACGGTCTGTATCATATACTTTACTTCCTCTGGCCAGTAAAAGGGGCAGCGGGAGTATGCTTACAAAGAAAGAACTTTCAGCCACTGCCCTCCGCTAAAAGAGCCCACCGGCGTCCTCAACGTCTTTCAACTCCACCCACTGGCGCGACCCACAACCCGTTCTTGCGGCGAGGGAGGGGAACTGTGCCGGATCCCGCGACAAAGCGCCCCTGCCGCGCGCATGTAAAGCTGAAACGCCCGGCGTGGTGCGCTTGTCTTTTATTTCGGGTGCCGCGCGTGTAGCGGCAACTAAGATCACATGCGCGATGGGAAGTTCAGAACAGCAACGAAACAAAGGCACCGTCGCTCGGGAAGACACACCTGTTGTGTTCTCTGAGAGGAGAAGAAAGAAGAGAGAAAACTTTTTTAAGAAGTATTTTGCATTTACTAGATTTTTTTAGTACCGTGGGGGAATACATGCGCACTCACGACTTTTGTACGCAGGTGAAGTAAATTTTATGGCAAGTATATGCACCACTAAAACGCGTATTCTTACACTATTATTATGCTGGATATCTTTTTTCCTGAAACTTGCATTAACTTTGCCACATTCTCGCCAAAGTTTATTGCAAACTAGTATATAGAACAGGCTATATCTTTATGTTCTGTGTACAATTTTTGCAATGGCTTGGGCAAGATAAGTAAACACGTTTATAACTTTTAATAAAAGATGATGTATACATGTAGAAAATATTCTTTTTAGTTTCAAATTTTCTTCCTTCTTTATAATTTCAAGTTATCACTAGAATGGAAGAATGAATACTAGTAAATAAACATATATTTGAAACGTTGATGATAATTAACTAAGTAATTCACTAACATTCATGGAATAATCTGATGAATCGAAAAATTCAGTCTTAAAAACTCACAAGACAAATGAGAAAAGGGCTGTATCATTACAATTATTTCACTAAACAAATTGAGATGTAATGTTTGCGAATAATAGCCTTCCTGGTTCTGTCGCAAGCGTGCTGCCATTTCATAATTATTTTTCTCAGACTCCTTTTTCCTCCGTTGTATGCAATATTTTGACTGCTTGAAGATTATTTATTTAAATCAGAACTAAGGAACCTTTCTTTATGACAGCGAGAATAACCCTCACAAATATGATCGAATGAAGAAAAGGACATACATTAATTTTTTTTGGAAAGACAAATAAGTGATATAACTCACTTCAATAGTCCTAGGAACTTTTTCTCATCGTGAACAACTATTATATTTGAAAACAGGTTAGGCAAAATTTGTTACATTGTGATTGATGCATATAATTTCAATTAACAACGAAAATTAAATTATAATAAGTACAAACGAGTGTTAATGAATAGAAGAATTATAATGAATTGCCAAGTTTAATACAAGATTGGATTTAATGAAAAGAAATGAAATGGAGGGAAGAAGTAAAATGAAAGGAACAAAAACCATTTAATTGTAATTCATTATTAGCACAATTCCTCTTAATGTATCGCGAGTCATTTCGTTTATTATCTTATATTTTTAAATGAAAAGAAATGAAAGAAATGAAATGGAATGAAAAAGTAAAATGAAACGAACAAAAACCAGTTAATTGTAATTCATTATTAGTACAATTCCTCTTAATGCATCGCGAGTAATTTCGAATATTATATTTTTAATGTGTGTTGGCGCTTAATTTCAAAATCTTGCCCCAAAGCGCTGATCAGACGAAGGAAATTCGGTGAGGTGCAGTGAGCTAGAGTTAAGAGCGTCTCCTGCGCTTGCTCCAGCGCGTCGGAGACGATCGTCCCTCTTACTGCGCATCGCTTGTCGCGGCAGCAGCTGTCGGCCTCATTGTGTCCCCCACACGTCCCCTGGCGCCCCGCGCCCCCGTCGCGCGCTCAAAAGAACTCGGGAGAACGCAAATCCCCGGCGCGGCGACGAGCGTGGGTTGGGACATGGGGCCGAGGCGGGAGGGAACGGGGCAAGACCGCAACGGAGAAGGACGGAAGGAATGGAAAGGGATGGGAGAGAGGAGCACAGCGAGAAATGATGGTTCGCGTAAAGACAGTAGACGAGGCGTGTCGGAGAGAAGCCAGACGTGGCGGAGAGGGGGTATGGTGGAGAGGTGTGGGAGACTGAGTGGTGGAGAGAGATGTGCTGGAGGGAGACGGGCTGGTCGGGGCGTGGTGGAGAGGGGGCGTGGCGAAGAGGGGGTCTGGTAGAGAGGGGGTAGTAGAGAGGTGCGTGTGGTGGAGTGGGCGTGGTTTAAGAAGAGTGGCTGGTGTGAGGTGGCCTGGTTGGTGAGGGGTTTGGTGGGAGAGTGGTCGGGTGTGGGGGTGGGGGGTCTGTTAGAGAGAGCGTGGTGGAGACAGCGTAGTGGAGAGGTGTGTGGTGTACAGGGTACAGTAGAGGGACATAGTAGCGAGAGGAGTGGTGGAGAGGTTGGGAGCGGGATATAAAAAGAGAGAAGAAGCATGAATGAAAGGCGAGGCAAGGGAAGAGTGAAGGGGCGCAGCAAGGACAGTTAAGGTGAGCCCTGAATGGGACAGATAGCGCAGTGTTAGAAGCTAGGCGGGGAAAAGGGTGGTGGCGCGGAGGTACCACATAAAAATGAGAGAAGATAGAAGAAAGAAGATAAGATACAAAAGGAGAAGAGCAGGATGGTATTAAAGAAGGAATGGAGGGAGGTAAAATGGTTAGGCGTAAAAAGGAGGGAAGATATGCGAGATGAAAATGATATGCAAAGAAGAGTTTAGCAGAGGGAGCTAGTGAGAAAGGAGGGGAGAAGGGAAGGAGAAGGGAGAGATTGAATTGGTAAATAGATGAGAGAGAGAGGAGGGAGAGAGTGAGAGACAGAGACACAGAAAGATGCAGGAAAGGGAGACTCATATGGGAGAAGGAGAATTCAAGAGGTGAGTTAGGTAGGAAAGTACTACGAGATGGTGAGATGGGATGTGGGGAAAGGACGGAAGGAAATAGAGACGGTGAGGCGGGATGAGGCAATGAGAAGCTATGCAAAGAGGAGCCGGGTCCACTGGGCGAACGGAGCGCTCCCCCTCCCATTTCCCGTTCCCCGGCAAGGAACTGGCGAAGGCGGCGCGGCGTTGGCGGCGGCGGGTGCGAATCTCGGTTGCCACCCGCGCGGGGCGTACTCGGAGGCGGCGGCGGCGAGGATAAATCGGCCAGATTTACTGGGCGTCACCCCGCGCTCGTTTGTCTGCCGCGCGCCCGGGCGACCGCGGGATTAGCGGCGACGGAGGGGAACGCGTGGGCGGCAGGGATGGGGGGAGAGGGCGGAAGGAAATGGAGGTGGCGGTTAGCGCAAACGGCAGGTACGGAAGAGCGGACGGGTTTGCGGTGACGCCAGGAATGTGGAGCGTTCAGGAACTACAGGTGGCAAACGCGGCGTGTTGGATAATCATGGCCATAACATTAACAATAGAGTGAGGCTGAGAATAGCTGGATGAGTGACGGACTGCGGATTTGAAGACAGTGATAAATGGACCGCAATGGCTGCCGGTAAGATAATGCAGAAAGTAGAGGAGATGGAGGCGAGGAGACCAGCAAACAGGGATGGCGTCTAAAACCGAGGAACATGAAATGGAGAGACTGAGATTATCAAGTGAATGTGAAGAAGGCAAAAAACATATTTTGAGATGGAAGGTAGAACAAGACTGATGAGAGTGATTGAGTATTTCGTAGAAGAACAGTGGCGGGTAGAGTGTAATGGATGTAGGAGAGAATACGGCGGGTAGAGTCACAACTCCGTGGAGGGAGGACACTATAAGAGGGTGCCCTTCTGAAATTTCACTTGCCGAAAATTGGTTAGATTTATTGAGTTGCATACGAGCTTGACTTCATTAAGTGCCGTTTCCGGACTTCAGTGATAGGTAAATGACATTGATGACGATGTTGAGAAACCTCGATATTTTTATAAAACAGATGTTTTAGTGAAGATCGATATATTAATGACGAGGTTGTTTAACATCGACGTTTTAAAATTTTTAGGTGTTTTTCTGTGAATGAAAAATTTCCAAATTCACTATTTTGTTACAGTTAATATATGACATAAGTGATGTCCTGTAGGAGCGCGCAGTCTGAAGGTTGGACGCAGAAATTTGGATAGATTTAATGAGTCGCTTCCGTTTTTTTAAGCGCCGCTTCCGGGTCTCGAATGATGGCAGGAATGTGACATCGATGTTGAGGTTTTCAAAACGTCCATATATGATTTAATGATGAGTCTGTTAACATAGAAACATCTATGTTTTTATAGAAAATTGATAGATTAAAACCATTATTTTAACATCGATTGTTTTTTCATTTTTGATATTGGTTTGTGAATAAAAAGCTACATTTTCACAATTTCTTATGGTTAAAATCATAAATGCGTGATGGTACCACAGGCAGATCACGAACTCGAATGAAACAAATTCTGTTTATATATCCTTCATCAAACGGACTATTTCTCTTCTGTGATATTGCCCCGATGCACTGGTATTTTCTACATCTTTATTCGTATTTCGTTCGCGGAGAGACGGTCAACACATGCGCATTATGCGTAGGGCCTTTCCCTTCTTCCCTCATTCTGCTAGGGTGAACTAAGGAAGCACTGACGCCTTGAGTTAACCCTCAGCACACAGGTTTACCACTATCCGACCACACTATCCCTACCAAAAGTTTAAAGAAATAAAAATTGGTGCAGTTTTCGACAAAATCTTGTTTTTGTCATTTTTTAATATTGCACATTTTGCATGCAATATTGCGCCTAACTACTAAGGTTTAAAAAAATGTACATGACTTTAAAGAAAGAAGTAAATAGTAAGAAAAAATTTACTTCAAGGAAAAATCTCCATTCTCAATTTTTTTGTTGTAGAATAAACTTGCAACAGTTTTGTGAACATTTGGAATACGTTTCGTATTTTCAAATACTTCGATCAGCTTCCCTTGCCCTAGCGCGTTAGCAGGGGTCGCTGCGTGGCCTTCAGTAGCGGACTGATGCAGACTAAATATCCTTTAAACACGTGTCGCAAAAAATCCTTTTCTAACATATGACAACATGTGCAACATTTTACGCTCGTCACGATGGACTAAAAATATGTGTAGTTCCATTTCAATAACACGAAGTTACCTCAATACCTCTAGTGATAAAAATGAAATGAATACTTGTATCAATTAGCCCCGTGTTCTCAAGCACATCCTTGGAAACTGCATTGCAATAACTTCTTCCATTCAAAAACTGCAGGAGGGGGAGGAAAACTGCATGTTACGTGACCCATCCTGTATATTACTCCGTGTATACGTTCATAAACGTCAAGGTAAAAAAAAGGTGTTACTTTACTTTTATTTGAGACAATTTCTACACTAATTTTATATTTAAAAATAGTATATTACTTATTAATTAGTAAATAATTATTAATATCAATATACTATGTATTTTCGTCCTTTAAAAAGTTTTTAATTCCACCACATCACACATTTATCGTATTTTGAATTTGCTAATGGCTACGCAGAGCGACAGTACCGCAATAAAGGACTAAATGAAATCGCAAAAGAAAGAGTTAAAATTGACTCCGTATGTTGTTTCATCGGTTTGTTGTATTTTGTCGGTATAATTAGTACCCATCTCAAACACTGCATTGAACACTTTTTATCATCAAATAGTTTTAGTGTTTAGATTACGGTTAACTGATCTATTGAATTGCCACAAACTGAGAAATTTCTCGACAACTAAACATACTAATTTGTTGCCAAACAAATGAGAATTGCTTGAAATTGAACCAACTTGAAACTTTGAAAGGGGAAGCGAACTTCCTCATCGAAATGGGATCCGAACCCCACTTCCTCTCCGAAAAAGTTCCAGCTGTTAGGCAGAACATTAAATATGCAGTCGCGATAAATAGATTATTGCCTCCTAAAACAAGTGTTTCAGTTCGAGTAACATTTCGTTCATCGCCATTAAATTTCTGAATATTTTACGGTCGTCGGGGAAGGGGGAGCGTCTGCAGCTTAGGCCAACTTCCACCGTAAATCCGGCGGCAGCCTCGAACATTTATGGGCGCGCCAACTTACATAAACAGCGCGTTGAGGATTTTGAAGAGCGGCCTTTACGTTCATCTGAATGCGGCCGCCCCCCCTCCTCCCCCTCCCCGGGCGTTCGACAAGTGAAGCGCGCGGTGCGAAACTGCTCGTATCCAGGGCGTTACAGCTAGCGGGCGCGACTTCAGATACGAGATACAGCGGTGCGGAGCGTCTATTCACCGGTTCTATTGCTACTCAAAGGCAGTGTATCCTCTACATGTATCGTGCACGTGGAATCTTCACGTATACTCTAAGATGTACTCTATATGTGTACCCCAAGCATGTATCCAATACGTGTAATCAGATCGTGTGATCGACATGTGTAATCAATACGTGTAGCCTGTAAGTGCACCATGCACGAATATCCTGTACGGATATCCTGTAAATGCATCCTGTAAATTTATCTTGTGTAAGCGTATTTTTAAGTGTATTTTGTTAGTAAGAATATATTGTGAAAATATCAGCTAAGTGTACCGTGTAAGGGTAGCCTGCAAGTGTTGTCTGAAAGAGTCACCTAAAACCATTGCGTGTCCATGTTGCCTTAACTGGTGATCTACAAACGGTGCATTGAGACTATTGGAAAGCGGGATTGATGCTCATCCGAATGCGACCGCCCTCGCCTGCCTGCGCGCGCGTTCCACCGGCAAACGGGCGGCGCCAACAACTAGTGGGCGCAACTTCACGGCGCAATGGAGAACAACACGAGTGCCCTGTGTACTATCAATCCTCTTAGCTCGATCATAGGGCGCCCACTTACATTAACAGCGCGTTGAGGATTCGAAGAGCGGCCTTTACGTTCATCTGAATGCGGCCGCCCCCCCTCCCCCCCCCCCCCGGGCGTTCGACAAGTGAAGCGCGCGGTGGCGAAACTGCTCGTATTCCAGGGCGTTACAGCTAAGCGGGCGCGACTTCACATACGAGATACAGGGGGCGGAGCGTCTAGACACCGGCTCTATTGCTACTCAAAGGCAGTGTATCGGTGCACGTGGGAATCTTCACGTATACTCTAAGAAGTTACTCTAATGTGTACCCTAAGCATGTATCCAAACGTGTAATTAGATCCGCTAATGTGCTTCAGATCTATACGTGTAGC
>BOPP01000131.1:1304156-1314793 GCA_017312745.1 Gryllus bimaculatus
ATCATGATTACACAATAAATAGAACCGTAACATTTTAAGTAAAAGCTTTTTTTTATTTTTTATTTAATATTTACTAGATAATAAGGCAATGAACAAAAAAGGTTTTTTTTTCAACATTTTGAATTGACTTTGCACCATAATCTTTTTAGACTCATGAATAACTTAGCGTACCCTATCGTCGGGTTTCTGTGTTAGCAACGAGGACTGGAATAACCTGTAAGCAAGTAAACCTACGACATGGTATTGCTGGCTTTACAACCCCTTCCGAAGGAAGGTGTACGAAGTAGTTTTCCCCTTTAAAATCCACAGCTGCAATCTGGTTTGAACTCGCACCACCTGGTACGCCCGCCCAACCACGTAATCGTTATTCCTCCAAACTGGCTACGTTCATAATCATTTAACAAGAAGAACCACAATGCGTGACGGAGGCGCACGTGGAGCTTTTACGTCTAACATGCAGGAGTCGCCAAGCCCTCCACGTCACTGACCTCCTAAACGAGAGCCGTCATCCGCAGTCCTCCTTCAGATCATTGCGCGCGGGCACCCGCCCAACGCGTGCGTTTCTCGGGGGCGCCGTTGGAGCGCCAGCGTCGCGCCGCCCCGGAGCAATCGTCGCACACGCCACCGCGGGCGGCCCCGCGGCGCCGAATGAGGTGTGAATAAAATGGAAGGCGGTTCGTCACCTCTGCCCCCCCTGGGCGCGGACCGGAGGGACAGCCTCGCCGCCCCCTGCGGCACGCCACGCACCCCTCGCCCCTCGCCCCGCCCGCACGCGCCGCTCCACGTCCACCGCTCCGCCCGCGCCAAGGACGTCACGACAATGTTCGTCCCTCAGCACCGCACCCGTCTCCAACGCCACGCCCCACGTGCCCGACCAAGACTTACACGTGCGCCAACATTGCGCGGTCACAACCTCCCTGCTCTGCACTGTTCGGGCCACGTCGCAGCGAGCCCAGTCACATCACACAATCAAGCCAACCATACACGGCACGTCACGACACCGACACATTACATGTGACGTCACATACACGCTAAAACTTAACACTCGCCGATTTAGCCTGTAAGTGTACCATGCACGAATATCCTGTACGATTATCCCGTAAATATATCCTGTAAATTTATCTTGGTAAGCGTATTTTTAAGTGTGTTTTGTTAGTATATCATGTAAGAAAATATTGTAAGAATATCATCTAAGTGTACTGTGTAAGGGTAGCCTGCAAGTGTTGTCTGAAAGAGTCACCGAAACCTCTTGCGTGTACATGTTGCCTTAACTGATGAAGTAAAAACAGCGCATTGAGGATATTGGAGAGCGGGATTGATGCTCATCCGAATGCGACCGCCCTCGCCTGCCTGCGCGCGCGGTCTACCGGTGAAACTAGTGGGTGCAACTTCACGACGCAGTGGAGAACAACACGAGTGCCCTGTATACTATCAATCCTCTTAGCTCGATCATAATCATGTTCAACAATAAATAGACCGTAACATTTAAGTAAAAGCTTTTTTTATTTTTTATTTAATATTTACTAGATAATAAGGCAATGACAAAAAAGGTTTTTTTTCAACATTTTGAATTGACTTTGCACCATATCTTTTTAGACTCATGAATAACTTAGCGTACCCTATCGTCGGGTTCTGTGTTAGCAACGAGGACTGAATAACCCTGTAAGCAAGTAAACCTACGACATGGTATTGCTGGCTTTACAACCTGTCCGAAGGAAGGTGTACGAAGTAGTTTTCCCCCTTTAAAATCCACAGCTGCAATCTGGTTTGAACTCGCACACCTGGGTACGCCCGCCCAACACGCTAATCGTTATTCCTCCAAACTGGCTACGTTCATAATCATTTAACAAGAAGACCACAATGCGTGACGGAGGCGCACGTGGAGCTTTTACGTCTAACATGCAGGAGTCTCTCCAAGCCCTCCCAAGTCACGTGACCTCCTAACGAGAGCCGTCCATCCGCGTCCTCCTTCAGATCATTGCGCGCGGGTCACCGCCCAACGCGTGCGTTTCTCGGGGCGCCGTTGAGGCGCCAGCGTCGCGCCGCCCCGGAGCAATCGTCGCACACGCCACCGCGGGCGGCCCCCGCGGCGCCGAATGAGGTGTGAAAATGGAAGGCGGTTCGTCACCTCTGCCCCCCCTGGGCGCGGACCAGAGGGACAGCCTCGCCGCCCCCTGCGGCACGCCACGCACCCCTCGCCCCTCGCCCCGCCCGCACGCGCCCTCCACGTCCACCGCTCCGCCCCGCGCCAAGACGTACGACATGTTTCGTCCCTCGAGCCACGGCACCCGTCTCCAACGCCACGCCCACGTGCCCGACCAAGGACTTACACGTGCGCCAACATTGCGCGTCACAACCTCCCTGCTCTGCACTGTTCGGGGCCACGTCGCAGCGAGTCCAGTCACATCACACATCAAGCCACACCATATCACGGCACGTCACGACACGACACATTACATGTGACGTCACATCACGTCTTACCTCGCCGTTCTGAAGCTCAAACTCTTGCGCCCCACCGTTACATCTCACGCTACTTTGTCACCCTCCACTGTGGCAGTTCCGCGCCGCATGACCTTATCCACACCGACCTTCACATGTCACCACACCCATATTCTCCTCACCCACCTTCACCCTTTCAGACTCGCATCCTGTCCACTCTCCCCTTCATTCGTCAGATTGTCTCGCGCCGTGTCCAACAACATCACCGTAGCAAACCACATCGATTCGAGGCCGCATTCTCACGCCCTCTTTACGCATCATTAAAGCGTTCCAGCCCCACGTTACTCATTTGTTCGAAAATATCCAAGTTAGCATTCAAGGTTACCAGGTCAAGAAATACAAAGAAAAAGTGCAGCTGAAAATGTGATAAATATTCTTTCGTTAATTCTGTGTTATTTACGCTTCATTATTTATTTACTTTCTAAACTGACGCAGAAAACTTTAATAAAAAGCTGCACAAAAGCGAAGTTCAAAATAACAGAACACGTGAAGCTGGTTTTGACACGATGGGATAGCATAGCAAGAACTAAATATTTTTCTGAAGTAAACAAAGTCTTTAGAACCATCTAGCAACGACTACTGTTTTTCTATTATATGACACCATAACTGAGGATAAAAATAGTCATGCTTATTATTATTTCTTCTAAACAAATACTTTTTATCAAAGATGAATTTCAAAGATTACTACATGAATTAAAAACAACATATTATTAAAATATGAATTTTCATTTAATTTTGACTACTTGCACGTATTATTATAGAGCATTTGGTAGAACACTTCACATGCAAGAGAGTATCACACAATGAAATGTGCATTACAGCAAAAGAATATTCTATTTCGTATATCCCCGAAATAATTGTACAATTGCTTAATGTTATGAATTCATAAGTACGTTAAATTCTAGGCGGAAATTATCAAGTTGTATTTTCAATCAATGATGTCCCACGAGTCTGTTCGTTTTGTTACAGCGCGTATAGAAAATGCGAATAACTCATTTTAGTCATTGCATTTATTTGCAGAATATGAAAACACGATCAACAGGCAAATACGTAGAAATGTAACGTTATGAAAATAAGCTTGATATTCAAGAGACATTTGCCAAAACAGAATCAGCAAAACATGCGATCAGGGAAATGATTCGTTTACGATTTATTATTGTTCCGCTAACGATTACTGCACATTTTGTTTTTCGATAAAATAATGTATTTAAACGTTATTTCTATAATACTAATAATCGAAGAAATTTTTTTGGGTAAGCAAGTCGGGTATCGTGTTTGAAAATATCAAAAAATTGCAGGTTCAGAAAACGTAAAATCCTGGAGAGCAATAACGATACATTACTACTCGGCTACTTAAAATTGGCAGACACCATTAACTTTTGGACTTATCCATTACTTCCTCAAACCTGTATATATCCAGTTCGTCCCTCATTTTTGTGCACTCGTTTCGACAGACGAGGTTGTTCTCGTAAACAATAACGACCATCTACTCCCCCGAGCATCCACTCTCTTGCACGATTCCCTCCACGCGCGCCGTCTTTCACGGGGTCTCTGTGCCGTGTGGCACCCCGGGGTAACGCTGACAACTGACCGCCGCGCCGCGGCCCCACTCGCCACGCTCCGCACGACGCCTCCGCCGACGCTGGGCGTCGCGACGCCAGGCGCCGGCGTCGCCCGCGGGGAAATTCGCGAGCGACGCCGCCCCGCGACGCCCCGGCCAACGCGTCGAGCACGCCCCGCGCCGCGGACGCCGAGACTGTGGATGGACGCTTTGACTCATGGCCCCTTCACACGAAGCCTTCTCCGCAGCGCTTCCGAGTGGCGCTTCTGCTTGTAGAGCATTGGCAAATGGAGGCATTCACACGAGTGGCAAAGTTGTGCTGCCGTATCGGGTATTGGCGTACTCTCTCCACCAGAAGCGCAGATGCGCTTCTGTGCGACTGCAAGCAGAAGGTTCAATGGCAGCCTTCACACTCGGTCAGGTCACTCGGAAGCGCCAAATAGTTGCCAACCAATCATGTAGACAGATGTAATTTATCTGATAATCTGTGGACTGGCAAGCGACGCCGATTATTGCAGCGATATCTCACTCACGACACTCGACATTGGCTCACAAACCCGCGCCATCCGCTATCTCAATGATGCTGGTCGGTGGCTGTGCTAAGCGCTGCCGAGCGGCTGTGTTCAAAGACGGGTTTAGGTTAAAGATCAGAGTGGATTTGAGAAACTTTCAGCGATTCATATTTTCAGCCACTTAACTGCTTCTGAGGTTGATGTAGAACAACAATTATGCGATACGAAAGAGGAAGCTACGCAAAGGCACACGACTTAATGTTGAAAACATTCATGTGTTTGTAACGCTTGGAAATGTCTTAGGGTACCACAGGGTTAAATTCAGACATAGATATACTTAGAAACGATTTATAAGGCATTTTTTTTTAAATTTTTACTCACAGAGTCTCGGTTTGTCGGGAACGATATTTGTATGTGTGCAGCATGTTAATTGGCATGTGCTTAATCATGTTCGCCAGGGTGAATGACAAGTTCAGATATTCTACAAAGGCACGTGACTCGGCGCAGCAATGTGTCGCGAAAATTCGAGGGAGGATTTACAACAGTAATTTAAACAGGAAAATATTAATACAACAACTTGTGGTCCGTCCTTAAAAATACTTTCGTAATTTGATAGGAAATGTTACTTTAATTTACATTACACGATAGGTAAATATGGGAAGGAATTACAATCAATTTACGATTCTTCATTCCGAGAACACATTTGCTCAGATTTTTTACATTTGAATACAAGTCAGGGATGAAAATCCGTGTTTGCGTGGGTGCGCTGTTGAAAACTCAAAAGGTAGCTTGCAAGCGAGTGGGAACTTATTAGCCCTGGACGTGTCAACCTCCACCACCACCTTTGGGACTCGAAGGCTTGGACCTCCCGATCAGCGCCTCAGAGGCAACAATGTTTCCACGGAGCCGGCGCAGCCGGTATGTCCTTCTAAATCTGCTTTGCTCCTTCAATGTGCTTCTTTTATCACAGCGTTCCCCATGAGGAGTGTGCCAGTAGCCAAACAACGTGAGAATCGCCGGACTAGTCCCGTCAACGACCGCATCGCGCACCCCCAAAAGACGTGGTGAGCTTCACAATCCGCGTGCCGTGCCGCGCCGCGCCGCCCCAGCGCCTCGCTCGACGCGGCAGGCGCGAGCTGAGCGAGGGCAAGGGCCGTCCTTGGGCGCGCCGCCGCTCTCCGCGTGAATACTGCATCAGCCCACGATTAGTCAGCGCCCGGGGACTCGCCGGCGCACGGGAGGCGGGGAGCGCAGGCCGCAGTGCCAGGAGAGGTGACACGGGGGCTGAAACGGTGGAGGTGGAGAGAGATGTGTTGGCGGAGGTAGTTAGCAAGCAAGGGTGGGGGAGGGTGAGGGGGCGTGGCGGAAACGGTTTGGCGAATGACTGGGAGGTATGAGCGGGGTTACAGTAGAAGGGAGATGAGGTGGAGGATGGGAAAGACGAGGTCGGGGAACAGGGATGGGGGCGGGGTATCGGCAGGAGTAGGGTGGCCGGTCAGGGGGCGGTGGCGGAGGGCGGTGAGGCAGAAGTGGTGAGGGGGGTGGGCGCGAGTCGTTGGCGGATGGCAAAGGTGGCGGAAGTCGAGGCGGAATCGAAGACTTAAGTCGGAGCGAAGGCAAAGACAAAGCGGAGGCGAAGGCGGAGGCGGAGAGGCCGGAGGCGGAGGCGAAGACGGAGCGAAGACGGAGGCGGGCAAAGGCGGAGGCGAAAAGACAGGCGGAGGCGAAGACGGAGGCGGAGGCGGAGGGCAAAGGCGGAGGCGAGGCGCGCGAAGACGGAGGCGAACGGAGCGGAGGCGGAGGCGGAGAGGAACGACGGAGCGGAGCGGACGGAAGGCGGACGGAGGCGGGGTGAGGCGGAGGTGGAGGCGGAGGTGGGAGGCGGAGGCGTGAGGCGGGAGGCGGAAGCGGAAGGCGGAGTGGCGGAAGCGGAGGCGGAGCGAAGACGGAGGGTCGAAGACGGACGGGGAGGCGGAGCGAAGATAGGAGGCGGAGGTGGAGGCGAAGACGGCGAGGCGAAGACGGTAGCGGAGGCCGGAGGTGGAGGCGGAGGAGGCGAAGACGGAGGGAGGACGGAGGAGCGGAGGCGGAGCGGAGGCGAACGGAGGCGAAGACGGAGCGAAGACGGAGGCGCGAGGCGGAGATGAGGCGGAGGCGAGTCGGAGGCGGAGGCGGGAGCTGGAGGAACGGAGGCGGAGGGGGAGGCGGAGCGGAAGACTTTGGCATGGCAGAGGCGGAAACTTTGACGCATGGCCGCCCCGGCGACGTCGGTGGGGGCGCGGCCTATTGGCGAGTGCCAGGGTGCGGGCGGTGCAGGGGGCGGGGTGCAGTCGGGCTGGAGCGCGGGCGGCGGCGGCTGAAGCGAACGTGCGGACTGCAAACACAAGCACGCGCCGCGCAAACTCGCGCGCACAAACACAGCGGCCGGGGTCGCCGGGGGACGCGCCAGGTCTCCGCGGTCGTGCGGGCTGAGGCGAAGGGTCTCTGACGTGAGGGTGTGCGGTGGCAGGTGTTAGCATTGCCGCATAAGCCAGGAATTACCAGTGAAAGTGGGAATTAGCACTGATTGGCAATCGTTGCTGTTCGATGATTGATTTAGGTGACAGTAAAAGGAGATTATAGTGATTTTCGTCGCGTGACTTGGAATGGTAAGAGAAGATTGTGACGGTGGATGCATGGGTGGATGAATGGGTGGTTGGCGGTGATGGTAAACAAATGAGTGATTGAATCATTACCAAGTGCATGAGTGAGTGCATGAGTGAGTGATGAGTGTGTGGATGGGTGAGTGAGTGAAGGGGTGAGTGAGTGGATGGGTGAGTGAGTGGATGAGTGAGTGAGTGGATGAGTGAGTGAGTGGATGGGTGAGTGGGGGATTGTTTGAGTAAGGATTGTTTCCGGCATATCAAAAACTGGGGTCATTCGCGCCTTACGTTTATTCCATTTCACATCCGAAGAGAAGTTAGAGATAGTGACAGAGAAAGTTGTGTTGATGGAGGTAGCGGTGATAGTAGTGGTTATAAAGGCAGCGAAATTATTGTATTAGAAGTTTATATGAAGTCGGAATGTCATTTAAGGTGGTTTTGATAGATTGAACGTGGTGGATTCATCCGATTGGATTAAATGAGTTTCTATGCTAGTAGCGGGTATTGTAAATGAATGGCCGAGAGCCGGTAAGAGTAGCGACATCACAAGAGTATAATTGGCGTGGTGCTACTTTGAGGCGCACACAGAGTTTCAGAATACCGATGACACACACACTCATACATATGACAAATTTATAGTATTACAATTTTGTTTTCAGATAATATTTTAATTAATTGGTAATGACAGTCTGTGGAATGGTAATAGCTTTTCGTATTATTTTTAATTACTGTGATTTTTATTCGTATTGCGATTTTGTTGAATGTAAACTGCCGATAATCGAAATGAAGCAATATTTAACATGTTTACTCTACATTTACTCGTGCCTCGGGCGCCACCCGTTGTTAGAGGCCTTGTTTCTGCATTTAACAACTAGAGCTATCCACTATTTCCTTACCAGGGACCGGCAATAAGAGTTTTTGTGTCGAAAATTCGCCGTTTGCCGGTGCACGAGTCTCTTTTTAAGTTACGAAAAAATCCGATTGAATTAAAAATAGTGAAAGGCTCTGTCGTAAATTTTGAGTAGGGTTGAAGTGTGGCTTAAAATAGTTTCGTTACAGCAGTTCACGTGGTCTGCCAATGGCTGACACACACACGCTGTCAACCTCCGCACCATCCTAGGCACGTGCGGACACGCCCACTCAGCCGCACGTAGGCAGGTTTGGACTAACGTCGGCCCGTTCGGAGCGAACGGGGCCCGGCGCGGTCAAACAGAACCGCGCAGTGCGGCCCCGGTTTGTTTTCTGCGCGGGTTGGACGATCGTGTACTGGGCGTGGGCGACGTGTTGACCCGCTGCGGGCTTTATAAGCGCCCCGTGTGTGATAGTTAACGAAAAGTGACCAACCGTCCGTTTGCTAATGCACACAATGTAAATTGTTATTGGGAATACCATTATTTTGATACTCTAAAAATGTGTGTGTAAAATGATGGCCATCTCACATTAAAAATAAATACTAATTTTTAAAAATGTCATTGCTATTTTAACGAACATTTTTTGCTGGTAAATGTAAATGTTTATAGTAAGGTTAATTTTTGTTTTGTCAGTTCAATGAAATAAAACTTGACAACTTAAAACAGTTGCTGAAAATCGCTTTAAAGGAATCGTGATTGTAGAGTACACGATATGTAAGCGATTTATATTTGTTTTGAAGTAAAACACAAATAAAACTTGAAACAACATGAAAATGCACGCAAGGGGCGTCATGCTAAGCTAGTTGTCTACAAATTCTCAATAAATTGGAAGTTGCACGTTTGCACGCTTTTTTTAAATTTTTTATATATTTTTAATTTTTTAATAAAAGAACCAAACTGAAGAGAGCTTAGTAATGCTTTCCCCTAGACTTCCAAAACTTGTTCAATGGTGGGCTGGTCGCAAGAAAAAAAATTATCTGTCATAACATTAGAAATGTATATTATGCTTTGAAAGATGCTCACTGTTTGCTCTTGGAAGAAAAAAAACGATCAAGAAGTACATTTCCGACTTTTGTTGGAAGCATGATCTATTAAATGCTTTTTCCCTTTAAGAAACGATACATACGAGAAACGTATTCGTTAAGTCTGCTTTCAATTCGCCTTGTTCACTTATACAATGAACATAGATTGAATGTAGTCTAAACGTTTTGGATAGTATAGGGGTGGGGGAATGATGTCGCTTTAACTTTTTGTGTAATTTTCATTGCCATGAGGGTCAAAATTGCAATTATCCACTCACGAAATGCACATAAATTGGTAGGCTTTTGCATCAATGAGTGCAGTGTTTTAAATTTTATGAGTATGATGTTGAAATTTTTTCACATATGTACTCCACAAATATTTTAGAAAATTTGCACTATATCAATATGCAACTGTGATTGATTACAACAAATTTTACGAACGTTAGTGGTGGATTATACAAACTCTGCAACTTATAGTTAAAACTTAAATACATTTTTAATATTAAACTTATTTAAATTAATATTAAACTTATATATTTTTCCATGTTCCACATGTCTGTTATAATGGAAATGAAAAGAATGTCCACATGAAATAGCGTAATTTTTGAAATTCTTTCAGAATATATTACGTAGAAGCAAACATCTACGGAAAAATGTTCATCACTAGAATAGCGCAGATAATGTTAAAACATGGTTTAAGAACCATGTATTTTATTAAAATTACAGTCGTATTCTTCAAGATCCCAACTAAACGATCCAGAGATGTTTTCTGTTTCCTTAACAGGAAGTAATTAATAATTTGAACGCTCTTTAACCGCTTTATCTCCAAGAATCTTACCTGTCGAACAAAACAGCTTCTCACCTTCTAAGAGGCACTTAGATGAAGAGCTTTCAACTACGAATAAAATTAAATTTGCGCGATTAGCAATTAACAGATATTTGGTCCTTTGATGAACATTTCGGCAATATAAGATATTGTGACCAGGAAAATAATTTGAATTAACGAAACGACCAATAGTATTGTGACTAGTTATTGACAACATACTATATATAATAAAATAGATGAGAGAAAATATATCCTAAAATATGATGCAAAAAACAGAGATCACTTACGTAGAATAATACATTGGAATGATTACACTCTTTCGAAAACTCTAAACACATATGATATGGATTTAACCCTGACTTAAATAAAGAATTACGATTTACATTAAAATCTCGGTTTTTTTAAAACGTGTTTGGAAACATTTCTTTCAATGATAGTGCAAACGCCACTTCACATGGCTGTGAGAAAGCACAGGAGAAAGCGCAGCAAAGCTCCAAACGTCGATTTCGCAGCACGCCTCCCACGCGCGACGCTTCCCGCCCCTGAGCCCTGCGCGGAAGATAAGCGCTTCGCCCGCTGCCTTTCTCTCTGCCTATCGTTTCGATGAATCCATAAGCGACCACAATATCGGTGCTGCCCAGCGGCAGATTGAGATCTGCTCTCC
>BOPP01000131.1:1319979-1349018 GCA_017312745.1 Gryllus bimaculatus
CACCGATCCCATGCGCCCCGCCCTCGACCGGATGAGGCAGCTGAGGGAAACGGCTGTTGCCAGTGTCAGGGGCGGAGCCAGCCGATCATTATAGATCCTTGTTAAATAATAAACGTACTTTTCTTAAATTTCAGATAGTTTTGTGGTGGATATATGATGAATGTAAGTAAGCATGTACTTGGAGCGACAGCCCGTGAATGGGCTCAGGCCTAGCGGCGACGTTCCTAACTCGCGACCATGGGTTAAGGGGGTACGTGTGGTTAAGACGTAGACATCCCCACGCTCTATTCCGGTCTTCTAATGATGAAAAGTAAATTTTCTCATCATCACACAGCAACATACACTGGGACAATGCAAGGAAAACACACACTATAGTCTTGGCTCGACCAAAAGTCGAACCCGGGGCCACCTAGTGGAAAACGAGCAAGCCGACCAGGAGCTAGCCACGAGTGGATATATGATACTAAACTGTATTTTTTTAAAATAATTATCCTATTCAAACATAAATAAATATTTAAATCAATTTTTCCTATAAAAGAAGGTAACAAACAAAATCTCTAGGCCTTTTTGACGAGGGTATGCCTCCTTGCCATCCCCCTGGGTCCACCAACGCCTGTTATAGCGTGTCCGTCTCGGACAGCTCCTGACTAGAGAAGAATTCTAGCGACCGACTGCGCAGATCGGCAGTTTTCCGTGGTTTCCCCGATCGACACTAAGCGAATGCGGGAGTAGTTACATAACACAATGGCCACGGACGGTGCGCGACTGTTCTTTCCCTTTCCTTCCTTCTATCCTCTCTCCTTACTTACACTCACATGCACTACACTACAGCATTTTCGGCAGATCAGTCGGGAGCATAGGGGTTCCTGGTTGGGGAAAATTCCTACAAGTCGACGTAGGTGGACAACGGACCTGTGACGTAGACAAGGCAGTGAAGAATACAGTAAAATTATCTTTATTTTCAATTTTGAAAACAACTGTCAAAAGAGAGAGATAGTCTATACTACACAAATAGTAAGGAAGATGTTCCGTATAAGAAATGTTTCATTTTGTTTCACATATAATTAAATACATGAAATATGGGTTCGCCTGATTTTTAATTTACTTCTCAAACTAAACAACTTTTATATTGGTTAAGTA
The DNA here is from genome assembly GCA_017312745.1 of Gryllus bimaculatus. NCBI lineage: Eukaryota > Metazoa > Arthropoda > Insecta > Orthoptera > Gryllidae > Gryllus > Gryllus bimaculatus. Next base: position 1,321,120 of record BOPP01000131.1, read on the forward strand.
TATACAAGAATATGGATCGTAATCGCATACATTACATTCAAAGGTTTTTGTTTATGACGAAGAGTGTAAGCACAGGAAAGTTTAGAGACGGCATGAGAGTAGAAAAAGTTAAAGAACGTCGTGAACTAGGTTCTGATACCTAGTTTCAGACGATGGTAGCTGCAAACTGACGATGGATGAAAAGTATCAAAAATTGATCACAAAGAAAGTGACAGATAATTGTGACCACTGCAATGGGAGGATCGTAAGCACCAACATCTTGGATGCGGGACACTCCAGTGATGACAAATAAGTCTGGATGGGGGAGCAGAATGCCTTTCCTATTTAATTTTTATGCAAAGTTTATGATACTGATCTGCAGGAAGAAAAAGTCCAAATCACTGTGTTACAGTGGCGTGTGGTGCTGAACTCCAGCTGTCTGCGTCCGGCACAAAAAAGGTCTACCCCATCCCAAGCATATATTATACTTGTAGATAGTAATGTATTTGAATTAATTTATTTTAGTCAGTCATTTTGTATTATATTACAGTCCTTAAAGCATGAACTAAAATTTTACACATGTTTAAATGTTCATAACTAGTCTAATTCGTCCACATGAAATTCGTAACATTATCAAAAACTTTTACTTATAAAAATAATTAACATTTCATGTTATAAATAAGATTTTTATTAGTAATTCAATATTAATTTATTTTGTTCGTCAACGTATACTGTTTATAGTCGGTGTTTGTGGTTTATTGAATTTATCAATAATCCGATTTTGCCGATTCGAATCTGATTTGGCCACCACCTTACTTCAGTGAGTATCTGCGGGATCTGTTGATAGTTACGTGTTTTCTTGTATGAAACTGACAGACAGCTGTCAGATTTGTGCTGCACTACTAAACTTGTTGCGGTAAATTTGGCACTCTTCAAGAGCTCAATGCCCAGCAATTTATGCTGGCAAAGCGCAGCTCGAATTCTCGGTCACTGCTTGACGTCATTGACTTGATACTGCTTAACTCTCGTTCAAAACAGCACATGCCAAACATTAAATCGCATTAGATATGTAGGTGCGCATATTAAGAAAAATCAAAGCCTATTTCCAATCACAGGAGAGAGTAAGGGTCAGAAAGCCAGAGAGAGAGAGAGAAAGAGAGAGAAAGAGAAAGAGGGAGAAAGAGAGAGAAAGAGGGAGAAAGAGGGAGAAAGAGGGAGAAAGAGGGAGAAAGAGGGAGAAAGAGGGAGAAAGAGAGAGAAAGAGAGAGAAGGAGCGACCGAGAGAGAGAGCGAGAGAGAGCGAGAAAGAGAGCGAGAGAGAGAGAATCAGAGAGAGAGAGAAAGAGACGTACAGAGTGAGAGAGAGACGGACAGTGATAGAGAGAGAGTCAGAGAGAGCGAGAGCGAGAGAGAGCGCGCGAGAGAGAGTGAGCGCGAGAGCGAGAGATTGCGAGAGCGAGAGAGCGGGAGCGCGAGAGAGAGAATCAGAGAGAGAGAAAGAGACGGACAGAGTGAGAGAGAGACGGACAGTGATAGAGAGAGAGAATCAGAGAAAGAGAGAGAGTGTGGCAGGATATTAGGTGGAAAATCGGAGATGGCCACAGAGACTTATAGAAGGACGGGACAGCGAGAAGAACCCCGCCGGTGCGACATGAACTGTTAGAGTGGAGAAAAAACGACGAAAGGCGCGGCGAGACCGCGAGCCGCGGAAAGGGTCGAATATAGAAAAATGCTCCGGAGGGCTCTGGGAAGACGAGAGGAGTGGCAAGCGGGGCGGGGCGGGGCGGAGGCTGCATGCGGTCGAGAGCTCGCTTGTTACGGCGCCAGCGCCGTCGAGGGCTGTTGGGGCCGGCGACCTCCCCGCTAATGGCGAATTACGGAGAGCAGAACGGCCGCCCATCCTCCGTGCGCCTACGCGCGGCCGCTAAGCAGCGACTCTTATAAATAAATATCCCCTCGACGCACGCAAGCCGAGAGCGCGGGAGCGCTGCGGCTGCGCCGGGGAAGGGGGACACGAAAGGCAAGAGGCGCGCGCCTGCGTCTGTGTGAGAGCCAAGAATGAAGGGTTCGAGAGGCGAGGGACAAAGGCGGAGGAGGTGGAACGACTGGCGAGGAGAACGGGAAAGGAGGGGGAGAGACGGATGTGAGAGAAGGCGATGGGTGATGACACACGATGGGAGGAGTGGTGCCAGGCGGGGAGAAGGGCGAGGAGGAAGACTCAAGGAGTGAGAACGGGGGGAGCTTGGGGACAGGGGGACGAGGATGGAGAGACGGCTGTTGAAGAGGGAGTGGGAGTGGCGAGAGGAGAAGGCGATGGGTGATTACAAACGATTGTGAAGAGGGATGAGGAAGAAGAGGCGTGGAACGAGAGGCCATGGACAGGAAGTTTGGTGGGGGCGGGGACCACGTGGGCGGAGAGAGGAGGCCGTGAATTGGAAGAGGAAGGCGAGAAGCAACAGAGATAAAGGGGGATGACAAACGAAGGGGGCGAACAGTGAGATGGGAGAGGCGAGTACTGAGAGGCCGAAGCTTGAGGGTGGCAGGTCCGAGGACGGGGTGAGGAGCCATGGTGTGGAAGAGGGGGGGGCGGGAAGCGACGGGAGGGCGCAGGGGGCCGTGGAGTGGAATAGGAAGGCGAGGAGAGAGCAGGGTGGACCGAGCGGGAGGGGGCGCGGGCGACGGGGAGTCGGAGTGGGGGCAGGGCGATCCTCTCGAGGGAATAGAGTTTTTACCGCCGGAGACAGGCCTCGGCATATTCCGGCCTCGCCAGCACGCGCCGCGCCGCCGCGGATATTCGCATCCCGCCATTGTTTGAGCCCCGCAGAGGAGGCGGAGAGGGAGAAGGGAAGGGAGCGGGAAAGAGTTTTTGCCCTACAGCCTCACGCGCACAAAAACTCTTCATGCTCTGCTCGGCAGGCTAAAATACCCGGTTTCCACTCCGACGTCGGAGCAAACGCCCCGAACATTCAAACAACGCGGCGCTGGATAAACGCGGGTCAATTTGAAAGCGGATTCAGCAACGCGTGAAGAGACGGCGCGGGGAAGAGACATGGTGGAGGAGGAGGAGGAAGAGGAGAGATAGGAAAGACTTTCAGAAGCCTGTGAATGAAGGGAAATGAAGAGGGTTGACTTTACAAGGTCTGAGCCTTATTGCGCGCATTTACAAGCGTGATTGAGGAATATTTGGCGTTGGAGAGTATAAAGCAGTAAGTGATTGTTTTTTAAAAATAATGTTCTGCCTTGAATAATAAAGCTTTCATCAATTTTAGTTGAACGGAATTTAGCTTATAATATTTTCATTATTATGGAAAATTTGTGAACTGAAATACATGAGTGTTTTAATAAGAAATATCTTCATAGAAAAGTTCAAGTTGAGCTCGCCCTCTTACGTTTCTTTAGGAATACAAACCAAATTGAATCACACAAAATAATCCGCTAGTAGCATTCGAATTGGAAAATTAGAGCAATAACTGCATTCATCTGGTGCCGCCATATAATGATAATGTGAGGTGACGTAAACAGATATATCGCAAATGCCAACGAAAGGGTCGGTCTCATTTGGTGACCTTTACACTCTTGGGATACGTAACTTTTTCCGTATTACTGTTCTGTTTTGTCGACTTAAGAAAACCTAACAGAGGCACTAAAAAGCTACTCTTACTGCCAGCGTTCGTTGAAAGCATTCCAGTCCGCCGTCCGTAACCAGGTAAACGTATTTAACCACGTTCACTTACGAGCGCGTTCCCAGACGTACAGGGCCGCTCTCTCTGGTGAACTGCATCCCATGTTCTCTGAGGGCTATGACATCTCAGCAGCAAACTCGTTGCCTCAAAACCATCGTCGTCCAGGAAGTCCTAGGGGTTGAATTCCGACAGTGGAGGATTTTTAACCTTAGCTAGAGGGTTGCAATAAAACACTACCTGGGGGAGATTTCTATCTAATTGCGATTGCTATCGCTGCTCTGATAGTAAGATGCTACTATAGCAGTGCGAGTTTGGGATAGAGATGGAATGACGAGATTGAAATGAGAAATTGACGTTGAGATGGCAAGTTCACGTCCAGATGACAAGGTGACGTCGAGATGACAAGTCGACGTCAAGATGACAAGTCGACGTCAAGATAAGTCGACGTCAAGATGACAAGTTGATGGGAGATGACACGTTGACATCAAGATCCAGATGAGATGTCGACATCGAGATGACCAGTCAACATCGAGATCAAAATGATAAGTGTACATTGACATCGAAATAACAAGTCGACATGGCGATCGAGATGATAAGTCGACATAGGGATGACAATTAAACATCGACAACCAGATAAGATGACATCGAAATGATAAGTTGTTAAATGTCAAAATGTTAAGTGTTCATTGAGATCGAAATAACAAGCCGACATGGAGATCGAGATAATACGTCGACGTAGAGATCACAAGTAAACATCGGCAGCCAGATGAGATGTCGTCATCGATATGGCAAGTCAACAACGAGATCGGAATGACAAGTCAACCTGGTGGTCGAAATGACAAGTGGCCCTAGAGATCGAGCTGGCAAGTCGACCGAGAGATCGAGAAGCGTCGAGAGGGGTTCGAGCGGGGGGGGGGGGCTGATGCCACGGCGCCGCGCGCAGAAGAGCGGTCGCCGCCGCCCTCGCGGATATTAATTCGCGGCGGAAGGGCCAGGCGGCGTCCGGAGCGCTCCATATTCAGCAGCGGGCGGGGCGTATCTCCCGAGCGCACGCTCCCGGCTCCCCCGCCCCCCGCGCCCCCTTCCCGCACCCCAGCCCGTTCCGCCGGGCCCTTCTCCCGCGCCGGCCGCTGTGGCTAAACGCCGCGTTCCCATGATTGACAGGCAGAACGGCTGCAGCGCGCGCGTGACGTCACATCCGGAAGCCGGCTCGTATCCCCGCCCCCGCCCCCGCCCCGTCCTCCCCGCCGCTGCAGATTCGCGCTGCGCTGCCAGCTCGGGCCCGCGAAATTCACGCAGAAACAGCGTGCGTGGGCTGGGGCGAACGGCCCGGGCAGCTGCTGCAGGAGGCTACGGGACAGAGAAACCGAGGCGGACGGCCGGTCGAAGGAATCGCCAGAGAGGGAGAGGGCAAACAGGGAGAGAGGATAGAGAGAGCGTTCGAGAGTGGGAGGGACACAGGGGAAGGGGAGGGAGAGGAATGCGAGAGGGAAAAGACAGGGAGTGAGAGTGGGGATGAATGGCATAAATAGGGTTGATAGAGGTGAGAGTGGACAGATGTAAGGGCAGCAAATGAGAAAAGAGAGTGAGAGGAAAGGAAAAGAAACGAAAGGAAAGGAAAGAGGGGGTAGAATGAAACAGAACAAGGACTTAATTAGGAAACTAATAACTGATTACATGGAATGAAGATATAATGAGAACATATGATTTGTATTATTAGAAAGTGAAAGACATTGAGAAAAAATAATTTAAAGTTGATAAAAAGGATCAACAAACCATCATACGTAGTTGAGTGAGATCTCAGACAGTAAACGAGGCCAGAGCGATTGATGACTCCAGTGTCGAAAGCGCACGGCTCTTACCTCTAATTTAGTAACTACGACATATTCACATCTTTTATGGAATAATGGCCAGTACGGAGCCTTAAGGAAATACTGCGCAATACGGTGTTAACTCTATATAGGGAACATTTTTGGTGGAAAGTAATCCGAGAACAGTGCTTATATTAAATTACATCATGTATTATTATTATTATTATTATTATTATTATTATTATTATTATTATTACAATTTACTTTAAAAATTATTGTTTTCTGATTAAATTAACACTCTTATTAAATATCGCACAATAATGATTATTTATGCTTCTTTTCTCTCTCGCGCTAGTATTATAACTCCTCTTCCTTGAATTATTTGGTAGAAATAAAATAGCATATTATTTTCATTTCTTTATTCATTAAAATTTTACTAATTAAAACAAAAAAATATTTCCCTCTCCAGAGACTTATATAATCCCCGGAAATCTTAAGGGAGAATACAATTTGCTTCAGAACATCCCCATATTTTGTTGTTTTTTTACGTAATTTCAGGTCAACATTTTTTAGTTTTTGAGTAATTTGGACACATGAACTTTCCTAAATTGACCACCTCCCAATCATCACTTTCGTGAAAGGAGTATCTGAAAATTTCAAAGAAAAGAGTAATTATAATAGAACTACATTATTAATTACTAGATCAATTAGAACAGTCTTCTGAACTTACTGATATTTTTCTACTCCATTTTTATCAACCCTCATCCATCTCGCATTCTTCAGTTACATTTTTTCTCCACTGACAGTCTTTATGTTGTTCAACCTAAGTTGGTTAGGTTGGTTATTTTTAATATTTTTCTGCCAGCCTGGTCATATTAGTTGGATTTTTCCTTCTAATTTTACTTATAATTGATACGTACTTATCAACACTATAAATGTTGTATTTTTTCCGTATTGTTTTTCAAATGCAGCAAAGTCTCTCGGCATCCATAAACATGTGACCCACGTATTGAAACTTATAATCAACAGTGTCAAAATATCCCTTTAAAATCAGATATTGACGAAAACAAATCTTGAGAAAATTTTTGTTTTGGCCACGTGCAGAACCGCTCCAAGCACGAAGATCTCTGAAAGTCTTTGAAGCTGTATCAAAGTACGCCTGCAAACAGCTCGCGACTTCATTGGCACCCTTGTGAACTTTTTTTCCCTTCCAGAGACGGAAACGCATTTTCCTTGTTATTAACAATAACATGTTTCCCCAAATTATACAGTCATAACTATTTCAAATACAATGAGACACTGACAATTTTTGAAGTGGCAGAGCTTTCTGAAGGTCATAAGAAATTTATAAACATTTACCTGGCTTTCAATCTATTAACTTTTTGCATATTAAATGCAACACGGTAATTCATGATGTGTTCGTCACCTTTTTCACCACTGTCACATTTTACAGTTGTCTTTCTTGAGTGGTGCAAAACCGAGATTGAATTTAGAAACAAAAATAATTATAAAATAACCCTGATAGGTATTTGTTGGCCTGCAATTCACTCTTATTTGCATAGATGATACATTTTGGTAACTGATATCTCACTAGATAGATATATCGCTTAGGGTTTTGAGTTCTGAAGATTCGTAGGCAGGAAATTTCCTAATGTGTTCAGAAAGAGATAAAATATTTTCCTCTGAGAGTAAGCTTTTCCCGTTCAGATCCAGCAAATAAAATGTCTCAAATAATGATTATTCCTCATCGACAGAAAATCTACTGTTGCACTTTAGTCTACATTAGTTGTCGCAGAACACATCGGATATTTTTTAGCTGATTTCTTAACTGATACAATATAACCGCTTAATTTCACCATATACCGAGCGCACCGCGCACATATTCCGAGCTCGCTTTCCCGCATTCCTCAACCACAGTTATGGAGAACAAGTTCCTTTTCGGCTGACATTTTGATCATGGTTTGGGGCATCCTCATCCCCAAGAATGAAATGTCCACCTGAAGCTGCGTTTGATGTTCAGTCCCCTACTAAAATTTGATGATTATATACATTGGAAATTTTACACTTATTAGTATCTTTAAAAAAATAAATATTTTACAAGATATATGTTACGATCTACTTACATTAAATTTGTAGCATTCCATCACACACTATACATAATAACAACCAATAGGAACAGTATCCAGTTCTGATTTACTATGTACTTTCAGTACACATTCTTGTGTACTACGTTTCTCTGGTACAATTTAATGAATACCCTCTTCACTTTCTACTGAACTCTCATTAGAACCTATACAAAATACGCACTGCCTACGTACATTATAATAATTTGTAACATTCTATCACACACCAATTTCTTTGACAATTGCGATGAAGAAAGTTCACTTACGATATTTTGGTATATCAGATTCTGGATCCACTTTCTGTTATTTTCAGTAGCTCTTGAACAGCATAGCCACTACTTTCATACGTAATACCTTTCATTTTAAGAAATGGTAGATAGTAGAGATTAAATATAATACAAATATAACAAAACTACAGGCAGTATTCACCGATCTCACATGTTCATCGAATAGAAAAGGGATAAACTCTCGGCTTCCGAGCCTCCGACACTACCAATTCAATGATGCCAACTCGACCATCGCCTCACGGTCGTGTGCAATAGGTGCCAACTGTTAAGTTAACACCGTCCCGCTGTAAACTCTGAGATAACATCTTAGGTACACCGTTTTCTCCGTGTGATGCGTTGACACCTCATTCACATCAATTATTTCGAAAAAATTGAGATTGTTATCAAAACTAGTAAAGCAATAATAGCCAACTCCCAGAAAATTGGTTTTGACGATTAAACTAAAAATCAGAAAATGTTATTTAACCCTTTCATTCACTAAGCCCTTCAATTGCAGAGTTACTTTTGGGTGAAGAATACGAGAAGCATTATAACGTAATGAAGTCAAGGCACTTAGTTGAATATAGGTGAGGGAGGGCAATCGTTCCAACACGTTTGTTCAGGAAGACGGCTCTGCGCGCGTAGGCGGAAAGTGGCACTTTGGAACTCGAGGTCAGCGGAGGGGAAGGGTTTAAATCTCTTTTGGCGCGACCCGCGCTGGGGGTCTACAAAACCGGTGATTAAGGACAAGTTGTAGAAGCTGAATTGTAAAGAGACTGTCAGATTTAGTTTGATTTGTCAGAAACCCTCGGTTTAATTTGAATGGGGAAAACGGCATTAAATGGATGTAATACTATGCAATTGTATGCAAGTTGGGAAACCAAAAAATATAGGACAACCAATAAACAAAGTGTGTGTTTTATTCCCGCACATTTTCGTGAGCCCTCGCTTCGCTGTTGCGAGAGGAGTGGGGATTACTGTTATGTTCACGAAAATAATTTTATATCAAACTGATTTGTTCATTTATCGATTCAAAACAGTTTCTATTACATGGGATAAAACATTTCTGGTTATCAGATTTTGTCTACAATGATATTATTTACTCTTAATTCAAGTAATGTTGACAAAGTAGTGCGAGTAGATACACCGGGGCTCAAGAAAACGTGCATCTATAATACTTCATGCTTGGTTTCGTAGCGCTGTTCATTTGAGCAGGCACAGCCCCGGATACAATAAATGCTAGAGGTATGGAGATGGCATTAGAAGCCGTGATACTGTAGAAAGAAAAAATAATCAGTCTTTCAAAAGGTAGTGAGCTGAACACACGTAAGCAATATGTATTCTAACGATAAGCAAGAACGCGAAAATAGGGGTATCGAGAACATTCCATTCGAGCTATATGACACCCTAGAATAATATCTGAGAAGTCATCGCGGTAAGCGTAAGAACTTTATTGCGGAAAGATAAACTAAAATCCGTGAGTGGTATGTAATAAAATTAGTAATGTCAGCAACTTTCACAGCTGAATGGGATAATTTGTATTCTTACAATATCCTATTACGTTTCACAATTGTCATCTTCTGGTTGCGTTAATAAAATAGTATCTACTTATCTAAATAAATGTTCTCCTTTCCACCCATTTCTTTCGAAGAAGTCATTCGACAATAATTAGATGTAATAAAATCGCAGATATTGTCGCTTGGCTGCTCCTCCTGTCAGTAGCTATCTGCCGAAACTCTCTCATCGCCCATAACCACCGGTGCGGACAATCGCGAGCCGCACGGCGCCCTCTTCTGGGTCGCATTTTGTCCGCCCGCCGCCCGCCACGCCCGCCGCCCGCCGCCCGCCGCCCGCACGCCGCCCGCCCACGGCCACCGCCAACCACCTACCGGCCCACGGCCCACCACCCACCACCCACCGCCCACCGTCCATTGTCTCGTCTTCAGATGTCCGCACCCCCATTCCACGCCTCCACCTCTCTCCCTCTTTCCTTCCTCTACCCACTTGTCTATACCTTCCACTGCTCTTAGCCCCCTCCTGCCGCCTCGCCTTCACCCTCATCTCTGAACTCCCCCCCTCCACCTCCGCCGCCACCCACCGCTGCCGCGCGCACAGCAGCAAGGTGCAGTGGCGCGTGCGGCCGCGTCATTTATTAGTGGAAATCTCGCCCGCGCTCGCGGCCGTCTCGCGCGTTCACCTTGGCGCGCGTCTGTTCGCTGCCAACCCTCCTTCGACCCTGTCTTCTCGCTCTGCCGATGCTGTCTCTCGCACCAGTCCTGTCACCCTCTCACCTGTTATCTCGCCCTCCCACCTTTCGTCTGCTGCCCATTCTTCCCATTTACTCTTCTACGTGGTCTCTTCCTACTGGAGCGCCAGGCCGCTTCCTTCTCCTCAACTTACTTGCCCAGCCTCCAGCCCCCTCTCTTACCCTTATTCTAGCCAGTCCCTTCAATCTACCTCTCCTTCTCTTGCTGATATTCTCGCATTTTCTGTGGTCATCATATCCGCCTTCTTAGCAACTTTTCTTCCTTTCGCTCATTCTTTTGGTCACTCTCTCACCCACCTTCTCATGAACTCGGGCTCTCCCCTGTATCTCGCCTTACTCATCGCCCGGCTTCTAGTTGACCCCAAGCCCTCCCCCTCACCCGTCTTCTCGAAGACCATCTTGCCCGTCCTCCTCTGAAAAAAAAAATCGTCGCCCTCCAAACAGTGACCATCTCGCCCCTTTATCTCGCCTAACCCTCCTCTTTCTCTCTCACTCCCCCATTCTCTCCCCCTCGCGCACAACCTCACGCCCTCTCTCTCGCCCGCTCACGCCCCACCACCCGCCCGTCCCCCAGCCTGGCGGCCCGCTGCAACGCTCGCCCGCGCTGCCCGCCTGCTCACCCGCCCGCACACTCGCTCGCTGACACATGAATGCTTTCAATCCCGCATTACACCGGATTAAATTCCCGCAAAAAGTGAAAAACGCTGATTTATGGCGAAAGGCCGCGGGGCTGCGCTGGAGTCGGGCGCGCGGCGCGGCGGAAAAGCGGCGGACCCGCGCGGGAAGAGCAGGGGCGAAGGGAAATGGCGGGCCGCGCATATGGGCGGGGCAAGGGCCGTATGCCTCCACGCAACCGGAAGATGTCATGATAGCGCTGGTGAAATGTAAAATGGAGGAGAAAAAATGTAAAAGTTAAACGAACCCTACAACGGAACACAGAACAGAAAGAGAAGTTCATGAAAATTGAAGAAGAAAACGTTACTTTGTTAGTGAGATTGTCAGTCTTGATAAACATAGAAATAGAAGTGACTAAAAGTAGTTAGTAGAGTTTCAGGGATAGAAAAGATGAAAGACAGGGACGAATATAGAAAAGATAAAGTTAAGTCTTTGGAACATGGCAACAGGTACTGTAAGTAAAATAACACAAAGCAGGAACTAATAAAATAAGGAAGACTAGAAAATACATTGCGACAGAGAAATTTTGCGAACTGAACAGCCAAATGAAGTATTGAAATTATTACGAGGAATGTGAATAAGAGGGGCTACATTGTTTCTAACTGCAAGAATAAAAAAGCGGCTCTAGTCTCCTATACAAAACGGAGCAAGTGTGATACCGGTGACGTAAAAGGGAATGATTATTTGCAGTTGTACATTGCGATTACAGGTTGCAACATATTAAATTATAAAGAAATGAGACATAGCATGTAATGAAAAATTGCGTGCTATATTTCAGGAAAGCCATCATGGCAGTACTAGCACACCCATATCTTTCTACAATGTGACGAATTTCCTGCGTGCTCACCGTCCATCGAATGGGCTCGGATGTTTCATGGAATAAATACAAACGTGCCGATGGCTTAACACGCCAAATAAATCCCGCCCTCCACACCCAGCTCCGCGCCCGGTGCGCCCGGGAAGATACCTCGGCGCGCCTGCAGACGCGCGCACGCACGGGCGTTGATGTAACGCAATTAAACAGTCGAGAGGCGGGTCGCGAGGCGCCTCGGACCGACCCGCGGAATGAAAACACAGCTCGCTAAATTGAAGCGAGCCGGCGCCGTTCTCATGATTAATTATAGAAAATGTTGTTTATTCAAATATTTAATTAGCAGAGAGACCGAGAGGGAGGCTAGAGGAGAGGAGAGGCAAGGGGAGAGGCAAGAGGAGAGGAGAGGCGAGAGGCGAGAGGAAAGGCGAGAGGAGGAGTGAAGGGAAGAGGTAAGAGGAGAGGTGCGAGAAGAGAAGACGAGTGGCGAGAATAGAGGAGATGGTAGGTGAGAGGAGAGGAGTGGCAAGAGAAGAGGAGAGTGAGAAGAGAGAGGTGAACTAGGAGGGAAAGAAAAGAAGAGAGAGGAGAGTGAGAAGAGAGAGGAGAACTAGGAGGGAAAAGAAGAGAAGAGAGAGGAGAGGAAAATGGTGAGTAGGGAAGGAATTAGAGAGAAGAGTTGAAGATAGAGGATAATAAAGGAAGAGAAGTGACGAGAGAAAAAGAAAAAGGGAGGATGCAGAGAAAGAAAGAGAGAGAGAAGAGAGGAGAGTGAAACAGAGAGAAGACAGGGGGAAGCAGAGAAATTAAATTTAATTAATGGGCTAGTACCCCCACCGGCCGTGGGAGCGCGTACGCTTCGCGACCACCTGCATACGCGAGGCAACTCTCGGGCTTCGTGCGGGAGCGCGCAGCGTGGGATAATGGGATAGGTTTCAGAGATTCATTTCGGTGTCACATACATCACCCAGGCTGCATTTGCGGCGCAGATGTCGCAATTGAGCGCCCTGTTTAGCAGTCATTTCACCACCGGGGGCGGGGGGGGGCGATGGTTGCGTGAATGGTGTTTGCGGCGGGGTGTCAAACATGTGTGACGAGCGCCGGGTGAAGGGCGCAAAAGAGCCAAATGACAGGGGAAGTGTGTGTGAGTGCGGTAATCACTCTATTGCTTCGTGGATCGCAATCGGACTGCGTGTTTGTTAGGTTGTAGGAACACATGTTGCTCGTCCTATGAATGAGCTTAACTCTCACTCCATAAGAGAATGTACTGGAATATAGTTTGGAAGGTTGTAGGCTATGATGTATAGCACACTTCCGTCAGTACTGACTTCAACCAAGTATTCAACAATTATCTAAGAAATTTTACGAAACACGAAACTTTATTTGTATTTATACAATACATAACTGAATAGAGCTCTTATTGGATACAGTTCTGTGTTTTGAAGGTTAAAATGCTGTTCTTAATACAATATATGTACCAAAAATAACTTTAAATATTTTTTGAAATGTTTTATGTAGCTTCTGTTTCATTTTGAACGAAATATTTTAAAGCTCGTTTCAAGGTAATAGGAGCCACGGATAAATATCCATCGTTACTGGCTTGTTATAAAAACGAAAAGAATTATTTTCTCTGATGGTTAAGAAAGCAGATGAAGCGAAAGGCACTGAGGATAATAATTACTGAAGTCAGCTACGTGACAGAAGAAAGAAATACAATAACATTGAGTTCCAGAATACTAGAAAACATTAATTGGTCTTAGCGTCCTATCCTGCGGTTATCCTGGACGGCAAAATCAACATTAATGGGTCCAAAATTACGAGATAATAAAACATTTCACTAAAATGTTAGCAAAAAATATTAATAACTGTGTTAATGTTTCAATGTTTTACGATTAAATATTTTGAAATAAAACAGTCGTGCAGGTATGGAGAAGTTAATGTTAAGTTATGAGATATCGGTAACTGAACATTAAAAACATCGTAAAGATTGACTAATAATTGTTTCTCCACACGAATGTAAAGATAAATAAATTAGAAATTCGTTGAAAATATCATTACATTAAATTATTTTCTAGTGTTTGGATTTAATTTATTCACATTATCTACATTAATTGTCGAAGACAATGAAACAGATGAGATAATGCAAGATAACATCATTTTTATCACCAACTTTTTACTATGTTTTGATTATGTTTAAAAAACACATAGGAATATTCTTTTTTTTAGAAAAGAGGATGTCAACTTGCATGACTACTTCAATAGCAAAACAAATTCACCAGCAGCTGAAAAGTCGAAAGCGACTGAAACTGAGGTTGACGTGTAGAATCAAGCCTAGAAATCCTTTCAGCAAAATTATTTCTCATCTCAATGCAGCGCACGCACGTTCACGCACATGGCGGCGCCCGTCCTGCACCTTCCTCACCCTTCCACGCCGCACACCTTCCGCGCACGGGTCCCGGCCGCCCCCGCGTAATACATTTCCGCGCAATATATCTCGCAGCGTGACGCGCCGTTATTTATCGATTCCGGGCGCGCGAATTTAGCGTATTCGAAAGAAATGAAAAAGTCCCCTCGCCGCCCGCCCATCCACGCCTCCGCCGCACGCCCACGCTCCCGAACGCGCACTTCATCCCACGGGGGACCCGGCCTGGACGCCCCGTTTGTTCCCGTTCCTCACGCCCTATTCCATTCGCTCGCAACGCTCCTCTCCAATCTGTCTCCTACTCTCCCGCCATCCCTGCCCATCTCCTCCCTGGCCCCACCTAACTCCTCCCCGTCCAGCTACTCCTCGCCACTCCGTTCCTTCCCACCCAGACCTTCCACGCCCTCTTCCACCCACCCAGTTTCTCTCCACCCCTCCCTCCAGGCCCCTTACCTCCCCGCCCAGCTCCTCTTCGTACCGCTCCTCCATCTCTACCGCGCTCACCTTCTCTTCCGCCCTCTCCGTCTCTTCTCTGCGTCCAGCTACTCTACACTCCTCAGCTCTTCCCCGTCCACCTCCACCCCGGCCGTCATCTCTCCATCCACACTCTACTCGCTTCATCCCTCTCCAACGCATCCCCGCCCACATCTCGCCAACAGCTCCCGCCGTCCATTTCCTCGCCGTCCAGCTCCTACCCGTACCGCTTGTGCTCGTCCGTCTCCTCTATTCCTCGTGTTTCTCCTCCTCACCCAACGTATTATCACGCCCCGCCCACCCCGCTCACCAATTCATCACCCGCACCCCCTAACCCCACTACATCTCTTTTCAACCTTCTTTACCGTCCATCCTTTTTACCTTCTATCTGCCCGACTCAATTTCACTGCCACACTCCATGTTCTACTCTACTCTTGCACTGAATCACACCAGCGTGTCAACTGAATTTACGCTGTTTCGACTCTTTATTCTTCTTTGTACCTTTCGCAACGTCTCGGCCGTTCTCGGTTAACTCCGTTCCATCACTCTCTAATCCGCTTCAATCTATCTGCTCACTTCTTTCTGTTCTGATCCTTTCTCTTCACATCACTTCTTTCCTTTCCATATGCTTCTACCCACACCGCCATACATATCATGCCTGCACTGCGTTTCATTCTGCATGGTCCGACGTCAAACGTCTTTCCCCCACAGCGTCTTGCTTCACCTCGGTTCGCGCACCTCGTTCACCCTATTTCCTCCCAGATGATCACGGCATAAATTCACCACCTATCTCTCCAAATCATCTACTTGTACATTGATGTCGAAGGCTTCTGTGACCAGAGTCATATAAATAGATGTCCGGGTGACACCGCTTCGAGGCTGTGATTCTGTTATTTGAAACATGATATGGTGATTTCCTTCACGGCTAAAGTGCTCCACCTGAGCGTTGAAACACACAGTGTTGACGTGAAGGGGCTTGCGGTACACATAGATAAAATGCTCACAGGTAAAGTTCACTGAGTGTACGGGAACTACCTTTGGACTAAAAAACGTTTTATTCCTTAAAAGGGGACGACAGTATTTTTAAATCTAGTAGGTACTATGTCTGCGTAATATCTGTAAGGTCAGTCTTTGCACGTTTATTTTTATAGTTTGCTTTATTCATCTGCGTCAGAGCTGTCATATTCTACTTTGCCTTAAATTGTTCTCGCATTACTTCACCTCACTTTGACCTACTTTGACTAGCGCCGTCTAGCTCAACCAACGTTTAGCATCACACCGCCACAGACCGATCCGCCGCGCAATAAATTAATTTGCTTTCTGTTTGCCGCAAACCCCTTGCTCTGACCGCCAAGCACGATCGTCCCTTATGATCTCTTTTTTTGTTTTTTGTTTTCACAGCGCTTCTTGGCTAATTTACGCGTTGTTCCGCACCAACTAACGTTGTCTGCATTCTACCAGGTGAGTGGTAATGTGGCACTGCAACTACTTCCAGCGTTGCACCGAAGCACGGCCACACAATCGGCACAGCCTCGGAAAGCTCCCAAACGTTACTTGCCCCGCTTCACCCTTCTCCCTCTTCTCTTCATATTTTCGTGCTTCATATATTCCTCTTTATTCCATCTAACCACGCTACGTCCACCTCATTTCAATTGACCCTCTTCTCCAAGTATTATTCCACCTCACCTTTTTTGCCATCTTTTTCGTACCTACTACTTCCAACCTCTTCAGCCTATTCCATCCTTCCAACATCATCACGTATCATCCTTTACCTTCACTTCGCTGCGCTTTCATTGCTATTTTTTGTTCGAAGCTCCTTTTTCTTCAAATCGACTCCACACTCTCCGAGCACCTGTCTGCGTCCCATAACCTGTGTTGCACCACAGCAATGCGTCAAATCTGAAAGGGAGGAAAGGAACCCTTTTGTTTCCTTTTCCTCTTATATTCGTCTCTCACGCGGCCTCTCTTCCTTCCGTTCCACGCCGCTTACTTCCAAGTCGCCACACACCACCTCATTCTGCGTTCAATGTCCCAATTGTTCCTGCTTCGCTCCATACTACAATGCTTCAGCCCAGCTCGTCTACTTCCGTCCCATGCCGTCGCACAACAAGCGACCTTCCCTGTCGACATATGTTTGTGTCGTTTTCGTACCCGCCACCTGCGTAAACATCAGTCAATGCAGCTTTGACTCAAGTACTGCTTTATCTCCACCTCTCCCATATTTCCGCTTTTTACAAAGCCTCATCCAATACCAAAACATCTCTATCCTGAAAACTGGCACTGCGTCGTATCGGGGAGTGATACGAAGTGATGAAAGGAGTGCCTATAGATTCCGAACGCGACAACTACTAAGGTCATTAGCCCCATGACTATACTCCCCGGTACTCCTATATTCTGAGAGGCGGCGATGTTCCTTCCTTGCACGTACCAGCGATTCGGGTACACATCTTGCTACGGGATATTTCTTCTTCCCAGTACCTCCCAACAGGTACCCCTCCCCCATCCGGGTCAAGCTGTAAGCTCTGACTTGGGCCTATGTGGTAGTATAGTGCATGCACAGTAGTGTCAAAAAAACCGCATCACCTTCCTCACAGTTGTAATTTGCAATATAATCCTGAAAATACACCACTTGATTTGCAAATATCGAGCGAGTTATGAAAGTAATGGAATCAGAACCATCATGTAATTCACATAAAATATATGGTTACCAATTTCTACGAATAATTGTTTAACATTTCTGAGAACAGATTTGATTAGGAAAATACAGAATGACCATTTTGGTGATGTGGTTTTTTTAGCACTACTGTACTATTCTGTGTGTATGTGTGTGTGTTCGGGAAAGGCATGTAAGAGAAGGGCATATGGACATAGAATAAGAAGGAAAGATCGTGCACGGCCTGTGACCCGTTTGTTTCCGTACTGCACCTGTATTCCGGTGTTAAAGATCGGATAAACCACTAAAAACTACCTATCAGAGCCGCCTACAGTTATAATTTGCCGCCAATAACTGAATTCAACCTAACTGTGTACGAAATACATAGTACCAACAATTAGCTTGGGTCGGGAGCTAAATGAGCCAGACACTAGTTCAGGGAATGTTAATTTCTCTCTAAGGCAATGTACCTTTGGTATATCCAACGGTATAATACACAGATGAGTCCTAGTGTAACTATTAAGTATAAGTTCAAAAACACTCGAAGGATCAATTGCTGTAACATGAATTACAACATCCAACTACATAGGTAAGTGGACGAGATTGCATAGTCGGGCGGTTTTGCTCGCGAAACGGTGTTGAGTCCCGACGGTGGCACGAAACTGTTGCAACGGCCGCGCAGAGGCCGCGGTGTCGGCGCTGCGCCGTCGCAGCCCCCCACCCCCCCACCCCGCTGGGACCCGCCAGGGGGATTCCCCTGGCCGCCAGGTGCGCGCGCGCTCGGCCCTCTGCTTGCTCTCGACCGCATTAATTCGATTACGAGCGCAAACCAGAAATTCGACTCCGACGCTGCGGGTCGCCAAATCGCGTTTGAAGTCCCTCCTTGCGAGCTGCGCTCCACGCCACTCGCCGCTTCCCTTGGCCTTCTCATCGCTTTCACATCCTCTCGAAGGCTTCGGGCTGCTTTACACATTGTTCAGATTCAGCCCCTCCGCGGTCTTTCGACGTACTCTCTCTGGTCTACCACGAGCTGTTTTTGTTTTAGATTCCCTCTCTTATAAACACATTATTCCATCGATTTTGGAGCACATTTTACCTGTTTTATAATAAATGCTTTCTTTTTCGTAATTTTATTTCACTCACAAAGACTTTAAGTCCAGCACTAAGTTTGTAGGTTTCCCTTCCCAGAATAAAAAGAACAAAGTTTCACCATGCATGTCTTAGTTAGTTTAAGGAAAATAAACTAAACACAAATACTAAAAATACTAAAAAATCTTTCTCGCGCTCCCTCATGCCCTTGCGCTCTCCGAGTTCACCTGGCTACCTCCCTCCTCACGCTACCTCCCTTCCTCTTTCCTCCTCCAAGCCTTTCATATTTACCCTCTGCCCCAGCAGGAAATTGCTTTACCGACCAGCTGTGTTATTTGTGCATCGGTTCAGTAATCAATTTAACATTTATTCGCAAAGAGTCGGCCCCGAGTCGAGCCGAGCCGGCCGCGAGTGCTCGCTCAAAGGACAGCGCCCACGGCGGCGGCCACTCGTAACGAACCGGCTTCAGGAGGCCGTGAGCATCCGTGCCCTCCACTGGCTCCGGCAGAGTTCGCTAGAGCGCTGCTACTTCGTTCACGGCCAAGCAAAATATTGTGCTTTCGTCAAATGCGCTTCTATTCTACCTGATAGGAGTATAAATGGTAGAGTTTACCGTGGATCAGCATCGTTTTATCTTCAATTTCATCATTTATAAAACTGTTGGAAGAGAAAATCTTTATAGATATTATTACGGTATATTATTACCGTTAATATACTTTTATTATTATTATTATTATTATTATTATTATTATTATTATTATTATTATTATTATAAACATTATTATTTTCTAATTCTCATCTTTAACCTGATGTTAATCACTGCCGAATAATCAGGACTTATTCCATGAACCTTTGAAGCAGGGATATGAAAATATCTTTTGGAGCCAGATTATCTGCAGTTGGCAACTTGTTCTTCAGACAACTTCATAAGCACATTAATGAAACAGTTTTTTTGCTGCAGTTCAGTGAATATTTCTGATTTCAATTATGTAACGCACTATAGTTTTTTAGAGTATTTGCGGAGATACTAATAAGAATTAAAGATACTAATAAGGATTCAACGTCATGAACTCAGATTAAAAGTATCAAGTATGTCATAATATGTATCTAATAGAAAATTTGGAGAGCAAGAATGAGATATTTAACTACTGCATATTTTTAATATGATTGCAATGCGTTTATATGCGCGAGCAAAAAAAAATCATATAATGAAGAATCACCCTTCAACGAAATCGAAGCTGATGTGTAACAGTAATCTAGAAAAGTAAATCTGTAAAAAATGCATTTGATCAATTACTCTAAAAATAAAATGAATAACGTAATTTTCAATTTTCTCTCCTAGTAATGAACGGGAAATAATGCCGACGAGTTCGTACATCTGCGGTTGAAAATAGTGCTCATTTAATTAAAAGTTGTTAGAAAAAAATTGATACATCCGTAACAATATTATAATTAAAAGAGAAAACAAAGATTTCAATGATTCAAAACTTCTATCGCAAATGCTGATATACAATAAAAATTACAATTTAAAAAAATATATGTATACGCTGTTAAATCATGCAGATATGTTTATACCAAATATTTTCAATTTTTTCTACAATTCAAAAACTAGCAATAATATTTTAACACACATATATCCAAATACATTCATCCTATACAAATAGAATGCACGGTGAACGGAAATAAATGAAATATATGTATACTCAAACATATTTAACTATACGTGAAGGTTTATTTTATCATTACTTAAAAAAATGCATCCTTATGCACTTCTATGAAAATATCCCATTTTCCATTCCATGTTTCATATTCCATGTAATCAATTTCCTAAGATATTCCATTTTTATGGCGATAATCTTCATAGGTTTCAGTATATTTTAGCATTTAGCAGGTGAGCTAAAATTAAACTTTACCATGGAAAATTCCCTTAACATGGAACACGTTTTGCCCAATATAAAATAAACAGTATTGTTAACCATGAAAAAGTAAATTCACCCAAAAGTTTTTCGTGAGATATATCCGAGAAAGTGTCAGTTTCCCTAAGAATTAATAAACTATTCTAAGTCAATATTTTAACTGATTTTTGACAGATAATTGTGAAAACCTTGCGGTAGCAGTATAATAATTTATGAGAAATAAATGGAAGGTAAATATTTTTAATTTCCAACTGAAAAATAATAAGTAAAAGTTATAATTAACTAAAAAAATAGGTACATCTTTTTTAAATAAGCCGCCCATATTTAAATGTAAGACACATTAAGAAATTACAGGCCGATTTCATTACTACAAATATGGGCGTTCGATGCTTGAAAACTATCCGATGTTGTCTGTGACTTATAATAGTTTCAGTGATGTTTGGTCATCATTTTGAAAAATAAACAAATGAATTGCTAATTGGGAGTAGAACATGAAATTGACAGCGTGATATACAATGATATCGAAATTTCGGAATTCAAACTCCATTAGTTATTGAATTTTTTATTGATATTTTCTTCTAAAAGACTCAATTTAAGAAGAAAATGTTGACATTAACGACATTGAGTTCATAAGATTGTCAACCGCAAATTTTACCTCAAAGCGACTCTACAATTTTTACCAAAAAGGGACTCTAGCACAGCTTCGGAATTCAGACCTATTTCAGAACTAACAATGTGGTCGTTTTTTCCATTAATTACGTAAATTACAATAATTAAGTTAGTGGGAAACTGGATAAAATAAAGTTTATAAAGACGATAGGAAATGCAAGGAATTATTTCTAAACATGTTTAAGGTGATAGTTTTCGACTCCTTACTTTCGGTCGAATTTCCGTTTCATTCGGTGGACGTGGGCCGTGCAGATGTTCCACTTTCTGCGGCATTGTGCAACGCTCCTCTAGTACAAACGCGACCTCAAACGCCCCGCAGCAAGACGCTCTGCTAGGTCTCAGGAGGGAAGGAGTTCGGCCGCAGTTCCAGGGCTGTAAATATCGGCGGCCGAAGCTTCTGGCGCGTCGCCCCCCACCGAAGCTTCCGGGATGCGTAACTGCCAGGCGGAACGCAATATTTGTTGGCACCGACTTGCCACGGGAGTGCCACCCGCACCCCCACCCACCCGCCCCGCTCCCCGCTCGCGCGCAATTTTCTGGATATTTCCATGCAAATCATCGGCGCACCGGGCCACGCACGTTGCGAATTAGTTCGCCCAAGAAAAGCCAATTTAATCGAAGGCGGTGGATTCCTCTCTATAATTTCACGGCCTCGCGATGCGCGCGCGCCGCGCGAGCAGGCGTGGCGCCCGCCAAGTCAAATGTGTGTAACCGCGCTAATCCCCGGTGGGGTGGGGAGGGGGACAACGGGAAGTGACCGCTCCGCTTCCCCCGTCTCGGACCCCCCCCCCCCACCATTTCCACCATCACCCTATTTGCGCTCGCTCGGCATGCAGCGTATCGTCTCCGGAGAAGCCCATAATCTGCTCTTTCTCTCGACTTAATGTGCATTGCAACGGATGAAACATAGGGGAGTTGTGGAAGCAATACATGTAGTTACGTTTAAATAACGCAACAATCTTAGTTATTAAAAAGGTTTTTATTGAGATATTTTATAATCCATGTTCGAGATTTTTTTTCATTCAAGGGTACGAACAGTTACAATAACCTGAAATACACTATGAGGGGACACTTAAAAAATAACCTCTTAACATGCAACTGACACAAGTAAGTAGTAGTATTTTAGTTTCATTTTCGAGAGTCATTATAATCTTAAAACTATCGGCTACAATAGTAATAAATATAAAATATTAGATGAAAATGTATAAAAATAAAAAGATACAATAAATAAAAAGACGCAAGATAACTACGAGGGAGTAACAGATCTTTTGAGTTATGTGATTTAATTCGTGAAAAAATAATGCGTGTTTTGCAAGTTGAAAATGAGTATATTCACGAGAGGAAGGAGAAGCATAAAATTTATGAGTCGAATAGTCCAAGATTTTAAAGGAAGAATATTAAAGTCGTGTAATATTTAATAATTTCTCATGAACCAAGGTGCTTTTAATACGTTTCTAAAATATTTATTTTGTATAATCTCTAGTTTGTGAATACGATACTTTGCTGCACAACTCCAAAGGGGAGATGAGGAAGTTAAAGAACGGCGAATTATATATGTAAATATAATCAATGCTGAATATAAAGATGTGAGGATTTTTATTGAGAAATTTATATAGTTTTAAACAATTGACATGAGTTTTAGTTATTATAGATAAACATGTGATTTTCAAGTTAATTTAATAAAATATTACCGACGTGATTATAAAAATACTCTAAAGACGTCACTTTTGACGCTGCACAATGCCCAAGAATGTAAGAAATGGTACTTTCTTCGACCTTTTTAGAACTTATTATTGTGAGCCACGAATTTATTAAGTCAATATTTTCATATCTGAATTCTTCTTTACAATTACATACTTTAATTTAATATTTATCTCAGTTCTACCAATATTTAAAAAAAATATGTCGTACTTGAAATAATGGTACGTGATTTACACGGGTAAAATGCTCGACACCAACCATACTATGGGTGAAAAAATCATACCGCTTTATTTGTTTTGGAACTCGCTGAGAGGAGAAAAGTATGCTATTAAAGGAGAGTTTCTTGGTCCACCGACCTTCTGGACCCCTCTCCACTTCTTCCCCTGCTTTTCTTGCCGTCTCCCCTTCCGGCCCTCTCAAAACATCCGTCTGTAACCGCCCGCTCTTTGCGGCTAGTTGCTATTACAACGCACTGGAAGTTTTAGTAGCTCGGAAGACTCCGCAAGCAAGTTTCTGGGAGTTGGAGATTCTGAACAATTCTTGAGGGCAGTAAGCAAATTAGTCAGAAGTCAAAGATTTGGGGAAGGAATTTGTCTCTACAGTTTATAATTTCTGTTAAAGATCTCTACGGTTTTCGCAAATGAGATTTAACATTTCAGAGAAGGCTAAACGTATGAGTAAGAAATCGTTCCTTAAAAAAATGCAAATACAATATTACGATACGTTGTCTTGTTAATGCAAGAAACATAAT
Source organism: Gryllus bimaculatus (assembly GCA_017312745.1). NCBI lineage: Eukaryota > Metazoa > Arthropoda > Insecta > Orthoptera > Gryllidae > Gryllus > Gryllus bimaculatus. The sequence continues at coordinate 1,344,409 of BOPP01000131.1, forward strand.
TATATTCATTATTTGTCTGTTATTTTTTAATTAACATAATTTAACACATTGTATCAGTTGATCTTTGGTTTAAGTGTTGAAGTTAATATGTATAAATATTGAAGAAATTTTTGTATATATAGTCATAAAAATATAATATTTAATAAAATACTATTATAATAAATTTCAAAATGAATCATTAATATATGAATAGGTTCAAATGCAACTTAAACAAAACTGTTTTCTTTGTTTTTTGTTTTTGTTTTTTGAAGAGGGTTTTAGAATTTGTATGGACTGAAGTTTTGAATAAATAAAATATTCTCATTAGGGTTAAGAGGGAGGATACGTATTTTTCTTAATTACCGATGATCCCAGAGTAGAAGTCCGGGAATGAATTGGAGTTACAGAAAAAGGGCGGTTATTTGTCTTCCGCGCCATATGTCCCATACAGCGTTTACTACCTGACACACGTCATATGTTCTGGAATGTGCTGGAACTAAGATTAGTGGAGCCTCCTAAAAATGTGAAGTGCACAATGGAAGCGTTATTGCAGTAAAATGGGCAATTAAAATGCGAAACTTTACCAAAATATTTTCGTTTTGGTTCTCCTTTAAAAGCAAACCCATTTTCCGTTATCAGTGAGTGAACGTATCAAAAATTGTCGGTTTGAAATAGGAATTGGATATGATGAAGTCCCTCTTCCACCAAGAGATTACTACTAATGGCGAAAGATTCACTGAGTAGTTCTTGCCCCAGAGTATATTTGATATGTGTTAAATAACTGTATGTAGGTTTTTCGTTTTGCTTGTCATGTGAATTTGAATATGAGGGCAAATCAAATTATCAAATGAAATAACGTGAAAGAAGTTACGTAGTATTTACAAAATTGAAACTTGAGTTCTGAATACACAACTTTAGAAAACGAATCGAAAACTTTCAGACCAGTCTTGTGCATCAATAAAGATGTTTTTGATAAAAACAGGCCGTGTAATATGATATTTAAGTGATCCATGTACGAGAAGTGGGAGTGGACTTGCAAATGTCAGGAAATAAACTTTTTTCTTCTTTGTTATTTATTCTGTGGTGACGAAACGTTGACTGAAAGAGGATTTAATTGTACCAAGAATTATCCTGAAAAATATAATAAGCACCCAATCCCGAAGAGTTATCTGTAAAATGAATTTAAAAATTTCTGGGAAAAATTAATATAAGCCAACGTGGATGATGCGTACAGAAATTCTATTTGTAAATATTTTTAAATTTTAGAGCCGAAAAGATTCGTTTTAATCCGCATAACTGATTCAATGAAATTTTGCGGGGAGTTTAGCTAGGGCATGACGACAGAGAGAATCTCGCTTAGTCCAGGGACTAGTTAATTACACATAGACTCATAACATTTTTGAACAATCACTTATACATTCAACGCAGTTTAAAGAAATTTAAAAGACAGTTCAAAATGATTTTCAAAATTTGACAAAAAGCATTGTGGATGAAATAATTAATGCAGAATATGTCTCAGTTCAACCTGATGAAACGACAGACATTCAACACAAAACACAGATGTCATCAATTTTAGAATATAAGGTGTAGGTTCACGAGAGTAAATGCATTAGCTAAATATCTAAAAGTGACATGAATGACATTCGGGACTTCAATTATGAAGGGATTGATGTTAGCAGCAAAATAATGAAGAATTGAATTACTATGCAAAAATTTAAAATAGCAGATATGTTCAGTGTTAAATTGCATGTCATTTTAATTTTTTAATTTCTGGCTACTATTTACGCAGTAGAGAGAAAATAATGTAATGCTGCGCGAAAACACAGCGAATTTTCTCCAGACCAACTCTTATTACAGGGCGCAGATAACAAACAAGTAGATAAATCCAGTTGCAAAATTTAGAAAAAAAATAATCATCTAATACGTGGTGTAGCCAGAATTATTGTCTCGTGGGTCCTTGATACCGAAAAACCTAATGACGGCAAAACACCTGTCAGTCCGTCAGTCCGTAGGACCGTCAGGGCATCAATCCGTCAGTCCGTCCGTGAACTACACTTCGGGCTAAACCGTTCAGCTGATTTCTTCCAAAATTGACCCTGGCGAACTGGTTGTTGGATAGTGTAAAATACTTTTAAGAGAGTGGTGTACATTTCATTTTCGTTGAAAACTCTTATTTTTTTAAAAATTTCAAAAGTTCATGACATTCACGTTTTCGGTGTCTTTCTACAACTGCAGTTATGAAGATAGAGAAGAGGTCTTGTACAATTTTCTGAAAATCGAGTACTTTTTGTGTCCATTTGCGTGAAAGTACGTGTGAGAAAGTACACGATGTTTCAGCACTATAGTTTATGTTTTGTGCCCCCTAATTCATTTCCTTCAAGCCGCCAGTGAAATTAATGTTTTCAGTACCCAATGAGCAAAGAAATCATTCTCATAAATGTTTCTTAGAATACTTCAGTTCTCATTCAAATGAAACAGGGAATTTTATTTCAAATTTTGTAGTGAATTAACGATTCCAGGTATTATATTTCACTATCTTTAATAATTAAGCAATGGCTCATTAGAATGTGATTCGAAACTCGTCAGTTCCTTCTTATTAGCATCCGCGTTTTAGATACTAATATTGAAATAAAGTAATGCATTAACTCACAACAATTGACGTAACAAACTTGTGACAACTGTACGGGAAGGAAAATTGAAATTTCCGAGTACATTTTGCATTACTAACCGTGTTTTAATAACTCGTAACAAACGGTGTAGAATTTTAGAAAGAATTATATACGATTAAATGCTTGATGTGAATACGTACGGTACAAGTATAATTAATTATTCCCATCCGTTGCTCTTAAATATTAAATATTTCCATCACATTATTAATATAAAGTTTGCTATGAAAGGAATGGATAAAGAAGAAACAAAAATAGAAAACGAATAATAAACTATTGTACGAATCTTCTGCAGGTGTATTACTACTCGAATTAATTCCATTTCACGTAAATGGGCATCTGAAACATACAAGTGAGAACGTAATATGTAACTTAGTTGCAATCCATGTGTTGGCCTCACCACACGACATTGAACTCTATCAAGTGACTGGTTACCGCTCTGAAAATCCTGAGGTCCTCCCGAAACCTCAGAGGAAGCCAAAGGGACAAAAAGCCGATTTTCGCCGAGGGAAAGACATAGTAGAGGCCAGACATCTGTCATTGGCGACGCTCAGACATCCCGAGTAGCCGGGGCGGGGTTGGGATGCTACGAGGCCGGCAGACAGGGCGCAAATGCAGGGGGAGATGGGGATGAGGGACTTGCGTCCCGGAGCCCACATTCCACGCGTTCTTCCGGTCTCCCCTCCTGGACTTCCGTTCGCCCCAGGCATCAAACGGCCATTTATCGCCCCGACCCGCTCCGCGCTGCGGCGACCCGGAGCCAAGTCGGAGTCCGGGAGTGGGGAAGGGAGGGAGAGACAGAACAAAAGTCTGAGTGTAAGAGCATCAGAAAGTGTATGCATGAGAGAGAGAGGGGGGAACAAAGTGAGAGAGGTGCAGAAAATTAGAGAGAGGCAGAAAGTGAAAGAGAGGCAGGAAGTTAGAGAGAAACGGAAAGTGACAGATATGCAGATTGTGAATAGAGAGTCAGATACTGAGAGAGGGTTAAGCATAGAGGGAGAGAGAGAGAGACGGAGAGGGAGAGAGAGGAAAGGAGAAATAAAGAGAGAGAAGAAGAGAGAGAAGAAGAGAGAGACGAAAGAGAGAAGAAAAGAGATAGAGAGAGGAAGAGAGCGGAAGAGGATAGAGAGAGGAAGAGAGCGATAGAGAGAAGGAGAGGAAGAGAGAAGAGGAAAGAGGAGGGCGTTGAGAGAGGAAGAGAAGATAGAGAGAAGAAGAGAGATAGCGAGAGCAGAAGAGATCGCGGATGAGGGATAGGGAGATGAGATACGGGAAAGGACGAGTAAGCTAGGGAGGAGGCAGAGAGAAAAGCAGAATCAGCAGGGAGACACACTGAACAAGGAGGTCCGTTTAGAGAAAGAGAGAGAGGAGGGAGGGTCAGAGAGAAAGACAGAGCGGGAAATCAGAGACACTTAACTTAAAAATGGACATTTTAGAAGCAAGGTGCTCTTAATCGGTCTTATTCGGATTAATTTCTAGCAGTTATTGGCGTGTCATCCTACTCTCATCTAATCTCTATTCTCATTTCACAGAAATATGTTGCTTTTCGCCCCCAGTGTGGACCTCGCCCCCATTGTGGTTCGTCCGTCCATAATCCGAAACATTCCAGTAGTATGGGAATATTACATTAATTTTGAATAGCATTGGGTTGTTAGTTAGTAGAACAACAATTCTTTCCTCCACAAAACTTCCAACTTTGCGTGAACATATGGCGCCAGTCGGCAGATGTCGGCGAATGTTTCATTTGAAATCTCTCAGGAGGGAGAAAAGGGTTTCCTGAGAGGGCGGTAGCTTCTGGTGGCCCAGTGACGTAATCGGGCAATTTTGCTCCTTCGGGGCCACAGCGTACGCAAGTCACGCTCTAGGAGTGCCGCCCATCGGTCGGTGGAATCAAGAATTCGCCTGCGCGTCTGCAAAACCATTCCTCAAGATAATGCTGGCAAGGCTTTATTGATCTTGCATCGC
>BOPP01000131.1:1349043-1386315 GCA_017312745.1 Gryllus bimaculatus
AACACACAGAATCGATAATGTCGAATTACCGTACGGTAACCCCTCAGTAGGTACTCATTTTACTTATCTTCTACCTTCTTCCGTTCTTCTCTAACATGATTTACATACATATTATTTCCATTCACCATTTAAACTCTTATACTAAAAGTCTATGTCACTGATGAACGGTACCAGGTATAATGAAGATAAGAATTACAACTCTCAGAATTAATCGAAAACCTGTAACTTCAGTTAACCTATTGTACTCGCCACGATCTTCATGCTGTCCACAGTTGCCGTTGTATTACTACTCGATAATAAATTCATTTTCAGGCCGTTTCCAATGGGCCATCCCTGCACCACATCTTTCTACCATTTATCACCCCATTACGTGGAAACAGCTTTCCGTCACCCCATAATGTACCTTACTTTCAGTTGTCAATCCATTTAGCTTGTTGCGGCACTCCTCACCACTATACGTTACATCTTGAAGCTCTTCTATCCATGTGCACTGGTTCCTGCCCCGTCTCCCCGTGTTCTGCTGAGCTATTATTATCTCCCCTCCGACGCTCGCGTCACTCCCTCCCCTACTCCCTTCCTTCCATCCTGAAACCCTCAGAGGAAGCAATACGGACAAAAAGTGTCACCCTCCACGATTCTTTCCCGCTCTCCGAGGTGAAAGACGCCAATATCGTAGCCCTTCCAATTCCTTCCCGTCTCTGTGTCCCCATGCTTCCCCCTTCCTTCCCGATACCATCTGTCATTCGGCTCGTGTCCCTTGACGCCCACGTTCTCCAGTTCTCCTTTTTTACTTCCACACACGCCTTGCCTCTGTACCCCCTCTCCCACATTATGTTTCTTTTTTTTTCTCGACCGCTTTTAGGGCTTTCGGTTCCCTCCCTTCCCACTGGGCGGGTTGTTTGGACGGCGCTTCATATCATGCCTATGATCTGGTTCCGCCTTACTTGTACAGTATCATCCTTATGTTTAAGGCCGCGCCGCCAATAGTCCGCTCAGCAGTGCCGAGTAGGTTATCCGCTCTCATGTAAGGGTATTTGACACGGGGGGATGAGAGGACTTGCGTCCCGGAGCCCCACGTTCTAGCGTTCCTTCTGCCCGTCCTCCCTCCTGACTTTCCGCTTCGCCCCCCAGGCATCAAACGGCCATTTATCGCCCCGACCCGCTCCGCGCTGCGCGGCGACCTACGGAGCCTAGTCGGAGTCCGGGAAAGTGGGGAAGGGAGGGAGAGACAGAACGAGAGCGTGATGTAAGAGGTCAGAAAGTGTCATGCATAGAGAAGAGAGAGAGGAGAGAGGAAGCAAAAGTGAGAAGAGTGCAGAAACTTAGAGAGAAGCAGAAAGTTGGAAAAAGCAAGGAGGCAGGAAGTTAGAGAGAAACGGAAAGTGACAGATATGGATTGTGATTAGAGAGTCAGATCCTGAGAGAGGGTTAAGCATAGAGGGAGAGAGAGAGAACGGAGAGGGAGAAGGAAGGAGAAATAACGGAGAAAAGTAGAGAAGAAGAGAGAAAGAAGAGAGAAGAAGAAGCGAGAAGAGTAAGAAGGAGGGGAGAGGAGAGCGAAAAGAGAGAAGAAAAGAGATCGAGAGAGGAAGAGAGCGGGAAGAGGATAGAGAGAGGCAAGAGAGATAAGAGGGAGGAAGAGAGAGGGGAAGCAGGATTGAGAGAGGAAGAAGAGATAGAGAGAAGAAGAGAGATAGCGAGAGCAGAGAGAGATCGCGGATGAGGGATAGGGAGATGAGAAGAGGAAAGGACGGAGAAGCATAGGGAGAGGCAGAGAGAAAAGCAGAATCAGCAGGGCAGAACAGCTGAACAAGGAGGTCCGTTAGAGAAAGAGAGAGAGAGAGGGAGGGTCCAGAGAGATAAGACAGAGCGGGAAAATCAGAGACACTTAACTAAAAATGGACATTTTGAAGCCAAGGTGCTCTTAATGGTCTTATTCGGATTAATTTAGCAGTTATTGGCGTGTCATCGCTACTCTCATCTAATCTTCTATTCTCATTTCACAGAAATATGTTGCCTTTCGCCCCCAGTGGTGGAGCTCGCCCCCATTGTGTGTCTCGTCCGCATAATCCGAAACATTCAGTAGATGGGAAATTACATTAATCTTTTTGAATAGCAATTGGGTTGTTAGTTAGTAAGAACAACAATTCTTTCCTCCACAAAACTTCAACTTTGCTGTGGAACATTGGCGCACGTCGCAGAATGCTATCGGCGAATGTTTCAATTTGAAATCTCCTCAGGAGGGGAGAAAGGGTTTCTGAGAGGGCGTAGCTTCTGGTGCCCAGTGACGTATCGGGCAATTTGCCTTCGGGGCCCACAGCGTACGCAGTCACGGCTCTAGGAGTGCGGCGCCCAGCCGTCGGTGGAATCAGAATTCCGTGCGCGTCTGCAAACACCATCTCAAGATAATGCTGGCAAGGCTTATTGATTCCTTGCAATCGCAGCTGGTTTTGAAAAACCACTCCGGGGCGAGATAATGTAGCTCTAATTTGTTGGACAGCACATCTGCAAGAGCTATTAAGGTTCTATTTCGTGGATGAGTTAAAACTAATAAGTTTAGAAATATTTCGGGAAGCATAATTGTGTCATGAATTTCCCTCTACGGGGTCTAGGGCGGAGTTTAGAAAGCTATTATGGCTGAGTTTACGAAACTGATGCGATGTGATTGGGTGGATGGATTAAAGTCCTTCATTCATCTTACTGTCCCTTGGTATGTCAATCTCTTTTGTCTTGCTCAGATGAGGTTTCCCATAATTACAATGATCATCTATTTTTCGATTTATAAATATTATTAAGTTTTTGGCACACATTTCTTTGATAATATGTTTTTACAGGATAAAAGTGAAATATAGTGTCTACAGCTTCATTTTCCTTTTTTGCCCGGATTTCTTTCTTGGTTGGACAATGAAAGAAAACTCTTTAACTGAAAAAATTGTTTGTCTTCACCAATAATTATCCCCGGCGATGTCATATCAAAACACTATCTAAACTTATCATCTTGCTGAAAAGTTGAAGACGTTCACTTTAAATTTTGGTAGAGTTTTATAAATATTCATGAAGTCTAAATTATTTTCACGCGTCTACTATTTTCTTCTGTGAGGGGACCTGAGGGGTTCTTCCGCGCACGCCCGAAAATGGATGTTGAAGCAATAATACACACCAGCCACTAAACACACACACACCTTCGAAAAAAGAATTGCAATTAGTTTAATCGAATGAAATTATTATGCACTTAATTATAGACCATCCAACTTCCTAAACTTATGACATTATAAGATTTATTTCGTTAACTGAATTTCTTCTTCTTTTGTTGTAAAAAACATTTTGCAGGTCAATTTTTTAATAACGGAAATAGCCCCGAAAGGCAAGCGAGTATAGAATTATAAAGAAACTGGTAAATGGAACTATCTTGTGTCTTTTGAATAATATTACAGTATATTACGTTGCATAATAATAGTAATTTTATAAACTATAAAATCTCAGGTACGGAACATTTGGAAATTTTTAATATTATAAATTATATGAGGTAGAATTTGCAAAACTTAAGACAAATAAATTAATTTTTATCCCTTTTTTTCTGAATTTAGTGTTTTTTCATAGGATGCATTCAGTAAGAAGGATCCAACTGATTTTTTGAGTAACAGATGAATGAATAATTCGACGGTACAATAGTTTTTCTAAATTTCAACTGTTTTTTTTTCAGAAAGAAATTAAATACCGGTCAGAAAAAACTCAGCAACGAATGTGGATATAAAGTATAAAAGAAGGCAGACAACAAGTTAAAATTAAAAAATACAAAAACGCTTTCAAATAATAATACGCATTTTATGAAAACAGTACTTTTGCAAAATCACTTGGAATTGTGACATTTATGGCCGTTCAGTCCTTAATTAGCTCAATAAAAATTAAATCAACCAAAATTAGCCCCTGCTTATATTACAAATTTTCTCTGCTTTATATGCCTGACGTTATTAATGCCATAGAACAGTCGAGAGAACCGCTTGAACGAATTAATGAGTCTGGTTGGCTCTGCTTCAAAGTCGGGATATTCCGAGTCGCGTATACTACTCCTGCCGCAACTTGACCTTCCGAAAATATGGTGGGCGAATCAGGGTTGTGAATTGGGTGTGGTTTTCGTTGCAACGGGAACACCGCTGCTACGGGTAGGAAACAAGCGTGGGAATGCAGCGGAGGCGTGTAAGTGAGAAAGAGAAGACAGCCTAAAAAGACGGTGAGTCGGCCAGCAACGTGAAGCTAGAGGAATGAAGGAAACTATATAGAACGTGGTCATAGTGGTAATATCCAGAATCGCCCATCACAACCGTCAGTAAAAAAGAAGTAAAACAGATTGAAAGGAATATTAATAAATTGTATAAAGAACGGGGAATCTCGAAAAGTGGTAGAAAAAAGAGTTGAAAGAAACAAGTGTGATTAGAACAAGATTTATATGAGACTATATAAGAAGCCTACCATGCGAAAGAGACCATGCTCACAAAGAGAACATTTATTACATCTGTGGATAAGAGTAAAAGAGAGGTCATGAGAGACACGGCAACAGAAAAAAATCTAAGTTAAGCGACAACACGGGGCTGGGGGAGAAGAGATAACGACTAATACGATGAAGCTAGGAATGGAAAAAAAGAAAAATATAACTAATAAAACTACTAAAAAATACTAAACCCTGGATAACTAAAAAAAACGAGCGTGAGATGATGGTGAGGAGAGGGAGAGGAGCGATTGGAAAGGAGAGGTAGAGAGATATGTGAGGGGGAAAGATACACGGTGATAAGGAAGCAAGGGAGGGGGGAGAGGCCGGATGAGAGGGAGAGGTAGAGAATGTTGGGAAGGCGGTGAAAGGCAAGGAGGAGCAGGCGAAGAAAGAAGAGGAGGAAGAATAGAATCGAGGACAAACCCGGGAAGAAAGAAGGGTGAAAGGAATAGTGAGAATGGGAAGGAGGGAGAGGACCAAAGAGGGAAGACGAAGAGAAAAAATCCTGCTGTTAAAGGTACGCGGACGTCACGTAAAGTATACTGAGCCAATCCAGATGTGGGATTAGTGTAAAAAATGTTACCCCAAATACAGAGGTAATAGAGAAATGAAGACGAAGGATAGGGTCCAGCCACTGGACGCCACGTCCACCACTTAGCCATTCGGTGGTGCGGGGGGGGCGGTTAATTGGAGGGCGGGCCGGCCGGCCGACAAGCTGGCGGACGCGGGTACGGGCCGAACGCGCCTAATTCAACTCCACCGGCCGATCTCGTTACCAGCCGTCGCCGCAACTCTGCGCGCGCCCGCCGACGTCATTATGCACGCCGCGCCCCGCCCCGCGCCTCTCCACTCCCTTCCCTCGCCCTCTCTCCGCCCAAGGCCGCAGCGCCACCCGCTCTTGCCTGCTCTGCGATCGCCACGGTCCTGCGCCACCTAAACCTAACACATTTCATTGATTAGAGGGCGCGGGCGCCTCAACTGCTAAGGTCATTAGTCCCGTAAGTGTAGTGCTGTATTTTCCAGCTGGGGTGGCGGTGAACTGTCTCCGCTAACTGGCAAGGTCCGGTGCCGGCTTAAGTCGCCTTGCTAGATTTTCCTCAACCAAGTATCTCCCACCATTGTGGCACCGGAATAGCCAATGAGCTTCCGACTTTTCACCTGACAAGTGTGGTAGTGTAGTGCATGTGAGCGTAGTAGGTGGTTCTAAGAAAGAGGTGAGGATACTAGGACAAGGAAGAGGAAGGAATAATCGCGTGTGTTCCGTGGCCCTTTTGTTAGGGTACTGCTCGGTATGCACCTGGTGTTGATGGGAGAAATAAATCTAATCCGTCGCTCTGTTCTATTGGTCACCTTCCCTTCTGATGCTCGTGTCTCTTTTCTATATCTCCTTCATCGTTCACCTTGGGTACCGTCCTTTCACCCACCTTTTATTTCCCAAAAGGGCCCGTCCTGCATCCACCTCTACCCCCAATAGCTGCCTCCTGCTCTTTCAATAGCTGGTCACCTTTCTCCATCTCTTCTCTCCTCAACCATACAATCTACTTTCTTCCTATTCTCGTTTCTTCTGTCTCTGCCGTTTCTGTTTTAATGCCCCTCCCCCGATGGTTCCCATCCCTTCTGCTCAATGGCTTGACCCCCTCCTCCTCATGTTTCATTCCTCCTATATCCCGGCCGGTATGACGTCAGACTATCTGTACTCGCCTCTTCTGACGCTGCTCCTCTGAACCGGAGACTCTCTTAGATTCGTCTTCTGCTCATTTTCCCCAGGGCACCATCACTCACTAGCCATCTCTTTCCCCTCCTTTGTCTCTGCCCATCGTATTTTAGCCTTTCCTCTTCCTTCCTTCCAATCATGTTATCGAGTCTTCAATGCCAACACTCTGACATATTCCCATCCAGTTCTTCTATCCTCTTTTAACCTTTCGTTCTTTCTACTCTCCACTGGTACGTACTCACACTCTCACGCACTCTCATCACTCTCTGTGTACATTCTCTTTCATTTCTTTATCATCTCTCCCATCATATCAATAATTCTTCCACGTTTCGTTTGTCTCTTTCCATCACATATCGCCCCCCCACACACACACACATAATTTCCTCTCCCGCATTTCCCTCGCCTATTAAGACTCGAGCAGCGCGTTGCGACCAACAGAGAGAGAACGCCAGGTCCCCTCGTCAGCCCCACCCTGGCTATTACAAGTATGATGGGAACCGAAGGTGTTTCGGGGCGCGTTATCGGAGATCCGAATGGCCGGCACACGGCAGAGTGGAGGCCAATCTGCATAGAAACAGGGTCATATTCACGGTTAAAGAGCTGTTCAAGATCATTTTGGCGAAGGCACGCATGCAGTGAAAAAGGTAGCTACGGGAGTAATGACATAACATAATTGAAAGTTATTTTATTTTCCCTAAAATACGAGTGTCCAGACAATAAAACTAGTAGAACAGCCACAGCTCATATTTTTTTCATTATTATTCCAAGCTAGAAGTTATTCTTTGACATTGAATATGTTAAAAATCCATTGACTATTCTCTCACAATTTCCTTCGTTCTCTATAACGTGCGACTCCCAAGTGAGACTGATGTGTGTGTTATTAACCATTACCACGTTTTCAAGTGAGCTTGGCCCACACTCAATCTACATCTGCATATAAGAAATTGAAAATTTGAAGTGCATTTGTGTTAACGCTTTGGTTTTGATCATTCAGTTGTAGTATAAACCACAATAATTACTTAATTTTTGAGTGATTTTTTGAGTGATTGATTGCCTTCGATACGGAGTTTGATATACCCTGCAGAACTTCACTGGACCAAAAGGATCGTCGTGAATATATGAAATGAAGAAAATATGAAAACAGTTGAATGATGCTACATGTTTCGTAAGGAGGAAATTGTGAGAGGGAATTAGGAATGGGAATTATGGGAGGGAAATGTGAAAATACAAATCATGTTACGATAACTACTAGTTAATGAGTAAATAAGTCAATCTTAATCATTAAAATTACGTAACAATAAAATCATATATATCAGAGGCGTTACCTGGTTTTAATGATCTCAGGCAACAACAAGCCGTCGGTTCATAGTTGCCAGGGTAAATTTAAGAGGTCCAAAAACAAAATAAATAAATTATTTTGTTAAAAATTATTTAAGAAAGGTGCTGCTAGGGACAGACATATTTTCCTGATGATTTTTGAACAATAGTGAAAAACAAACTGAATCAATCATTTAGTAAGATTTGATGAAAATATATGAGAAATGATATGTTACACTATGATGAAATGCATTCATATATCAAAAACAAACTCTCAGTAACTGTTACAAAAAAATGTCTTTAATTACTCTTTGGTGACGTATATATTTTTACATATTTCACTGACGTTTAGTTTTTACGTAAATCAATAAGAAAACTTCGTGAAACTATATCAAACGAAGATTAATCATCCAACGTGAAAATGAAACGCAATGTTGAAGCAACTAATAGAGTCTAAAAGTTCGGAATGAATTGTCCATTGAAACAAAAGCAGAAGCATAATCCTTCCATCGACATCTCGACAAGTGGGAACACGTTACTACTAAGTAACATCTGGACCTTTTCAAGGATTTAACATCTCAAACACACATTTACATCGGACGAAGTACCTCGTCGGGATTCCCCCGTGCATGTTCCCTACCATCCCTTGCTATTCCACGCCACCCCACTGCACTCCACTGACTCACCCCACTGACGCACGACCTGGGGCGGGGGATGGTGTCGTAAAAACTCAGGGAAATTAAGGTGAAATAAAGTAGAGAGATGTACCACAGGTGCTGCCGACGCACCCTCCCAGGCGTTGTAAACACCTGGCTGGACCCATAACCTTTCACGCGCCTTGTCCATGCTCCAGCCTTTATCTCTGCGACTTATCCTCCCTTCATTATCGCCCTGGCTCTGCTCCTGCCCACATTTCTACTCATTCGTTCCAACTACTTCTGAAGACCTCCACAACGGTTCTCATTTGCACCTCCACCACACCTACGCGTTTGCCCTCGGCTCGCTCCCAAACATAGTTTTGACAAATAGATATGTAACATGAGGAGCAAACCAGTCTAATAGATTAGGATTGCGAAGATTGAACGAGTTTGGGTAATTGAGTGCAACTATGCTTTCAAAAGTTCACCTATTTGAGACAGAGAATTTCCTTTCATCACTCTCGAATTTGACTCCCATCGCTCTAGAACTTACAAGTCTAGAGCAAGGTTCTCAACCTCAATTTCTCCGCAATCTCCGCGGATAACATAAAACACCTTTAAGAACCATTGCGAAACCAACGTATTTTGCACTAAAATTCAGAACTGACTTATCGTGACTCATTTCTACTGCGTAAATGCTACTTGATATTTTTTACTAAATTAAATACCGGCTTCGCATACACGTTTCATTTTCCACATGCTTTTGTGGTTTGTCAGAAAATGAAATTAATAATGGTGGTCTACTGCTCTTTCATCGCATAGCCCTGCCAACATTCCAAGGCAGTCGTCGCTCCTCCCCGATTCCATTTTTTTTCAGCTTCTCTTCCAGCTTTTCTGTCATTGCCATACACCGCCCTACCCCATCCCCCTTTCTCTGCAACTACATCCTACCCACCAGTCTCCATCTCTTCCCTTCTCCTTGCCCACCTCTCTCAGTTCTCTCCTCCTTGACTTGGAGCTCTCCTCCTCCGCCTAGTTCAAGGCATTTTCCGGTAACTTCGCTTCCCATTCATTCAAAATATCTATTCCTTTCTGCAACGATACCTTTCTTCTTCGAGCCCCCTTATTACGTAATTGCCTTTTCCTCATTTGTTTTTCACTTCGCCTTTTCGCTTTCTCTAATCCTATCCCATTTACCCATCACTCCTCGTCTACCTACCTCCCGTTCATCTCCCCTCATTCGTTCGCCTTTCTATATTCTCCTAACTTTCCCATTCATTTCCTTTCCTTTTGCATCCCTTTCCCAATTTAACTCTACACTTATTGCACCTCTGTTACCACCACTGTCGCTACACGACGCCTTCACATTCCACCCATCCTCATTTTCGCACACCACCCTCTCCCAAACTACAAACCCTCTACTCTCCCCATCCGATCTCTCTCCCACCACATTCAACGCGGCCATATTAGCTGGCGGTTATTAAAACTTCGAACTGGACATCTACTTTACAATACGAATAGGGAATTCCGAGGTAATTAACACAATGTAATTAGAGGCACACGGCGCCGAACACATTTCCAGAGAGATAATTCGGCTTCAGGTGCGGCCAGAGGGAGGAAAAGTCTCTTTTATGGACTACTTCACCCCCATCTTGAAAAGATCTCTATTCGGAGTGTCGAATGTGATCATGTATAATATTTTTCACTACTGCAGCATTTAGTAAAAGTAAATGAAAATAACTTAAACTGAATGAGAATATAATTAAAAATAGACGTACAAAAATTGTACAATCAAGTTTCGTTTGGATCAAATATGTCAACACGTTCATGTGCATTTTCTGTGCATAATTTCTACACAAAAATGCGAACCATATTCATTTACAGAGGCACAGAAATCCGATTATAACAGTTTAAGCACCAAAATATAATATGTAATATTTCTTAATACTGAATCAATGTTGTTATAATTTTTATTTTTGTGTATTATACTGAAAAGAAGTAAGGAGCGAATATTAAAACTTTAAATATTAAATATGATTTATTAAACAAAACTTTTTGGTTGATGATAATCGTAGTACACAGAGAGCGAAAGATATATGAAGTCTTCTTTTGAAAATATAAACTAGTTTTCACTATTATTGTCGGGTAATCAGATAAGGTATATTTATAATTTCAGTGGGTATTGTTATGTCACCTTTATTTTTTTAAATAGATTTCGTTATTTCGGACCTTTTTGATTTTAGTATATAGTATTCATAAGCAAGAGTACGTAATATAAAATACCAGAAATGATGTATGGTTCAAAAGATGTTTCCTTCTTTTAAAGGATCACAGCGTCCAACATAAATGTATAGTTTCACCCTTAAACATAGTGATAAAGACTTGTGTTTATTGAGACCTTAGTAGATTTTACGACAAAACTCTATTCCTACTAGAGCAATATTTTACTTTTTAATTCCAAATGAAAAGAATAATTCTGATTTTGATAATTACTAACATTTAAAATTAATACTCATTTATTATTAAAACTACATTACATTTTGGGAGAATATTAGCACTCAATTGTAAAAAATCTCACATTTTGAAGCCGAAATAACTTTGATCTATTACTATCTTTCTATTCTGTCTGAAGTGTTCTGGAAAGCTTCCTTCTAATAATGATGTAAAGCAATCGGTACTTACTGAAATATTTATTCTCGTTAAGATGAAAAGTCGTTTAGTCACTTACATAAAAGACAAATATTATTTGAAGTGAATAAACAATTCCTTCTTTTTAATAATTACAATTTTAATAATTTTACAATATTATTAATTTACTGTTAAACTATTTACTATATTGCGAGTGCGAGTGCGAGTGCGAGTGCGCGTGCGAGTGCGCGTGCGCGTGCGCGTGCGAGTGCGCGTGCGAGTGCGCGTGCGAGTGCGCGTGCGCGTGCGAGTGCGTGCGAGTGCGGCGTGCCGAGTTGCCGCGTGCGTGCTGCAGTCGGACGTGCGCGTGCGAGTGCGCGTGCGAGTTGCGCGTGCGAAGTGCGCGTTGCGAGTGCGCGGTGAGCGAGTGCCGGCGCGTGCGATGGCGTGCGTGCGTGCGAGGCGCGTGCGTGGGATGCGGGTGCGCGGCGGGGCACGCGAGGCCGCGTGCGAGTGCATGCGCGTGCGAGTGCGCGTGCGACGTGCTGCCTGTGCGCTCAGTGCGCGTGCGCGTGCGAGTGCGAGTGGGCGTGCGAGTGGGCGTGCGAGTGCGCGTGCGAGTGCGCGTGCGAGTGCGAGTGTGCGTGCGCGTGCGAGTGCCGGGCCAGGGCCGGGCTAGAGCCAGGCAAAGGCGAGGAAGGCCAGGGGCGTGGCAGGGCAGAGCCGGGAGAGGGCGGGCAGGGGACGTGGGCGTCGACGACCAGCGGTACAAGTTACGCACTGCGAGTGGCCAGTGAGCAGCGGGGCGGCAACCGCTGGAGTTTCGCCACCGCAACCTCGCCTCCCCCGCCGCCCCGGCCGCCGCCGCCGCGTCGCCACCCCGAGCATTGGATACCGGGGTCGGTGTCGCCGGGCGACTAATGGAGTTATTGTTGCATATTCATACGCGCCGCTCGACAGCTGTTAAAACTTGTGCCAATTTTCGCCCGCCGCTGCGACACGTCCGCTGCGGTGTCGAGGCCGTCCAGAGAGGGACAGAGATAAGGAAGGTGATTACGGAGTAAAATGAGCGGCTGGCACGGTAGTGGTTGGGGTGCGACAAAGGCGGATAAATGAGAAAGCGGCTAAACGGAAAGGTAGCGGTACTTCAATGTCGGCAAATTTATGCGTGAGATGTCGGGCATGAAGAAAACACAAAAATGTACAAAAAGAGGTGTGAGAAAACACCGAAGGCAGGATACTTTCTAAGTGAGAAATCGGCGACAGGAACGGAAGGAAGTAGGTGCTAACTGTGCTGTGCTGTGCATAGTAGTTAGAAAATAGAAAAAGACCTCAGGATGCAAACGTGCTACGGATATGAAACAAAGAAAACATGGATAGGTCAGGAGCAAATCAGTTTTCTGCTGAAGAGATTTTTTAATATTATACAGTAGTAACATTTATATTTCGAAAATATAGGAAAATGGAATTAATACTCTTTTAGTAAGTTTAATATAATTTTTCATTGATTCCATAACCAAAATGACATTATGTATGTTTCTACATTGATTAAATGCCTATATTTTATTTTATAAATTGCAAGTTTGTTGAAATATTTTGGCCATCTAAAATATGCTACAAAATTTTATCACTGCAAATATGTTGGAGGAAATGAGAGATGAGCACAAATCACAATTCATACATGTTTATTGGTAAAGATTTGCTTTCATCCTATCAACAAAATTAAATTGATTATTACATATTGCTAGTTAATGTGTAAACCATTCAAAAAGACAAAATTTCTTAGAAACAAAACACATTAACATACACTGATGTGTCAAAAGTAATGATGTAACTCATATGGTGTCGGCCCTGCTTTTACTCTGCGAAGTGTAGCAACTCAACGTGACACGGACTCAACAAGTCGTTGGAAGCCTCCTGCACAAATATTGAGCCATGCTGTCTCTATAGCCGTCCATAATTGAAAACAATTTGTAGACGAACTGACCTTTCGATTATGTCCCTTAACAATCCGATTAGATTCATGGTAGACCATCTGGGTGGTCAAATCATTTGCCAGAATTGTCCAGAATGTTACTCACACCGATTGCGAACAATGTCTACCCGGTGACATGGCGTATTGTCATCCATAAAACTTCATCGTTGTTTCCGAACATGAAGTCCCTGAGTGGCTACAAAATTTCTCTAAGAAAGTGAGCTTTACAAGTGAATGAACTTCGAGACATTTCCAGTCAATGATCGGTGGACCAGAGGACCCAGTTTATTCAATGTAAAAACAGCCCACTACATTACGTAGTCATTACCAGCTTGCTGAGTGCCTTGTTGATAACGTGGGTCCAGGGCTTTGTGGGGTTTGCGCCACACTCAAATCCTACCATCAGCTCTTACCTACTGAAATCGGACTTCATCTGACGAAGCCACGCTTTTCCAGACGTGTACGTAGACACCAGAGTCCAATCGAACTGGTCACGTACCCAGGATATGCAGACATGACTGCAGACTTATCCAGCCTTTTGTAGGCAAATATAATAAATATTAATAATACTCTTGTGCTCACGTCATGTAAGGAAATTTCTACATATGTGCAACGCATGATATTTGGATAAGTGTGGTACATGAACATTTAATACCTCTCGTGTATTTTATAAAAAAATACATCTTTTCACACATCACATTGTTTCATTGAAAGGCATAGTATTGTTTTGAATAACGACCGTTCTTTTATGCAATCCTCATTTTGTTTTATTTTTAGTCGACAAAAATTAATTATTTCTACCTATTTATATAATTCTATTACACTTTAATGTGTATATTTAAAGGCTTATTTTAAACATTTAATTGCTTGTTTTCCCCGCCTAATTTTACTTCTTTTAGTGCCTAAAAATCAGAATTTTAATTATAACAAAAGAAATAATTAACATAGAATAAAATTATTCCATTTATTAATATTAGAATGTAGAAATATCAATCAACAAACGTAGTTTACAGAATAATCCATAATCTTCATTAAATGAATGTTACCTCACGCAACATCAATTAGCGCACAAGAGTTGAAATTCTATCAGCTGATCATTACTTTAATTGCCACAGGAGCTGCAATTATAGGGATTATCTACTATTATCCAGAACTAATTCATTTCGGAAATGTGATGTATCACGAACAAACATATTCTTACATTTATAAATTATAATCAATCATTAAAACGTTACATTCGATTTTTTGTTTTCATATAGATTCCAATCGCGTAGCATTTGTATTTTGAATGTCTGTGCATGAATAATAATTACAAACGAATAACAGAATAATCATTGCCATTTTGTCAATTGGCGCAATCCTTTCGGCGAGATTAAATATACAAAACTATTATCCTTACATACAAGAATAATAAATCTATATTAATTGTGTAACCAACTGAAATGAATTCACAATCCTTCACAAGTATTATTAAATATATTAAGTAGATGTTAAAATGCCACACTACATGACTTTGACATTTTATGAGGAAGACTGAAGACAACGTACCTATGACAAATTCCAAAATTATGGAGTAATTCAATACTTTATAATAGTAGATCAGACACGGCTTAAACGTGCGAGGTGATGGGTGTTTGTACCTGTACATAAATGAAACAAAATGAAGAAGAAGAGAGTATGAAGAAAAAAGAAAGTTTGAGCCTGGTAACATCCAGTTCTTTACGAGAGTTCAGAAAAATGGTGAATAGAGATATTTAAATCGCAAAAAAAGAAAGTAAATACAATCATAAATTAAAATAGACGTGGGAACACCTGGGGAGTTGGAAACCATTTGGGGTTAATTACCAAATTGGAAGAATTTATAGGACACTTAATAGTCCCTAATCGCCAAAATGATTTAAAGTAGTTCTTTACTTCTCGAAGTAATAATGTGTTTCATAGTTGCTCTGAACTGTGACAACAAGCGTACCCCTTGTCACACATTTTGTATCGCCACGGAATGAATAAAATGAAATTATTCAAAGATTAGCAGGGACACCGTAGATATATCTGGAACACGATAACTGGCTAATCCGTCAAGTCGATGATAGCATCAAAAGTATTTGGTCTGTGCTCAGTAAAGGCTTCATATCCCTTCCAATGTACTTAACCCACCACGCCATTTTGATTTAAACACTCCGTCTCTACCACTAGAGAGCTTGAACGAGCTGCGTGAAGAGCGAGCGGGACAATCGACTGCCGCCGCTGCGAAACCTCGACCCGCGACTGTCGACCCGCGCGACGAAGCCTCCAATTGCAACCTGTTCCGTCCCACATCTTCCTGCAGCCTCGCCGTCCCTTGGCGTCGACCGCGCGGCGCCTGCGGGTCCGGGTGTAATTACGCCGCTGTCTGCGGCCGCCCCCGCCCTCCCCCGCCCCCCTCCCGCCCGGCCGGTGCGCCAGGGGCGCCGCCCCAGCGGCAGCGGCGGCCGCGACGCGCGACAGCCGCTGCGCCGGCGCCGCCCGCGTATATCATCGCCCCGCGCAAAAACGTAATTAGAGCCCCGGCGTCGCGCCTCCCCGGGCGATGGGCGGCGCGACGGTGAGGTGGGGGCGACGGTAGGTGAAGGATAAGCGGCGCGGATCCGAAGAGTGAGGGCGGTAGAGGCGGAGTGGGAAAGGGCGGATGAGCGCGTGAAAGGGGTGAGAGTGAAGACGCAGAGACGACGGTGAGAGCGAGGCGGAAGCAACAGCCAAGACGACGTGGGTGGATGATGGTGACGGTGCGAGCGACGGTGCAGGGGCGACAATAGGTGATGGCGTAGATGGTAAGGTACGGATATCTAAAAGGGGTTCAAGGTGGAGAGGTGAGAATGAGAGTGGTTAGGGTCGGGAGCGCGTGAAAGGGATGAGAGCGGCGACGACGGCGGAGCGACGGTGGAACGACGATGGGGGCGACGTGGAGCGATGGCAGGCCGGCGGAGGGGGCGACGGCGGCTGCGGGGGTACCGCGGGGGCGACAGAATGGCGGGACGCGGGAGTAGGTGAAGAGTCAGACATGGTCAGGCACCATTGGAGGTGCCAAGTGGTGAGAGGTAGAAGAGGAGTGCTTAGGATCAGAAATCGCGTGGGAGAAGTGAGGGTGAGGGCCCGGACCTAGAGTGATGAGGGTGGGGCGCGGCACGGAAAGTGCAGAGGCAGCCTGCAAGGAAGTGTTTTGCCAAGGAAGTCAAAATAATTTAGCCAGTTAAAGGGCGATAACATGGTAGAGGCGAAGGGGGTGATGACTGGTGGGTGCGAAGAGTGGCGTGA
Organism: Gryllus bimaculatus; assembly: GCA_017312745.1. NCBI lineage: Eukaryota > Metazoa > Arthropoda > Insecta > Orthoptera > Gryllidae > Gryllus > Gryllus bimaculatus. Next base: position 1,365,096 of record BOPP01000131.1, read on the forward strand.
GGTAAGGGCGTTGACAAACGGGACCCATTGTCAGCATAAGGGCAAGGCATGAGAACTGCGGCGTGAGCATAGGGGCAGGACGTGAGTACTGGAGATGGACGAGGGGGGAAAGGGGAAGTGTGAGAGGATGGGGATGGGACGTGAGAAGATGGGTGGGACGTGAGCATAGGGGCAGGGCGTGAGCGCAGAGAGGGCGAGAGCATAGGCGCGGGGCGCAGATGGATGGGAGCGAGGTGAGGCGTGGAGTGCTGAAGAGAGAGTGGAAGATGGTTGGGGGCGTGGGGATTAGACGGGGTATGGGGGAAGCGGGGTGGAGCGGTCGTTGACGTGGCGAGAGTAGGTTGAGTGCGCTCCCTCGACGGGCTTTTTACGGAAATTCGCATGGCCTCTGACCGCTAGACGTACTTCCCCGCGCCCCTCTCTCGCCAGCCTCCTGCTCTGCGCGAAGAGCTTTCTCGGAAGGAACTTCATTTACAGAGTTCTGGTCTGGAGTTTATTACTGGACGTTACTCTGGAAGCAACAAAGTAATGATGTGTGGCATGTAATTTCTTCGACATATACTTTCTTTTTGAAGGTAATCTCTTTTCGCAGTTAAAGTAGGAAATGAATATTATGAAATCAATGTCACGTCTTACATATTTATGATAATTTTCCCCGGAATGTTACTGTAGACATGAGTGTTGCGGTTTGATTCGACTCTTGGCAGAATATAATAAAATTGAGAAATTATTGTAGAGTGATGTTTCAGATAATAGACGTGGAAGCCAACGGTTAAGTCATGAATGAAGTAACAAAGTGCGGTTTGGAGTCGTGAACGAAGCAACCATACTTCATGCAGTTAAAAAAGTCCAGTCAGTTTTGGAATACCAACACGCAGAAACATGCAAACGAGTCGCTTACAAAAACAGCGAATATTTCACATTCCGCTGATACTTTTTACACATTCTACATCACCGTCAACAGTTAATCATGAATAACACGACACGCGGCCCGGCGCGCAGCCTTCGCAGACGGCTTATCCGGCTCCTCGGAGGCCGCGCGCAGAGCTAATCCGCTTGGCAGCGGCTGCGCAGCTCCTTCAGGCCGAAGACAGAAGGGAGCGGCCGAACCGCCACGACGCCTCCACCTGCGGCACTAATTAGCGCTAAGAGAATTAAATGGTAGACCCCAGCACTCTTCCCTTGTTCTAGGCCTAGCGAACCCTTGCGTGACAGCGAGCGAAGTGTTTCAGTAGCCAAATATGGTAAAGAAAATGCAAAAGGGATTAGTTCATAGACAAAACAAGACAAGTTCATAGACAAACATAGACAAGTTAATAGACAAAATTTATCAGAAAAATTTTCATAATTATTTATTTGTTCTTGTTCATTTACTTATCTACAGCCCAGTGATACATTAAAATACTTCGCAGATCTTTCCAATTATTGTATGGGAACAATTCACAAAATTTGTCTAAATTCTGATCCCGAATGCACAAACGTGTGCTACAATGTGTACGACAATGTACTTCTTGATCACGAATATTGCAGATTATTATTATTATTATTATTATTATTATTACCAAAACAATATTGTATGATGTTAATCCATGAGACTACAGTAAGTAATTTTGGAAATGCAACTATTTAAAGTACCTCGAGACACGGATTAACATAATTTCATTGCTTACAAAAAGTTTTCGTCATTTAAATTATAAACGTAATGGGAGATAAGATCGAAAAAATTCCACGTGAGATTCTCTAATAACATTTTAGTGACTATTCTGAGCAGCTCCTGATCAGCATTACGTGGCCCACTTCCGCATCATATCCTCTTTAACTCGACAGCCTTTGAATTCCCCAGCCTGTCGTCCAGCCCTGCCACGCCGTAATCGCCCATTTTGACTCCCGCCACAATCTCATCCCACTCTTTCCCGTCCCAAACTCGTCCCTAGCCGAAACTCGTCTCCAGCCGAATCTCGTCCCCGCCCCAAACTTGTCTCCGCCCCAAACTCGGCCCCACCCCAAACTCGGCCCTACCCCAAACCCGAACCCACCAACACCCTTTCCACCCTGTCCCTGACCAAACCTGGCCCCGCCCAAACCCTCCCACGATCTGTCCCGCTCCAAACAAGTTCCCAACAAACTTGCCCCTACCCACACTCACACCAACGCCCGCACAAATCTGTCTCCGCACAAACCTGCGAACCTGCTCAATTCTAATTCCACCAGTTCAATCATTTTCCCTTAACCCATTTCTATTTCCACTCGTCCGAGTCATTGCTCGTCCGCACCCACCCTTCCGTCCACGCGCCTTGGCAGGCCACCCCTAAGAGCCGCCTTCCGCGTCTCTACCACCCACACCCCACCGCCACCGCCACCGCCGCCGCAAGGCGGGTGTCACGCGTGCCGTCGCGTCTCGTCTCGTCGCCTCGCGTCACGTCGCAGCGAATCAGCATGGCGCCGCGAGACAGCGCAAGACGCTAATCCGATTACCGCTGGCTGTGTAAATACCGGCTCAGCGCGGGGGCGGCTGGGAGGCGGATGGCACGCGGGAGAAGCTACCTGGAATCGATCCAGGCGTCGACAGAGGGACCACGCGGAGGGAGGGGGGGACGTGGCGTGGCGTGGCGCGCGGGGGCGTGCGGGAAAGCGACGCGCGTCGACCAATCAGAGCGTGTTTGCGAGCGGCTGCCTCATCGCCGCGGGTAAATTAAAAACAAATATTTGATTGGCGGCCTCGTCTTCCTTACGGCCAACGTGGTAGGGTGCGTGCGTGGGGGACGTGGCCGGCAGCAGAAGAAACTGGCTTGGTGTGAAGCAGCCCCCGTGTCGCGGATCCATTTCGGTGAGTAAGGGTCCATCTGTATCGCCTGTCGGCACTGGAAGATTTATTCAAACCACATTCATGCATAATTGTACTTTGAAATCTACTTCGCTACTTTTCGACCCTACACTGCACTACACTGCCTTTCACAACTCTTTACAACACTATCCCAAGGTCATAAGTACTAAGTGAATATTCATAAATAATATTAACATTAGAATAACCAATGATTTCACTAAATTTCATGTTTTTAAGTTGTTGAATATTTCATGGATGATGATGGTCATCATCATGATACTCAGTTACTAAACATAGGCTTACAACTTTATTTCGTCCTCTGTCGTTGGAATATGATCAACGGTGAGAATAAGCGAATCGCGAACAATAAATGACGGCAGGAATCATGCTTTTGACGTATTCTTGTGCCTGTCAGAACTCGATCACGCTCTTCATGGTGAAAACATAACATCTCTTACACGGAATTCAAAGTTTCACCTAAAATGATTTACTCAAATTTCGTTCCTACAGTTTTGTCACATCAGGGTACTCAATTACGTATAGCTTAAGACACATTTAGCATTAGCTCAGTTATTTCGACAACACACTTCCTTATTCCGTACTTTTTCCATTTAGCCAGAGTTTACGTTCATACACATAACTTCCAAATAATTTGGCGTTTGTATGGTTTGCAGGGCAGAACTCCACGCGGTATGTGCATGCCTCATGATTTTCATCACGCGCTATCTGTCAAAATGTATCCAATCATCACCGAGAAAACAGGTCAGTAGAGAGGAGTGGGGAGGAGGGACGCGAGCTGAGGCGGAGAGGGAAGCGATGTAGTGAGGTGGAGAGGAGCGGAAGGGGCTGAAACGGAGCGAGATGGTGAGGCGCGGGGTAGAGCGGGCGGTCAAGAGCGGAGCGGGATGGGGTTGAGTGAAGCGGAGCGGCAGCGAACAAGATAGAGCGGGTTAGAACGGATCTGGATGGGTTAGAACGGATCTGGTTGGCGTGTAATGGAAGAATATTAATAATATTGCTTCCATTTTATACAAGAGAGAGATCACGTATTTAAGTTATTCATTTGTACATAATAATTTTAACTACCCTCATCCGTCCGTTATTTCATTTCTAGGACACCCAGCAGTACCTGCATTAATTAAGTTCTCGGTTATTCAATGGCGTCTACGTCGAGTCACGTCCTTTTGGAGCAAGACGCATTTCGAAATAATTTGCGACGCCTTCGCCCTTTGCAGGACGGAGTTCCGCAGGGGCCTTTCTTGCGCGCGTTGCGAGGCGTCTGTTCGGATGCTCCGGAGCACATTAGTCGCGACCGCCGCCGGTGCCACCGACGCAACCGCACAAAGCAGCGCGGAGATGCTGCGACGAAACGAATGCGGTAGAGATGCTGTGAGTTAGCAGCGCACCAGAAGAATTTCACACTACCGGAACCAACTGCCGGTTTGCCATGCACTTTCGCAAAATGTGATAGTCAACGCTTTACTAAATCGCCAATTAACGTTTAAACAATAAGTCAGTTTAAAATAAATAAACTGAAGTAAACATAGTTATTTCAGTATTTCTAAAAATCAAAAGGAACGATTTTGAGATGTGGACAATGCAGCCTGCTGTCTTTCTAATAGTTTTATTTTCCAGTATTTGTGTATGGTCAGTGAACGGGTCAGAATTTAAAGGGATGAAATGTCAAATACGGAATATTATACGTAATACTAGCATAGTACAGAAAGTTTCACAATATTATAGACGAAGGGATTGATTGCAAGGTCCAAGAGTGTAGATAGTGGTTGATTTTCAACACTATCTAAATAGATGGGTCGAATTTAACTTCTGGAGGAGAAGTCTAGTGCCCGGCTGCTGTGATCATTAGTTTCCTGTGGCATCTATATATAGTCCCAGACAAATACCGGGGTAGTAATATAACAAACGCAGAAAGCACCGCTTGATATCTTTCTTACCTAAACCTCGCCCTACACATTTCTCCCCCTCCGTTACACACGTGAACTTCTACACCATATTCCCCCTCGCACTGAGGGAGGAACACCTCATACATGCACTATACTTTCGGGTGCTAGTAGTTTGTTCGCCTAAAATTATTCTAGAGTATGATAAAATTACACTTTATTAACACCAAATAGTTTGTTCGAAATAACAAATTACGAAAAGATGAATATGATTAAAAAATTGATCCGACTTGTGAAGCATGACGCCGCACCGTGATTACAGATAGATAGATAGGTAGGGAGTGAGTGTGGAAGCCTGGTGACGGGACAGTGCGCCGTACTACGTAGCTCGTGAACCGCAAGGCTCAGAGCTTTTGTAGCCACGCCTCTTTAATTATATTTTTGTATATTTCCGTATCATTTTTTCTCGCTCATGAAACCTGCGGCAATGGAATACATTTGAATGAGATCCTACTTCCTGGGCTCTACAGCGAACCCTTATGTTTTAAGCTCAAGAAAAGCTACTTTTAAGGGCAATTATTTCTATGTCTTGGAAATGCCTAATAGATTGCAATTTTGTTTCAGTGTTTGCGACAATTATTTAAGAAATAACTATAACTAAAGATTTTGAAGCAGTTCTGTATAGAAAAGGATTTGTCTTTCGTAGTAACCTTTTTTCACATACACTATGTCATGGTAGTAGAACTGAAAATGATTATAACTACTTTTAACAGTAATTGTTTGTAAAATAAAAATACAACAGACAGTGAATTCGCATATAACGTAATACACTTACCTCCTCTGAAGTGTTATCTGCACTTGCAATTTCCGCACAAAACAGCATGTTTGCTTGAAAATGATCCTGAAAAAAATTTAAAAAATTATTTCACTTTGTCTGTGTTTATCTGTTTTCATGAAAGATGGCTCACACAAAACACACAGAGAAGTAAAACAACCGCGCATGTAATGGCCACTTCGACGTATGGAACAGGCAACCGTCCGCAGTAATTCTGCAATGCATGCAAACTGGACGCGGGTGGCGCTCTATAGAATCAGTCGGGCTGGATGTTTCATATTCAAGAGAGCTTAGCGTGAATAAAAACCCTTTCGCTCGATGCTGGAGTTAGGAATGTGGAATCCAAGTGTCTACCTTCCTCCTCTTATGAAAATACCGTAAAAGGAAAAATAAAACAAATATTTCATTGCGGTACCAATTCGTAAATACAATAAAATTAAAAAATCCAGATATAAATTTTGAAACCGAAAGAATTAAAATGAAATAGCGTCAGTTAACGGAAAGTAATGAATCAAAAAAGCGAAAATATAAACAGGGAAAATCACACAGTGAAAACGAAATAACGGTAATAAATATTAAAAGATGCGCATTCAGAGATTTATCTGTTAAACAATCACTGTCCCTAGAAACTGGATGTTAAGAAAATCCATTTTTTATTTTAAATAAAAGTTATTTTACAGTATTAATTCACTTTAGATGACTGTTGAACAACGTGGCCAATAACACCCCAGACAAGGTTTATTTGCAGGTATTAAGAGCTTACATAAATTTGTTGTGTTGAGTATAATGTAAGTGTTAGATAACATTTGTTCAATTCATCTCTAACATAATTACACTTAGTGCTAATTGACCATTTTGCATTTCCGGGCGCGTCAACTAGTATGGTTACTTGTTCTGTAAGTGTAGTACATGTTATGTCCGAGGAGGTTGCGGTCTACCTCCCCCGTTGTAACTTGAAATCCGGAGTCCACCTACTCTCCGACGTGCGGTGTTCCCGCGTTCAGGTATCTCCATCTCCTCGCTACCGCTCCAATTGGAAGTCGCTATAAGCTCCCGACTCATCTTTCGACATGTTTGGTAGTGTAGTACCAGGAGAAGTGGCTCAACGGGTATCAACTGATGTCACTGCAGTGCCTCCGACTGGGACGTCCTAGGTTCGAATCCCGACTGATTGGCTTGAATTTTGGGACTAACTAGAAAGCTAGGTCAAGCTCAGTTGCTGTCTGGAAGAGAAGTCTAGCGGCCAGCTGCTCTGATCGGTAGTTTTCCGTGGTTTCTTCACTCCCCACCTGGCTAACGCCGAAGCAATACCCTAACAAACGGATTACGGATTACGCGAACTTCCCTTCCCATTCCTTCTCCTATCCTACCCATTATATATACACACTTACACATACCCAACATTACCATACATGCAGGGAGGCCGGTCGGGAGCTTAGAGCTTGTCCCCCCTGGTGGGAGATACTAGATTAGGGAAAACCCAGTTAGCCGACGGTAAGTCGGCACCGGATCTCACCATCCAGCGGGGAAAATCACAGCCACCTCACGAGAAACAATAGTTGCCGAAGATGGGCCGGTCAGGAAAATCTAGGAAATTCATAAAGGTGGGGTAGTGGTGGGGTTAAGGAAGAGGGAGTGTTGGTAGGAAAGAACGGTTGGGAGATGTTCACGACGAGGGCTGGGGTTTGGGTGGGGGGTGGCGGCTGGGGAGGATTGGAATGTGATCGTCAGGAAGGAGAAGGAAAGAAGATAGTTGAGAAACTGCGCCGGTCTTTGGGGGCGTACGAAATGTGGGAGTGGCGGTTTGTTTCGGGAACGGCCGCTAAAATAATTATCGGGCGACGACAGATAGCGGCGGCGGCGGCGGGCGCCTGGTGAATATTTCACGGGGTCGCCGGACGCCGGGGCAGCCTCAAACTTTAACGAGCGAGCGAAGCGGAGCGGCCGCGCCGCGGCGCGCGGCCGTCAAAGTTGTGGCGGCGCCGGACGGGGACCGTGGCGGGGCGGGGCGGTTTTATCACCGCCGATAACCCGTGGCCGAGCCAGGCGCCGAATCAGGGCGGCGGCGCCGCCCACGTGACCTGCATCGGGAAGCCCCGGCCCCCGCCGGCGCTTGACACCGCTCGCTTCGGGCCGAAACAACGCGCGCCCGGCCAGGCGCCGCTGCGTTCGGGAGGGCGGGAGGGGGCGGGAGGAGCGGAACGGCCGAACGAGGAATTGGCTGCGCTACGGCGTCCCGCCGCCCGGAGGAGAATTCTGGGCAGCGCCCTTCTGACCGGATCTCTTCTGGTTTCCGGCAAGTGCTCAGAAAATGGGGTATGACCTGCGTTCACGATATCTTTCACTTTGCGTGGAAACAGTTGGTTGAATCTCGGATCTGAATCACATAATTGAATTTCTAATCTCTGATATGAGTGAATGTTTATTTCTATTTTGAGAATGCAGGGTGAAAGTTAGTATAGTATTTTACAATATACCCTTCTTCAAGTACAGATAATTCATAAATATTATGCCTAGCAATATAATTTAAATTTAAACCTTAACATACGTTCAATTATAAGAAGGGAATGTGTGTATACATAATCTCATATTTCCTAGTTTACGCAATGATTCAAGAAAAATCACCAGCAAGAAAGATTTTGTGTTTATATCTCCGGCAGCAGAATCTTCATCGTGAAATAACTAGCCCTCCAAGAAAGAAATAACATGAAAACCACGTAAATGTGAAGTTATGACAGACTGAAAATTGATAGAATTCTTTAGTTCATAATATTTTTGCGAACATTTAATTGATTAGGAATTCCACATGTTCTCCACCATCATTAATCTTGCCTTTACAATAAAGAAGAGACAAGATTAGAGAACGGAGACCAGTTATCGACACGCATGGCAATATTTTTCTGTGAAAGCGACTGAAAACAACGGTCCATTAATTTATGTTCAATCAAGGTATTTGCGGATAGTTTCAAACGTTCAGGCAACGAAAATATAGCACTGTCTCGCGAGGAAATGTTTCACATATTTCAGAAGGTTACGCAAGTACGGTAGATGACTGATATTTAACACCTTTCAACTTAATTTTATTTGGCGTAACCATATAAATACTTTAATGCATATTCAAGTTTGTGGAAAGCAACATATTGTTAGACATCACGTCTAAACGTAACAAATAACTAAACCATAGAGAGGTATTATCATAGAGAGGCCTGAACTTTTAATGCTGAGCACCTTCCAGCAAATATCCTTAGACTGTATCATCACTAGCAGTGAAAAAACGAATGTACTGTACTGTACAGGCACAATTTCATTTTGTTGAGAAAAATATTAATTGTGAAAATTAGTGTTTCATTGCACCGCAAGAAAAATTACGTGAAGAAATGTTAATCAAATAATGGACCTAGAGTCAATAATCAGGCCGAATTTCTTCAATAAGGTATAGTTCTGTTTCATGAATGTCTAATGCTCAACTACAGGCAACTAAGACTTTTATGCATTGCCATCAAGAAACGTTGATTTCTCAGGGTTAATAAACAGATCATTAGCAGCTAACCCACTATGAATTAATCTCAAATGAGATATCCAATACTAAATTACTGGACTAAAGAGATACTCAGGAGTACGATTCTACGTTCTATTAAGCATTCGAAAATATAAATTTTATTTAAAAGAACACTGAATAAATCACATCAACGCCAATTATTACAATAACAGATTATCTGAATTCGAAATATTAAAAAAAAAGAAATATCGGTTATTAAATACTTCGAGTTCAAGTTTCGTAAAAGAAAACTGTGTATAAAATGAAGGTTAAGTAAGAAATACAATTCGTGACAATTGGGATCATTGGCTATAGAAGTTTGAGTGATCTAAATGTCAATTTTAGTTCTCATAAGAAATATATCGTACAATACTAAGAATTGTGAATATTTGAAGCGTTTACTCAGAACTTAATCCTTCAATTGTATATATTCTTTCAACTTAAGCAAATCATTATGGCTGAAACTATACATACTTAAAACAATTTAAGTTGAAAAAAATATGAATTTTCAACGCAATTTTTGTGTCTTTCAGACATAAAATGACTTCCTTGGCGTAGTTTAAAAGTTTTAAACCACTACACTCGATGCCGTACATTTAACAATAACTTAAAAGTTTTATAGTTGTCATTCTCAGAGAAAATGGTCACCGTACTACCACATATGTAAATCTTCTATGACTAGTTTGGACGTTCTTGGTAGAAAGAATTATCGATAGATTAAAACCAGATGGTATAATAAAAATGCCTTTTTTATCCACTAATGAGCTTTAACAAGAACTAGAACATTTCTTTGTAATTCTATGTTTAAATCTTCAGGCTGTTTCCATGGAAGAAGTTTAGATTTGAGTCTGGATTTGATTGATCGTAATGAATTGATAATACGATACTTTAAGACCTACGACCTACTTCAAGGGTTCAATGAGTAATTATAGAGACATTTCAGTGGTGTAATTCCTAGTTACAATTATAATTCTCATGGATTGATTTTAATTGTACATTTACTTTCTTTTCGTCCAAAATTTAACACACACTGATGTGCAACAATAGGCATAATTAAATACCAGTACTAATACACCCACAACGCGTGTGCTTAAATTAAGACATTTATAAGAGAGGACTTACTATTATTGACGGTACTTACCATTAAAGTACCAAAAAGACGTTATGTCACTTTAAAGAACACACTTCAATTTCACTAATTATTTTAACTAGTTAACGACTGCAAACACAAAAAGTGCAAAAAATTGCCAGATTTTGGTGCAAAAAGAAAAAAATGTCAATGAATTTAATTATTTCAAGTGCTTATTGTTTTGCCACTGACTTCTGAAAAAGCTGAACAGTTTTTACACTCTTTATGAATTTCCTACATTTTTCTCTCGTGAGAAAAATTTCAATTACACTTTCGTAAAACGTCGCAGAAACATTTCTATTTCATATTGCGACTTCATAATTTTTTTTATTTTAAAATAATTTTACTTGAAAAATAAACACAGAGATTCTGAAAATTGCATACACTGAAAATGTTCCAACTCATACATTAAAGAATACACGAAAAATATTCCTATGCTTTCGAATTTTTATATCCGCTGAATGTGAATGAGAGTAAAATGGCTGGTTATTTAAATTCAAAATGAATACGTGGAAACGGTGCTGTGAAGGACCCGTCATAGCATTGACTACAGAAAAATTACATTGCAAAGTCTTTATGAACTTTGGCCTCCTACTCAGTGTAATCAATTCAAATACTTCTTAATTACCATTAAAATGTTGCAATTAATCGAAAATGCTCCATTGAATTAATTTTTTTTTAAAATCCGTATGATATATAAGAACATACAGTATTATTCTCTAAGGATCATCTCGATACACAGAAGGGTGATTTACGCAACACTTGGAAGCTTTGAGTAGTAATTAAGTTTGTGTTTTGAGAATAGTTATATCAACAAATTCACCTATTTGCATTTCCTTAATTAGGTAATACATGTTTTCAGAGAGTTCGGCACCCAAAACGATGAGTGTTTTCAGCCACGTGACACGCTGAAATGACAATATTATATCAAGGGTGTTACAACTTGGATTTTTTAATGCTATTTGTTACAGTTGCATAAAATTGTAATACTTATTTTGCAATTTATACAAAATATATTATAAAAATAATGTTACAAGAGGTTTTACACACACACAAATGCGAAACAAAACATCTTATTCAGATGACCTTTCAAACACTAAAGTTGCTTACTTTTAGAGTTATTAGTAATAGTATTTTAAATTCTATACCAGATAAAGGATGTACATTTTTAGTTTCTCATTTACGCAGTTACTGATTGAATGAGACACAGCAACTTTGTTGTTATCAAAAATTTTTCTCTGTCTGAATTGGACTACATTCCTGTTCTAATAACTACACAGCAGATTGCACCGCAACATGCCCCAACACCCAAATATAACACAGAGGAAATAAACTGGAACCAATTCAAAAAATGATAAATTCAAAAATACGCCGTTCAAAACACACAATAACTCCACCGAAATTGAACACGCTCTCACACACCTCAACAAAATATCCAGACGAGCATACAAGCGGCACAACTAAACAATAAACTATCCTCAAAAAAAAACTAAAAATCAAGAACACCCACCCGAAATGCTTAAAGCTATAGAGGTGAAAAACAAAACCAGAGGACTGTGTGGCGATCAAAAATCTCCCGAACGTAGAAAAGAATTAAATCACATAACACGCACGTCCAAAGATTAAATAGCACTCATAACAATCAACAATATTATAACCTAGTACAATTACTCACAACTAAAAGTAATACGCCGTGGCAGTTTACAAAAATTACTTAATTAAAAAAGGCAATTATACCTACACTTAACATGACAACGGGCAAAGAATACACCTCAGTCCAGAAAGCTGATTACTTAGATTCAACATTCAAAACAAACACGACTAAACCGCACTCCGAACACAACACAATTTAGAGACTCCAGAACGAACCCTGCTACGATTCACCCCAATATACAAGATGCATCCCCATTAGAAATAAATATAATTAGCAAAAATTAGCATGGAAAAAACATCTGGACATGATAACCCCACTCGCAATAGTATAGTCTTGCTTCAGAAACCACTACTTCCCCCAACAAAAATTATCCCCGTTCCCAAACCTAACAAAATTGCAACTGTGTCAAATTATTATCAGCCTATAAGCTAACTGCCCACATTAGGCAAAATATATGAAAAAAATAATTTTAAAACGCCTAATCCAATTCATATGAGCCACAAAATCTATCCCCTTCAAAGCTAACCTCGCGAACAATTGTCCTCCACATCTCCCTTTATACGTATACAAGTACTTGCACTTACAATTAAAAGCAGTACAATACTTCACGCGTCGGTTAGAGTTATCATACTGGGAGGAAACCTCCCCAAGCCGACCAGTAAATTGGCTTCAGATCTCTCCTTGTAGCGAGGAAGCAACACCACTAACTCCTGGGACATTCCTTACGGACACTTTCATGGCAACGACGCGCTCGGAAACAAAAAATAATAAATCAATCCTTCATTTCTTAGATTTCCGAGTTTTTCTTAATATTTCAAAGAACTACAGCCTTTCGTCGTGGGGCGACGGGCTGATGAGGGAGCGCCCTCGTTCCGCGCCCTGCAGCAATCGCGCCGGGGCTGATGAGGGGCGGCGATGAGCCCGGTCCCCCGCATCCGCGACAAGCGGCCCCCCCCCCCCGCCCCGCTCTTGCGCACCCCGCCTTCCGGGCGAGAGCTTTTTGCGGGCCGCGGAAGGGCGAGTGGCTTCCGGGGGCGGGCGGCGGTGTTTTAATCTCGCGCGCGCGCCGCAAAACAGCGCTGCGCCGGGCACACGACCCCTCTCGCCCGCGCTCTCGCCCACCCGCCTTTTCCCTCGCCCGCCCTGAGCGCCGCCTTCCCCCCCTCGTCGCCGACCCTCTCGCCCGACCTCTCGCCCGACCTCTCGCCCGACCTCTCGCCCGACGCTCTCGCCCGACTCTTCGCCCGACTCTCGCCCGCGCCCTCTCGCCCGCCCGCTCGCCCGCCCGCTCGCCCACTCGCCCGCCCGCTCGCGCGCCCTCTCGCCCGCCCTCTCGCCCGCATCTCTCGCCCGTCTCTCGCCCGACGCTCTCGCCCCGACCTCTCGCCCGACCTCTCGCCCGACCTCCTTCGCCCGACCGTCTCGCCCGAACTCTCGCCCGAACCTCTCGCCCGCCGCTCGCACGCTCGCCCGCCCGCCCGCTCGCCCGCCGCTCGCGCCGCCCGCCGCCGCGCCCGCTCGCCGCCCGCTCGCCGCCCGCTCACCCGTCGCTCGCCCGCCCGCTCGCCGCCGCCCGCCCGCCGCTCGCCCGCCCGCTCGCCCGCCCGCTCGCCCGCCGCTCGCCCGCCCGCTCGCCCGCCCGCTCGCGCCCGCGTCCGCCCGCTCGCCCGCCGCCGCCCGCTCGCCCGCCCACCGCTCGCCCGCCCGCTTCGCCCCGCCCGCTCGCGCGCGCCGCTCGCCTGCCTGACGCTCGGCCCCGCTCGCCCGCCCGCTCGCCCGCCCGCTCGCCGCGCCGCTCGCCTGCCCGCTCGCCCGCTTGCCGCCCGTTCGCCGACCGCCCGCTCGCCCGCCCTCACCCGCCCGCGTTCTCGCCGCCCTCTCGCCCGCCCGCACGCTCTCGCCGACCCGCCCCTTTCCACCGCCAGCCCTGGGCGCCCCCCCTCTCGTCTGCCTCTCTCCCGCCATCTCGCCGGCTCTCTCGCTCGCCCTTTGCTCACCCTCTCGCTCCGCCTCTCGCCCGCCCTCTCGTCGCCCTCTCGTCGCCCTCTCGTTCTCCCTCTCGCTCGCTCTCATCATTCGCCCTCTCCCTCGCCCTCTCCCTCGCCCTCTCCCTCGCCCTCTCTCTCGCCCTCTCCCTCGCCCTCTCCCTTCGCCCCTCTCCCTCGCCCTCTTCCCTCGCCTTCTCGCTCGCCTTCTCGCTCGCCCGCCTGCTTGCTTAATGCCCGCCCGCTCAGCCAGCAGACCGGCCAAGTTAGCTGAGAGGCAGTATTGTCTCTGTGCAGTGACTCTGACTCGGATGACCTAGGTTATTCGTACATTGATTATATGTTGACTCACCAGGACTAAATTCATAATTCCCGTATGTGTAGTCTATTTTAATCCTCTGACAGTGATCTTTCATCGCTAGATTGTTAGATCCGGCGTCACCCTACCATCGGCTAGCTGGGCTTTCCACAACCAGAAAAGATATAGTATTCGACTTTCAATGGTCTCGAACATTGAAAACTAGCTACAGAGTAATTGTCGAATTCTGTCGTTATCTGGAGGTGAAATCTAGCAACAGGCACTTCTGTCGGTAGTTTTCCGTGGGTTCTGTGATCAATATCAAGCTAATTCAGGACTAGTACCTTAAACAAACAAGCAACGGACCGCGCGAGATAATTATTTCCTGTCCCTTGTCGTATCTCTCTCCTTACACATACACTTCACTATCATACACGTTAGGAGCTCAGAGCTCGTCCGGGTTGGGGTGATGCCCCACTTGTGGAGATTCCTGGACGGGAAAATTTCCCGCACGTCTAGGACGACGCCAAATCTGACCATCCAGCGGGGGGGAAATTGTTGCCACATCCCGAGATAAAACATTCGATACACTAACAGGACTACTGACCAAACCATTTGACGGGAAACAGCAATCAATCAATCTAGCCGCCCGCCGGCCCTTCCGAAAACCTGCTCATTTGGCCTCTCGCGCCGGCAGCCACCGCTGACGCTACTGCTCCCTCCCTGCTGCCGAACCCCTCCCACCGTCTTCGTCGTCGTCGCCACCTCCAGCGCCTGGTGTTTCACTCATGTGTCAAGACGTTGAACCAAGCCTTCGAATGTCTGAGACATTCTAATGCCATGTTGCAGAGTTCGGATCCTGAAGTTCAGAATAGGAAACGCCTAATTTCTGATCCATTGCTTGCAAGAAATGGTTTTATTAAATCTTTGCAGCCGATCACAGAAAATTTTCTAGATAACAATGAAGTATATATTTTGGCTCACTTGTATGTTACGAGTGCAAAACGCTTGGCTGGGTACAACCGAGTCCTGTACTTGAGATTTCGCCAGTTGAGACACGATATCAAGTGCAAAACGCAAAATTGAAGATGTCGCGAAGTTCAAATGTCTAAACGAGACGTAGAGAATTTATGTGAAAAGTAAGAAATAAAGAAATAAATTTCTTAGGATGCCAGAAATAGCGAGAACATTTTATATCCCTGTTGCAAATCAATGAGAGAATGTACCTAAGTGCAACTGATACAACTTGTATTAGAAACATGAGAAATATTGGTGTGGAAAAAATATAATTACACACACAGTATTTTTGTTTATAACTACTAAATGAAACTAAAATAAAATATTAGCCAGAAAGTTTCCTTATGTACATATTTTACTTAAATGCATAGGCGGGCGCAGGCTAAGATAAGAGGGAACAAACTACAATTCTGGCCCCTCAGGGTCCCTTTTTCCTTTTCCCATTAAACTTTTGATATACACTTGGTGTATTATTTGTTGTGAATACATACAATTTACTATACAAGGAACGTAAAATTATAAGTTTAATGAGACAATACAACTGATTGTATATTGAAATATTAATAAGCTTTCCAGGCTTAAAAGGCTTCAATACTTAAGTTGTGTATCATTTTCCTAAAGTCTCAGTTTAAAAAGGGTGATTATTAGATTATTAGGGTTATGTGGCCTCTTTCCAAAAGTACATGTTGGTAACACCACCCTGCCTCCCCTCTCCCTCCCCGCACGCCTATTTGCATTTGAAATGTCTCAAGAAAGAATGTCTCGAGAGAAGGGAAGATGTCGGTACAATTATTCTCATCTGTGAATCACCGAGTGCAGTTAATCTCAAGCTTGCAGAAATCGCGAGAATATTATATATTCCGACTGAAAATTCAGCAAAACTAGTTGTACTAAAAGGAATATTAGACTGAATGGGTTATCATATGTTCAATCGTCAGGGTCATTTCTCTGACTTATAAATCACTGCGAGTGTAGGGCGAACGCAGGACGCTCCGTTTCACGACTCTCGAGGATGAAACGCACGAGCGAGCACGAGCGAAACAATGGAACACCTAGCAGTTCTCTACTCTGCATGTGTACTCTACATTATTACATCGCTGGCATTGGAAACGCAGATTTCCACCGCGCTGGTTTTAACGAGAAAGGGTTTGAAAACGCAGTATTTGAAAACACAGTTTAGATTTACAGATTTTTAAAGTTGCAAGCAACACGAAATAGCGATGACACCTCGTAATTCCACTTTGCTCTTCTCTTGCGGCTTCCATCGTTTCTGTGACAGTCACTGAAGTGTGTCCTAAAACGGTACTTATGCCCGATATGATATTTGTCATTGAACGTCAGTTATATTCCCAGCACTTAGTTGCATAGTTTTCACAATACGTTATTTTTATCTGCTACTACTTGAATTTACAACCTTCAACCGCGGACGTCATTTGCTATACACCGACATAATGAAGTTAATAAGTGTTTCATGTTGAAAATATATAATAATTAGTGCGAAAGGGTATTTCTAAACTATAATTTTCGCAGCAACGATTTCGGGAGAGCAGATTTTTAGAAAGCACACTTTGGGAACAGGCTTTGGGATGTCGAGTGTTTAATATCGTGAGCCAAGCAGAACCGAACTCACGGCGACCGACTGCCTCTTCTGCGTGACCACAGTGCTTTTATTAACGTTTGTCGTGGCAATATATATGCCATCAACGCAGTTCACGTCCGAATCCCTTGGCGTTGTTTTCAGTAGCCAGGTACAGAGTTCAGAAGCTCTGTAGTGCATTAACTTGATATATACCTTGAAAACACAGCAGAATTGAAACACTAATGTCTAAACACAGGCATTGTTAATTTTTTTTAAAACTACATTTAAAAATTTTCGCTATGTCCAGAAAACTCATGTCCGTCGGAGAGATTCAACGAAAGTAGTATAATAAAAATGATAAAATTGCATTGACTAAAATGTCTCTTATTTTTCAAGGTTGATAATAACGCTATTTGTCAACAAAATAGTTGGCTAAGAAAATATTATTTTTTATTTATAATATATTTTTCAGAATATTATTAGAATCAGTACCGTAGGAGCTTATAAACACACACTGCCATCGGAAAACTCTCTCGCAAGTATAACAGACATTGGAAAGGAAGGATGAATTCATAAGTCTCTCCTTGTCTGACTGGTTGATAAATTGATATTTCCGGACACGTCCACTGCTATGGTCGTTAGTACCATAAGTTATATCGCGACAGGCAATTATGTTGTATTGTGTTGAATCTCCTTTTCGCTGCTGTGGTGTGCGCCCTTAACGCTGTGTGTGGTAGAGTACTGCATGTAAGTGTGTGTGTATGCGCGCGCGCGTGTGTGTAGACGGGAGAGAGGGACACGGATGAGGAAAGGAAGATGGGTCACGGTCCGTGACCCGTCGGCTTGGCTACTGCGTTAGTATTTACTTCTTTTTGATAGAAGAAATCACGAAAGACAACCTATCAGAGCGTCCGGCCGCTAGAATTCTCCCCATAAAGCGGTTGCATTCTGCTCACTTCTCTAGGTAGCGTAAAAATCCTCCACCGACGCATTTTATATGGTAGAACCACCCTGACGCTGCAGAGGCAGCGGCAGCGCTGGCTACAAGACAAGATACAGGTAGTGGGATAATAATTGAATAGGAGCATAGGTAGTAAATTGGCGCGTGGGAAACGAAGAGTGATGGGTTGCGCGAATGAGGCAGAAAGCAGAAGAGCGGTGGCTGGCGGAGGCGCCTCGGAAAGGCTGAGCTGGCCGGTGCGAGGGGCGCCGAGGGCAGACACTTCAGCGCCCGGGGCCGGAAGAGCCGGCGGCGGGCGGCGCGCGCCCAGCCACCGACCAACTTCTGCACTCGGCAGAAACAGCCGATTATCCGTAATTTCGGCCGCAATCAGCTGCTCCCCGCTCTCCTCTCGCCCCTCGGCGCCGCAATACTCGGTGAGCCCGCCCCACTTCACCCGACTTCCGCCCCGACCCTCCAAGATTGCCAGCACCCCGCCTCGCGCTCTCCTCCCCGCGCTCGCTCCGGTTGGGCCCGGCTACGGCACACTTTGCTCCTCCTCCGACGCTCCCGTCGCTTCGCCACAGCGCTCTGTTTCTCGGCCACGGCGCCAACCTGGCCCTCCACTCCCGCCTCGTCATTTCCTCCTCATCTCACATTGCTTAACTTCGTCCCTCCTTCCACCCCGCCTCAACCTCATCAACACTTCCGCCCTGTCCACCGTTTCTTCGGCTTGTCCTATTCTCCTCACCACCTCGCCTCGTACTTTCCCTCGGACTCGTTTCCGACTCTCCTCGCTTCGTGCTCTTCTCGTCCACGACTCGCACCGTCCTCTCCTATCCGCAAAGCATTGTCCACTCCAGTCTTCGCTACCACATCTTCTTCTATCGTACTATCGTGCCTCGTAGCTTTTCTTCTCGTCTCGTTTTCTCCTCTTCCTCGTCAAATCACGTCCTCCCAGAAGTCCTACTTGCGGTTTCCCCATCTAGCTTTGTCTTCGTGTTCACCCCGCTTTGTTTCAAACTCGTGTTCACCCCGCCTCGCCTTGTCCTCGCTTTCTCCTCGCCTCCTCTCGTCCTATCGTTATCTCGACTCAACTCCCCGTTTCGCCCTGTGTCCACCTCCTACCCGTCTCGCCTCATCCCGTACCCCCCTACTCCCATGCCCATCTCCATCTCGTCCTCACCGACCCTCAGCCCGCTGGCGAGCCGACGAAGTGGCTGAGCGCGGCAATATCGCGGATGAGTTACGAGCTTCCTCTCGATTAGGTAGGCCGGCGACGGCGGCGGCAGCAGCAGCAGCAGCAGCAGCAGCAGCAGCCGGGAGCCGCCGCGCAGCCGAGTTTTACGCCCTCCCACCTCCCTCAGGCACCTTGCAACGGCGCCGCGGCGCTTCGCAGCCGCTGGCAGAGGGCTCGGCTGACCACCCTGGGCCCCTTCACTGCTTTCGTGGTGCGCGCCAGTTTCCGATTCTTCATCTAGTTGCTAATTCATTGCCTTAAACTCTGTAGTGTATTTTTTCACTTCCTTCAACCCCATGATTGCAGATGTTTGCTTTACGCAAACCATGAGATGAACTTTTCGGATCCAATCGCGTTTTCCAAAGATAAATTCAGAGCGTTAAATAATATAAACTAAGCGTTTGTCTTCATATACATTATTACCATTAACTCTTGTACACGTACCTATGCACTTATAAAATATTGAATAACAAGTGAAAAAAAGTTTAAATCCCAAACAGTAGTACCTACTATGCAGGGCATTACCAATGTGATAGATTCTCTGTCTCCCTATCCCCTGAACACCATGTAAGTTGAGTAGAAATAAATAAATTTTAAACTAGAAATGTTCTAACACCACATAGTTTCTCAAATTATTAGTGACAAAAAATTATTGTATTACATTTTCTATCCTATGAACACTTTAGGAATCTCTCGAAAAGTTCATACGATACATCTCAAAATTACAGGACAGTTACTTACATTTTGAAAAAAAATGTGCATGAAATTAATTCAAGTTCCAATCCAGAAGATCATATTTTATTAAGAAAACAATCTCTTATCTTTACAATTGTAGAAACGTCAAGACATTAAAACGATTGCAACTTTCAAAAATTCAGAGAATTCAATAAACACAGACTTGAGTAACTTATTAACCACTCTTATCCCTATTTTAGAGAAAATAGAGAACAAATTGGAGGTACGAATATTCTTGGAGACATTTCAAAAATGTCGTTGAGGTTTTTCGTACAGAATTTTCTAAAATAAAAATATCTGTTTCAAATTCAATAAGCGACGTCTCAGCCAGATCCATCGGGGAATAGGATTGCTGAAAATTCTATTAATTGTTTATGTGCTAGAGATCACTTCCTTCTCAGACTGCAATATAAAAGTATGAAGAACACTACCATCAGCCGCTAGCATTGTCACAGACGGACACACGTTCTACCCTAAACCAATTGTTGGGTAATAAGGATCCACCAAACGTGAATTCAGAGACCTCAACGTATTGAAGTGGTTAATTTTTCAGCTGACAAATCGCCGTTTTCCATGCAGTTTTACTGTTCTAAATAATTCATATGTGAGAAAGTATTAACGTTAACATATTACAATACAAATACGACAAATACAACTCATTATAGCCGCGAAGGATTAATGACAAACTTGCTAAGATCAGATGTGCTGAAAATGAATGAAGAAGACAATGATGATTTTTCAAGCAAACACAAACGTTTTCAAGGCGATCATTGCGACATAATTCCAACATTTTTTAGATGAGTTTACACACATTATGTAAAACAAATGTTACATATAATACATGTTGTCATTCAGGGAAATGCCAATAAAAAGAAGAGAAATTGAGCAATAATTGCCAACGTAGTCGAGATCTTTAATGGAATGTATTAAATGTCCGGGTCTAGTAATTGAAAGATGAACTTATACAATCAATACCTTGATGATTGCAGATTGTTCTGTGTAAACATCCAGACACTTGAGATGTTTTATTCACATAGCGGCTAATGTTCATCTTTCTTAAAGAAATATTTGAAACCATTTAAACTTATTTCCCATTCTCACCCCGTACCTACATACACTTTCTTGTCTTCATCAAGCGACAAATCCATTAAGTATCAACTCTATCTCAATTTAAATAATTAACAATCAGTAGATTTTTAATTATTGAAACTTATTACTTGGCCGGAAGCGAGTGTGTCGTCACATCGTGGTTTGCAATCATCACAAATGCGAACATAGGAAGAACACAAACAAATTTGTTGATTTCCTACTAATTTTAAAAATAATTTCAAACCCTTTCCCAACTTTTACTTGATCTTTGTTCATTTTTTCTTTAAGTCTTTCAGTGTGGGTTTTCTGAAAATCCATACGATTTATTAACACCAGAAGTCTTAACCTACTACCTCAAATACACTAAATGAAATCAAAATACTTCTTTGCAAGTATTCCCTCATTCGTGTAGAACGCCCACTTAAGTACATATCACGAAAAAAATACATAGCCCGA
>BOPP01000131.1:1391455-1409530 GCA_017312745.1 Gryllus bimaculatus
TCCCACTCAGTTTTAAAGGTTTTTGACGTAGATAATAATAACAATAATAATAACAATAAAATAGTAATGAATATATTTATTTATTTGGAATTTTAAAGTGGGATATTTGCCAGCTAGTGATTTTCCCAGGCCTAGCCCCAGTTTTATATTATCTACGCCAGGAAAAAAGGAAGACATCTAGCGAGCATCAATAATTCCTTTCACCGTTTGAATCATACTTGGCCTGGCAGAGCTTTTCCTTCCCACACAGCATTGAAACTGATTCTAACGGAAAGCTAGAACACTACCTCCAATCCACCCGAGGGGCTAACAATAATAACAAAAAACAACAATGCAGACACGCGTGGAGAGAGAAGAAGGCCGGAGTGCACGTGGCGGAGCGAGAGCCCGGGCGGAGTCCGGGGCGTCGAGTCGTTCGACCGCTGTGTTAGTGGGCGAGGAGGCCGATGGAAGCTGCGGAGCTATTCTCGTGGGAGGCGGCTGCGCCCGTGCAGCAGCAAGCGGGCCCTAATCCTCTGAGAGTCGTCGCCGCCGCCGCCGCCGCCGCCACCGCTGGCTCCACAGGGCTCGAGGGCGGCGGCAAGGAAATGAAGGGTGCGAGGCCCGGTGCTTATGAAAGACAAGTGGCGCGGCAATTGCAGGGATAGAGAGGGAACACACGGCGCTGGTAGATCGCTAGGGAAGAGTACCTTGAACTGCGTGAACACGCGCGTGTTTCACGACCGTTCTTGCCCACATGCCATACACGAGAAACGATAAAATGTGTATTGATTGGAACAGTAATTTAAAAGCGGAGCTGAGGATACACGTTTTCAATAGAAAATGCAAGAAATGCAAATAGATTGTTTGTTCTAGAAATGTGTTTATGGAGGGACATTCAATATTAGGTGAGACCCGTGTGATAATGCTTCTGTTTTCCACGTTACTGTGATTTTCAAACCGGGATTTTGGAATGATCACTTTAAATATGTTACCTTTTGTTTACTAAGATTCTCATTTTCTAAACCGATGAGTGTGTTGGTAGCTGATTATACACGGAAATGTCCAGGAACTTAGAAGCAAATATGTTACAAAAGTTTATATTTTCGTGCAAGATGGTATTTTAAAGGATACAGCGAGCTGTAATGAATGCAGAAACAAAAGGTGTACTGATGCCTTCCAAAACCGAAACTGTATATGATAAATTTTATATTTTTTATAAAATACTAAGAGGAATGAATGAAGATGAAATAATGATTACAACACGGGATCAATGTAACGTTAAATTTGCAACATCGTACAATTTGTGGCTATTTTATAATAATAGTAAAATGCATCAAATCATATGAGATAAGATATGTTCACCTTATTCTTATACTTTCATTTCGTTCGAGCCATAGTATTGTAGCGTCGAAATTTCCAAATTATAATATTAATACCAGTGAACTAAAACAATATTTAATATCGCTGTAGCATATCTCGTGACTCCATATTGGACAGTCTCACAATGAAAAGAATAAACATGGCTGGGAAGCAGAATTTTAGTTTCGTTGTTGAATTTGAGTGATACTGGGGAACTAGTTATTTAAGATCCTCGATGTTATTTACTTTTATTCATTACTTTTCTTTCTAAATTACATTTTATCATGTATTAAGCACAAAATAGAGGTGGGAATATGAAGTTGCTAGGTTTGTTAATTAGTATGACGATATACATTTGGTTCTGAAATATTATAGAGGGAGGAAGATTTGTCGCAACCAGCCATCAATTCAGTGATTTGAGAGAAAAACAACTCAAAGGTTTGCTCTATTTTTTGTGATACTGATCACTTTGACTTAACACAGCAGGGGAATAAAACTCCTCTCTTAATATTCGGCGCCCATTAAGAATAACAGAAACAAACGTTGTGATCAACAAAGAGTCTGAGTACTGTTGGTGAATGAAAATTTATTTGGTATTACATTATTTGAACGACGTAATTACGAAAAGTAATGAACGATACATGGCCAACATCACAAACAAAAGAGTTTGTTCGTATATTTGCTTTACATTGATCTAACGACTTTAATAGCTGTAACGTCCACTGCAGTATTTTAACGAACTTAATTCGTTGTTTAGATTGGTCGCTACTTTAAAGATAAATGTATGTGAATTTCTCTGAATAGCAACGAAATATTTATTTCTAAAGCCATTTACTCTAATAGTAATTATAATAATAATAATAATAATAATAATAATAATAATAATAATAAATTACCTTGAAATTTAAAAAAGTTAAGACTTTTTCTTGTTCTAAGTTTCAATTCCTTAAGACACAACAAGTCAATAACTTGATCATAAGTTGATGTTACGTAACTTGGCGGTGCTTTGAGCCAGTGAGAGCAACCCAGAGCAAACCCTAGAAGCATCACGAGCAGCAGGTTCATTGAGGCATCGTTCACGATTAAAACTGACGAGATAGCTAGGTCCAATTCAATTGCTGTCTGAAGAACTCTAGCGGCCAGCTGCTCTGATCGGTAGTTCTCAGTGTTTTCTTCCATCAACATTAGACCAATACCGGAGAAGTGCCCTAACAAACGGGCCACGGACAACTCGTGATCTTTTCTTCCTCTTCCTTTCCCTTTCATCATCACTTACACACACCTACACTTACATGCAATACACAACCACACATGCCGGGACACCAGTTGGGAGTTTAGAGCGTGTGCCGGCTGGAGCGGTGCCGAGCTTGTGGGAGATTCCTGTCTGGAGAAAACTCCGCTAGACGAAGTGAAGGTCGGCGACTGATCTCACCATCCAAAGGGCAAATATTACCACCACTTCCCGCATTAAAACATGCACTACACTCGCAGGAATAATGAAGATTGTTGTTGACGAAACCTGGTAACACGAAATAACCGATCAACCGACGGTTGAAAGTCGGCTCTGGATCTCGTATTCCAGCGGGGGAAGGTAACGCGATAAAAATGCACTATACTTGTGGGAATAACAACTATAGCAGTTGACGTGCCCGAAATCACTAATCAATCAATAAAATATAGCATAGGAAACGGCTTGGTGCAGTGCATGTGCCGAAGTGGTCGAGGGCAGAGACCGTACATGTGCTCCGCCCAGCGACCGGAAGTGAACTGTACTGCCAGGCCGTCGTGTAGCTGGCCGTCGGTGAGGCTGGCCGTCGCTCGCCCTCGCTTCGCCCATTCACCCGGACGGTATCCTGCGTTCGCTGCTCGCTAGCTAGTTCCATTGTCCGCACACAAGGATGCTCTTGACAATCAGCTAAAGCAAATGGATAAGTGGAACACGTGATAATGAGCCCTAAAATGGGAGGTGATGCAAAAAGTTATTAAGCTAATTTAAGCCAACTGCCTATTTAGGTAGTCTGCTTACGCTAGCTTAATAAAAAATCTTCAATTTGAAACGGTCTATTTGGATCGTTTTTCTTGCGCATTTCCAAGACATCATCGCGATTCTGGCCTTCGATCTCTGCGATTACGAGATATCTCTACATCTACCAATGCAAAATGTATTACATATTTCACACCAAAACACAAAATGAGCCTTGGATTAAAGTGACTTGCATACCACGTTTAGCTGCTAAACGTATTTCTACTTAATTATAGTGATAATAGCGCAGAGGTGAAAAAGTAATCTCATAGTCATTTCACTTATTGTTATTCTTCTGTCCACTGATCGTGGCATACACCCTCATACGACCTAAAGTCACATCATCCGCTTGCTGTCTGCTTGGACTCTCTCCTCTCTCCTCTCTCTCTCGTCTCGTCTCTCTCTCGGTGCTCTATCCCTCTCTCTCTCTATCCTCTCTCTAGTCTCTTTCTCAATCTCTCTCTATTCCTCTCTCTCTCATACTCGCTCGCTCATTTTGGTTGCTCGCACACTCTCTCCCTCTCGAATACTGTATCTACTTGCCTGAGCCATTTACTCAGCGTCTGTCGACGCTCCCAAACAAACTACAGGATACTGCTCCAATTCGGATTCAAGTACTGCATTATTACCTTCTCCGTGATGATCAGGATCATCAATAAGTTCAGGTTTATTATCTGCAGGGATCAAAGCTGCTAAACCAGATAATTTTTCACTGCATTCTCATAAGAAACACAGAGGTTACAAGTATACTCATATACACACATAGTTGTACATAGTTATACTTAGTTGCACATAGATGCACACATTAGAGAGAAAATGTGGAAAACGTTGCTGGTGGAGAGTTTGAGGAATAATGGAGAACCCAAGTAGTACGCAAGGCTAAATTAACATGCAGAAAACTTTCAAGTGGTGCTTCAGCAAAGGAGAAAGACAAGAGTGAAATCAAGCGGTGAAGCTTCCGAGAGAAATTCAAGTGGGAGAGATGGAGATAGAAGAAACACTTCAACTGGAAACGACTCGCCGCCCAACGCCGAAGGAGCAACAAAGAGCTACGAAAGAACAACAAAAAGAAGACAGAGCTGGGAGAAAAATCTACATAATCGCCATGTAAATGACCAGCACGATCCTCTAAACCTCGGACGTCCCTTTGTCGACGAGCTCCTCATCGAAATGGAAGCAAATGAGAATTAGAAACGCGACTGGTTGTACATTTCCGAGCCGGAGCAGACAAAAGAGCTGCTGAGTGGATACAGTCTGCGCAAACATGGGTGCCGGTGAGGGAGAGAGAGAAGTACGATTGGAGATGGGTGTTGCCTGGGAAATGAATTTCAGACTAAATGCAAAGAGAGGGATACGCAAAGGGGGGATAATAGCGCAGAGGTGAGAAAGTAGTTGGGGATAGAAGGGAAATGAATGGGAAAAAGATATACTGAATGGATAATGGGAAAGAAGAAAGAGGAGAGGAAAGAGTCAAAGGATATCTAAAGGTGAAAAAGAACGAAGAGGGAAGAAGCCAAAATTGGGGGATTGGATGGTTTCGAAATTGTTCGAATGCGTAGATGAAAACGCTGGAAAAGTTAGAAGAGGTATCACGAGAAATCGGTATAGGGAAGCAGGAATGAAAGCAACTCATAGAGGCCGCGAGAAGAAGGGGAAGAAGGGACACAAGAAAATGGAGAAGGGGATCTGATGAAAATTACACATGGTACAGAGAGTTTTTTTATATGGAAACCGCCTGAGAAGGGATCGCCTGGAAAGGGATCCGCCTAGGATACCTTGACAGCTACTGCTTGACTACCGCTGACAACATAACTGCGGGTTATTTTCATGAATACAGTTCGACAATGGGTTTGTTTAGTTAGCTCATTGTAATGGTTTTCATGACCATCTCCTGCAATGCCAACGCGCTACATAATATTCATTTGTTTTCCGATACTGTATACAATTGTAACGTATTAGCCAGCGTGCCTCATGGCAACTATTTGGGGACGCTTGGTTGCGAGATTAGCTTCTCTCCACAGGAAGAAGGGTTTTTCCGTAAAGGGAAAGACACGCGGAAACGCGGAGCAACAAGGTCTTTGGGGTGTCTTTTCCGGCTTATAGAAGCTTTCCTCATTGTCAAATATCACAAGCGGAGGGGGTGGCGCGTAGACGTAGGAGGTCTCCACGTGGGCCTCGCCGATATAACTACACAGGTATTACGGAGCCAGTGGGTGGTTCTGGAGACAGTTAGGGGCACGAAACCTTCCCACGTGCGTGTGCCCACAACCCAACCTGGCGCCACGACGGTGCGATATTGCGAGCCAGCGGCTCGCGAGGCTGGATGTCACTAGTTGACGAAGCTGCCGAGGACTTTTATGTCCCTGCGGCTGCACTGCGGTTCACGGGGGAGCCCGATGCTGTGTGCGTGCTCGAGGTGAACCCCCGACCCAGTGTGTGAGTGCACGATTCACGCCGAGTTTCTCAATCGGATAAGATCGCTCCCTGCGATCGAGGCCCAAACCAAGCCGTTGTTGTGCGCCAGAACGGACTTTGTGCCTCAGCGTGACATCCGGTCCCGAACGCACGGCTTTGTGCGCGCCCTCACCAAAGTCCAGCGAGTTGCGCCGCACACTGCCACAATCAAAACCATTCATCCTTCAATCGGGTCTCTCGAGACCAAGATTACGCCTCCCGAGATCAGGGGGCATAGTCTCCAGGTCTATCACCGAGCTAGCGGTGCTCACCAATCAGATTAATTAAGTCGACGCAGGTGGTATTTGCGATTTTGTTCTTCTTGCCCTTCAACCTACAAGTATATTGTCCTATATACGAAAGCTCTCGCTCGCCCTCTGATGGTCGCTACGTGAGTATTCCGATGACGTCACACAATTGTCGCTGTCTTAAAAAAACACCCCCACACCAACAAAAATTATTGCCGGGGCGACGGGCAATGGGGGGGAACCCACAACGGGGCGGCGGTTAATATAAAGGGGCGGGTTGGTCCGGCCCCCCCCTGGGGGCCCCGCGCGCGGGCGCGCAGGGGCGGCGGACACAGAAGACACCACAAAAAAAACGGCAACCGCCGGAACACCCAGGCCCGCCACCAAACTACAACCAAAAAGGGGAACTCCGGACAAAAAAAACCGCAACAAATTCCCGAGTTACGGGGCATCCAAATTGCCGAGCACGAAACGGGGGCGCCCGGCGAGCAGAGAAGCAGTGGACCCGGACGGCCGAAGCGGCACGCTTTGCCGGGCCCAAAGGGCGACGGCGGCGCGCAGCGGGCCGACGGGCAGGCGGGGGGAGACAAAAGGGGAGGTGGCGGATGGCACGCGGGCCGGGGCAAGCCGGCGGTGAGCGCGGTGAGCGGGGTGAGCGTGGGCGGGACCCCGAGCGGCCGCCGCCGCCTCAACTTCTGGGCTTAATTACGGCCAGCCCTTTCGCCAGGTAACCGGTGCGAGCATAAAGGGGATCTGCGCGAATCCACCCACCAGCTGTTCTTTGGCACGTGCTGCGCTGACCAGTGAGCAAAAGTTGTGCTCACAGCAGGATTTCGATCAGACGACTGAGTCCTCTTGTTACGCGAATAAAAGTGCGGATTATAACGCTGTAAATTTGCCTCCAGATCGTGCGTTCAAAAAATAATTTGCTCAGAAACCTTTTTCAATAATTTTATGAATTCTTGTGAATAAGCATGCAATCACAAATAACAATAACAAATATTTATACGTATAATAATGGTGAATGCAATCAAAAGTATTCAGCCACACACGAAAACTAATTGTATTGAGTATTGAGGACTATGCGTCTAAATGTTATTTTTTAAATGTTATTTTTTTTTAATTTAATAAATGTTATTTTTTATCAAGACTTGTATCTTTCTGAATTTGATAATTAAGCACATCACCAATATCTGTTCCACTTTGTAGAGATATACTTTGTGTGATAACAAACTAGAGTTAGAAGGATAGCATTAAAAACTACTATAGAACAAGACAAGATTCCATCTTTTACGAAAGGTTACTAATTTTTTCCATGAAGAAGACAAAGAAAAAATAACAAATGCCTTCTTGTGTGTTGTGACATTCAAAGAATTTTGAGCCGTTTGAAGGAAATATTTTTTGTATTATTCAAAAATGTCAAAATTGTAAAAATAATTACTTAGAAGAAAGAATTAAGATAGGATGAGAACGAAAACAAACAAAAAAAATCATCAGAATTCAAAACAGCTCATAGTTATAACCTTTTAATACATAAAATGACTACATGATCATGAAATAATATTTGAAAAATCAATAAATAGAATCAATCGAGCGGAATTGATCATAAAGAGATTGAGTATTCATGTTTGACACCACTGATACTGATGTGAACCTGGTGCAAAAGTCTCAGCGTTAAGGACAAGTGGAGAAGATAAAAGTGGATAAAGTCCCATTAATTTTCATCAGTTAGACGAAACAGAACATGAGATCATTCCAGGGACGTAGCAAGGCTGGTGCAACCGGATCACGGCACCCAGTTATCACACCCGCCGACGCCCAACAAAGATGCCAATGGCTATGAAGAGCCCCATTGGAACTTTTTATACCGGCTCACTCAAAAACATATCGACGCCTTTGGACCCTAACGGGTCTGACGATCGACAAATAACGATAAATGAACAAATAGAGAAATATTTATTCTGTGCTGTTCACTGAGAAGGTTTCCAAGGAAAATGACAAAAATTGAAGCGAGTGAAAATAATTCATTAGTTTCTCACTGAGTGTTATCGTACATGTATTCTGAAGTGCAATTAATCGCAAGGTACTCACAGCTGGAACTCACAGTGAAAAGTATTTACCAAATATACAAAAATTATAGGAAAATAAAATTTCTTTAAAATACACTATCGAGGTCAAAGGACGCGTTTTCACAAAACATGAGGTCCAACATAGGCATATTTCTGGTTTAGTACACTACTCCTAAGTGTTGTCAGTACGGGGATTTTGCAACACAGTACGGGGTTTTGAATCGAAGCAATATCTAGGGAAATGAAACATTTAAAAATTATGCAATCACATCTTAAATTCAAATATTGAAACATTAGAACATCTTGTATGTAATATTTACGGCAATTAAAGACAAAGTACAGTCAATTAATAAATGGGAATAGTAATCAGTTTATAGAAGAAAATATTAGGTGTTAGTTTGATAAAATTGAGAAGGAAAAGCAGGAACGTGACCAAGACAACTTAATTATATATTTAAAAGAATAACGTTCGCAAGTGTGAAGGGTTGTGTACTACTGCTTTTACTAAAAAAGAAACATAGGAGCACTTCTACAAACATGCGTTGAACACATGGGTAAGCAATGTCTCACCACGTAAAATAAGGCAAATTCAATTCAATTCAATTCAATTCAACGTGAAAAAGAATTGTAAAAGAGTAAAGAAGTGAAACCAGAACATAAAACAGTGCGAAAGAAAGTCGACGCAACGCAACGCAAAATTGATGAAGAGCCGATGGCAAGAATCGCCACTACGCGAAGAAAATTGCTACACCTCTATAATTCACACCTCAACGCGCAGGGTTACTTTACGACGGCACGCGCCAAGAATTTATTCGCCGACGCGTACCGCCTATATCTTTCCACGCAAGACCTCGTCTCGGTCTTATTAATTAAACGTGTTTTTTTAAATTTTAATTTGTTCAATCAAATCTAATAATACACTTCTTCTGTATCTTTTATCGTATTTACACTTTTTAAATTTTGAAAACGTAAATAAATTCACTGATGAAATATGTTTACATAAATTTGAGGGAAGGGTTTACGCACGTCCCACGGAAATATGGTAACACACACATTTAAAATCCTTGCAAAAACACACACACACACACACACATTTAAAATCCATACAAAAAAATAATTGCATCCCTAATTATCTTACGAACATTTGGCGACATGTGTACGTTTAACCACCAGACCCTTTAGACCACGCGCGAATTTTCCTGCCCATTCCTTGTCCTATGCCAATCTCTTACACATACTTACACTTACACTACACTACTACACATGCCGGAAGTTCAGTCGGGAGTTTGAGGTTTGTCCCGACAATGCGGTGCCCTGCTTGTGGAAGATACCTGCTTGGGGAAAACCCCGCTCACCACCGGTAGGTCAGAGCCGGATCTCAATGTCTAGCGCGGGAAGTTCACCGCCTCATCACGAGAGGAAAACGTGCACTACATTTACGGGAACAGTTATATTAGGTGTTGACGCACCCGGGATCACTAATCAATGAATCAATCAACCATTGCTTAGGCTCACTTCTAGAGCACAAGCCCCGTCACCGTTCTGAACTTTCCGCCTTTTCCAATGCACAACTTCCCCCGGCTTCGGCTCGACTTCGGCTCGACTTCGGCTCGACTTCGGCTCGACTTCGGCTCGACTTCGGCTCGACTGTCATTCACCGTACACCACACACTACACTTACATGCAATACACACGCACACATGCTCGGGACACCAGTTGGGAGTTTAGAGCGTGTGCCGGCTGGAAGCGGTGCCGAGCCTGTGGGACGATTCCTGTGCTAGACGAAAAACTCGCCCTAACGAAGTGAAGTCGGCGACTGATCTCAGCCATCCAAAGGGCAAATATTTACCACCACCTTCCCCGCATGTTTAAAAACACTGGCAACTGTACACTCGCAGGAATAATGAAAGATTGTGCTTGACGAACCTGGCGTCAACACGAAATAACGATCCCAACCGACGCCGTTGAAAGTCGGCTCTGGACTCCTCGTATTCCAGCTTGGGGACCCGGTAACGCGATAAAAAACTGCCACTATACTTGTGGGAATTAACAGACCTATTAGCAGTTGACCGTGCCCGAGAATCACCCACTAGATTTCAATCAATAAAATATAGCATAGGAAACGCTGGTCTCAGCCAGATGCAGGTGCCCCGCTTGGTCGAGGCAGAGACCGTACACTGTGCTCCGCCCCAGCGACCCGGGAAGTGAAACTGTATGCAGGCCCGTCGTGTAGCTGGCCGTCGGTGAGGCTGGCCGTCGGCGGCGCCTCGCTTCGCCCATTCACCCGGAGGTATCCTGCGTTCGCCTGGCTCGCTAGTCTAGTTCCATTGTCCGCCACACAAGGATGCTCTTGACAATCAGCCTAAAGCAACATGGAATAAGTGGAACACGTGATAATGAGCCCTGAAAATGTGAGGTGATGCCAGAAAAGTTATTAAGCTATTTAAGCCACTGGCCATTATTTCAGAGTAGTCTGCTTACGCAGCTTAATAAAATCTTCAATTTGAAACGCGTCTATTTGGATCGTTTTCTTGCGCATATTCCAAGAATCATAGTGCGATTCTGTCCTCCCATCCGATCTTCTGCGATTACGAGATATTCTACATCTACCAATGCAAAAATGTATTACATACTTCTCACCACCCAAACACAAAATGAGCCTTGAATTTAAAGTGACTTCATACCACGTTTAGCTGCTTAAACGTATTGCTGCTACTTAATTATAGTCGATATAGCAGCAGAGGTGAAAAAGTAATCTCATAGTTCATTTCACCTTACTTGTTATTCTCTGTCCACCTGACGTGGCTACACGCTCATACACCCTAAATCACTCATTCCCTTGCTGTCGCTTGGACTCTCTCTCTCTACTCTCTCTCTTCTCTCCTCTCTCTCTCTCTATCCCTCGCTCTCTCTAATCCCCATCTCTCTATCTCTTTCTCTCATCTGCTGCTAATTCCTCTCTCTCTCATACTCGCTCGACTCATTTTTGGTTGCTCGCACACTTCCTCCCTTCGAAAGTACTGTATCTACTTTGCCTGAGCATTTTACTTCAGCGTCTGTCGACGCTCCCCCCAAACAAAACTACAGGATCTGCTCCAATTTCGGGATTCAAGTACTGCATTATTACCCTTCCACTCCGCTGATGATAGGGATCATCAAGTAAGTTCAGGTTTATTATCTGCAGGGATCAAAGCTGCGTAAACCAGATAATTTCACTGCATTCTCATAAGAAACACAGCAGGTTACAAGTATACCTCATATAACCAACTAGCTAAATGGTACATAGTTATACTTAGTTGCACATAGATGCACACATTAGCAGAGAACAATTGTGGAACCAACTTGCTGGGGAGAGTCTGATGGAATAATGGAGAACCCCAAGTTAGTACGCACAGGTACTAATTAACATGCAGAAACTTTCAAGGTGCTTGCATCATCAATGGCTAACAGGACCTAAACGACAGAGAGCTGAATCAAGCGGTAAAGCTTCCGAGAGAAATTCAAGTGCGGAGATACAGAATCAGGAGCTATACCGAAGAGAACACTTCAACTGGAAACGACTCGCCGCCCAACGCCGAAGGCAGCACAAAGAGCTACGAACAGAACAACAAAGAAGAACGACAGAGCTGGGTGAAAAAAATCTACATTATCGCCCATGTAAAGTGGACCAAGCGCGATCCTCTAAATACCTCGGCACGGGTCCCTTTGTCGACGAAGCTCCTCATCGAAATGGCAAGCAAATGAGAATTAGAAACGGCGACTCGGTTCTCGTACATTGTCGAGCCGGAGCAGACAAAAGAGCTGCCTCCGAGTGAATTACAGTCTGCGCATAACATGGGGCCGGTGAGGGAGAGAGAGAACCGTCTTCCTCCCCCCTCAACAACAACGATTTGGAGATGGTGTTGCCTGCGGAAATGTATTTCATGATCTGAATATGCCAAAGAGGAGGGATACGCAAGGGGACGACCTCATACATCAGCTCGCAAGAGGTGAGAAAGCTATGATGGACACTCAGAAGGGAAATGAATCCCGGGACCCGATGAGACGATACCTACCTGAATGGATAGATGGGAACAACGAAGAAACGAGGACAAGGAGAAGAAGGTCGAGAAGAAGAGGGAGCTCTAAAGGCGAAAAAGAACGAAGAGGGAAGAAGCCACCGCCAAATTGGGGGATTGGACTGGTTTCGAAATTGTTCGAATCGCGTAGACTGAAAACGCTGGAAAAGTTTGTCAGAAGATCCGGTCACCTCACGGAGAAATCGCGTACTATAGGCGAAGCAGGAATGAAAAGCCAACCTCATAGACGGCCGCGAGCAACCGCTAAGGCGAAAAGAAGGACACACAAGAAAATGGCCCCTGAGCCA
Organism: Gryllus bimaculatus; assembly: GCA_017312745.1. Classification (NCBI taxonomy): domain Eukaryota; kingdom Metazoa; phylum Arthropoda; class Insecta; order Orthoptera; family Gryllidae; genus Gryllus; species Gryllus bimaculatus. Next base: position 1,403,957 of record BOPP01000131.1, read on the forward strand.
AGGGGATCTGATCGAAAATCTACACATGGAATTACCCCAGAGAGTTTTTTGTAATTCTTTTTTTAAGAAAAACCGCCTGAGAAGGATCGGCCTGGAAAGGCGATCCGCCTTAGAAACCTGATCAGCTACTGCTTGACTTCCGCTGAACAAGCATAACTGCGCGGTTATTTTCATAATCCACCAGTTTCGAACCAATGGTTTGCTTTAGTTAGCTCATGCTGTAATGGTTTTGCATGAACCATCCTCTCAACACGCATCTTGCCACCACCGCTTGCTACTTAATCAGTGCATTCGCGTTTCCGATACTGTATACAATTGTAACGTATTAGCCAGCGTGCCTACATTGGTTCAACTATTTGGGGATCGCTTTGGTTGCGAGATTAGCTTCTCTCCACAGGAAGAAGGGTTTTTCCGTAAAGGGAAAGACACGCGGAAACGCGGAGCAACAAGGTCTTTGGGGTGTCTTTTCCGGCTTATAGAAGCTTTCCTCATTGTCAAATATCACAAGCGGAGGGGGTGGCGCGTAGACGTAGGAGGTCTCCACGTGGGCCTCGCCGATATAACTACACAGGTATTACGGAGCCAGTGGGTGGTTCTGGAGACAGTTAGGGGCACGAAACCTTCCCACGTGCGTGTGCCCACAACCCAACCTGGCGCCACGACGGTGCGATATTGCGAGCCAGCGGCTCGCGAGGCTGGATGTCACTAGTTGACGAAGCTGCCGAGGACTTTTATGTCCCTGCGGCTGCACTGCGGTTCACGGGGGAGCCCGATGCTGTGTGCGTGCTCGAGGTGAACCCCCGACCCAGTGTGTGAGTGCACGATTCACGCCGAGTTTCTCAATCGGATAAGATCGCTCCCTGCGATCGAGGCCCAAACCAAGCCGTTGTTGTGCGCCAGAACGGACTTTGTGCCTCAGCGTGACATCCGGTCCCGAACGCACGGCTTTGTGCGCGCCCTCACCAAAGTCCAGCGAGTTGCGCCGCACACTGCCACAATCAAAACCATTCATCCTTCAATCGGGTCTCTCGAGACCAAGATTACGCCTCCCGAGATCAGGGGGCATAGTCTCCAGGTCTATCACCGAGCTAGCGGTGCTCACCAATCAGATTAATTAAGTCGACGCAGGTGGTATTTGCGATTTTGTTCTTCTTGCCCTTCAACCTACAAGTATATTGTCCTATATACGAAAGCTCTCGCTCGCCCTCTGATGGTCGCTACGTGAGTATTCCGATGACGTCACACAATTGTCGCTGTCTTAAAAAAACACCCCCACACCAACAAAAATTATTGCCGGGGCGACGGGCAATGGGGGGGAACCCACAACGGGGCGGCGGTTAATATAAAGGGGCGGGTTGGTCCGGCCCCCCCCTGGGGGCCCCGCGCGCGGGCGCGCAGGGGCGGCGGACACAGAAGACACCACAAAAAAAACGGCAACCGCCGGAACACCCAGGCCCGCCACCAAACTACAACCAAAAAGGGGAACTCCGGACAAAAAAAACCGCAACAAATTCCCGAGTTACGGGGCATCCAAATTGCCGAGCACGAAACGGGGGCGCCCGGCGAGCAGAGAAGCAGTGGACCCGGACGGCCGAAGCGGCACGCTTTGCCGGGCCCAAAGGGCGACGGCGGCGCGCAGCGGGCCGACGGGCAGGCGGGGGAGACAAAAGGCGGACGGCTCGGGGATGAGCACGCGCGGCCGGGCCAAAAGCGCCGGTGAGCGCGGGGGACCGGGGTGAGCGCGGGCGGCCCGAGCGGCCGCCGCCGCCCTCGACACTTCTCATGGCTTACCAATTACGGCCAGCCCTTTCGCCAGGTACCACCGGTCGCGAGCATAGAGCGGCGATCTGCGCGAAATCCACCACCAGCTGTTCTTTGGCACGTCGTTGGCGCTGACCAGTGGAGCCACCATGAACCAGTTGTGCTCACCAGCGGATTTCCGATCCTAGATCCGATCGCAGATCACTCTGTTTACGCGAATAAAAGTGCGGATCAGCTTATAACGCTTTGTTAAATTGCCTCCAATCGTGCAGCGTTCACCAAAAATAATTTTCGCTCCAAACCTCCTTGTCACTCCACCTTTATGAAACTCCTCATTGTGACATAAAGCCCACTCAGCCAATCACAACGAAAATCAACAATAAACAAATTCCTTATACGCCTTAATACCTGGTGAATGAGCACTTTCAAAAGAAGTATTCAGCACACACGGGAACCTTAACATTGTATTTTGACGTATGAGGACTAATGACCGCTCTTAAATGTTATTTTTTAATGTTATTTTCCTTTAATTTACATAAAGTATTTGTTTATCAGACTTGATCTTTCTGAATTTGATTAATTTAAACGGCACATCAGCCAACACTTATCTGTATCACACTTTAGAGCAGTATACTTGTGTGTTAACAAAACTAGGTTAGAAGGATACCCGCCATTAAAACACTACTACGTGTAGAACAACCACAGATTCCCATCTTCTTACGTACACATCGCATGTTACTAACATTTTTTCCATGCAGCAGCCAAGACAACCAGAAAAAATAACAAATGCGCCTTCTGTGTGTTTGTAGCACATTCAAGAATTTCTGAGCGTCTCTTGCACCGACCATCATTATTTTTTGATTATTCAAAACAATGTCCACAAATAATGCATACTAAAAATAACTTCACTCTAGAAGAACAGAATTAGCAGATTAGGCTCGGAGAACTGAACAACAAACAAACCAAATTAATCACTCAGAATTCAAATGCCACACGCTCATCTTATAACCTTTCTAATACATAAAATGACCTACATTGATCATGACAATACAATTTGAAAATCAAATCAAACAATAGAATCAACTCCGAGCGGAACCTTGATCCATCTCATGCACCAGAGCTGACCCGTATTCATGTTTCGACCACCCAACTGAATCCACAATGTGATGTGAACCTAGCGTCGCACACAAGGTCACTTCAGCGTATAAGGCATCCAGAGTGGAGGAGACATAAAACGTGGATTAGCAGTCCCCATAATGGATTATTATCAGTTAGAACGAACCCCGAACATGAGGATCCCCCTTCACGGGACCGTAGCAAGGCTGTGCAACCGGAGTTGCACGAGCACCAGTCGTCTATCACACCGCGACGCCCAACAATCAGCACTGCAAGACTATCGGAAGAGCCCACTAGTGGAACTTTTCTCTACACCGGCTGACACTCAATAAACATATCTGACACGCCTTTGGACCATAACGGGTCTACGGATCGACAAATATACGAAATGATCTCCAGATCGGAGAGATACTTTTCTTCTGTCCGCGTGTTCACTGGGAAGGTTTCCAAACGGAAAAGACAAAAATTTTTGCACTGCGAGAGTAGAAAATAATTCATTAGTTCTCTCACTGCTTTTCAATCACCTAAACATGTTTAGGTCTGCACAGTGTCAATTTCCAATCGCAACCTGTCCACTCCACCAACTCTGGCCAACTCGCATACTCCACCAATGTGAAAAGTATTACCATAATATACAAATAACTCTATCAGGAAAATTAAAATTCTTATAAAATACACTATCGAGGTCAAAGGTAACGCCGTTTTCACAACAACATGAGGTCCCAACCATCACCGCATATTTCTGGTTAGTGACCTAACTACCTTCCTAAGTGTTGTCAGTACCGGGGATTTTGCAACAACAGTACCGGGGTTTCTGAATCGGAACAATATCCTGCGAATGACCACACACTTAAACAAATTATGCAATCACATCTTAAATTCAAATATTTAAACATTAGAACATCTTGTATGTAATATTTACGGCAATTAAAGACAAAGTACAGTCAATTAATAATGGGAATATGTAATCAGTTTATAGCAGAAATATTAGCGTCGCTTATAGTTTATGTTTACAATTGAGACAGAAAAGCACAGGCAACACCCAACACTGACCAAACAATGCTGTATTTCCTATATGTTTATACAGAATGAATACGCGTATTTCGCTAAGTAGTGAATGCGGTTGGTTGTAACATACTGCTGATCGTTTAGCTCAAAAAGAAAACAATAGGAGCTACTTCTAGCAAACATTGCGAGCTCCTGAACACCCATGTGACCAGTCACAAGCATGTCGCCACGTAAATTATAAGGCAACATTCTCAATTCAATTCAATTCAAATTCACCACGTGAAAAGAATTGTAATAAGAGTAAAGAACCGTGAAACCAGAACACAAACACAGACAGCTGCCAGAACAAGACACAGCTCCACGACCGCACCACACCAACGCAACAAATTCGATCGCCAGACCGCCTCGCTGGACAAGCAAACTACCAGTACCACTACCCGCCACAGAAAATGCAGTACACCTCTATAATTCACACCTCAACGCGCAGGGTTACTTTACGACGGGCACGCGCCAAGAATCTTTATTCGCTCGACGCGTTCCCGCCTTATCTTATCACGCAAGACCTCGTCTTCCGGTCTTATTAATTAAACGTGTTTTTTTAAATTTTGAATTTTCCCTCCAATCAATCTATTAATACACTATCAGATTCTCATGTATCGTGATCGTATTACAACTTTTTTCAAATTTTGAAAAACGTAAATAAAATACTACACTGATGAAATATGATTTACATAAATTTGAGGAGGGTTTAGCACGTCCCACGGACAACTATCGCCTAACACACACATTTAAAATCCTTGCCAAACAACCCACACACCCAACACACACCACATTAAATCCATACAAAAAACCAATTACATATTGCATCCCTATAATTATCTTACGGATACATTTTGCGACATGTGTACGTTAACCACCAGACTCCCTTCCTCAACCACGCCGCGGAATAATTTCCTGCCATTCCTTGTCCTATGCCAATCTCTCATTACACATACTTACACTTATCACTACAACTACTACTCACATGCCGAGAAGCCCTCAGATACGGGAGTTTTGATGGCTTTCGTCCCGACTAATGCGGGTTGCCCTGGCTCTGCTGGAAGGATACCTGCCTTCTCGGCCGGCAAAAACCCCGCTCCACACCGGTAGGTTCAGAGCCGGATCTCAATGTCTAGCGCCGGGAAGTTCCCGCCTCATCACGAGAGGAAAACGTGCTCACTACATTTTTACAGGGAACAGTGCAAATATTACCGGTGGTTGACGCCACCCGGGACCTCACTAATCAATCGAACTCAATCAACCATTTGTGTTAGGCTTTCACTTCTTAGAGCACCAAGCCGCCGTCACCGTTCTGAAACTTGTCCGCCTTTCTCCATGCCAAACTTCCCCCGGCTCGGCTCGACTTCGGCTGATTCGGCACTCCCCGACTTCGGCTCCGACTTCGGCTCGACTTCCGGCTCGACTTCGGCTCGACTTTCGGCTCGACTTCGGCTCGACTTCGGCTCGACTTCGCTCGCATTCGGGCTCGACTCGGCTCACTTCGGCCTCCGGACTTTCGGCCGCCGTACATATCTCTCGGCTCGACTTCGGCTCGACTAGCGGCTCGGGGCGGCTCGGGGCGGCTCCGGGGCGGCTCGGGGCGGGCTCGGGGGCGGCTCGTGGGCGGCTCGGGGGCGCCCGCTCGGGCGC
>BOPP01000131.1:1422901-1433069 GCA_017312745.1 Gryllus bimaculatus
GAGATCGCGAGCGTTTCGAGGTTTTCGGGGCGGGCGACACCTCCGCCGGGCTAAGCGGGATTTAAATTGCATTGACGTAGACGCCGCGCGCCGAAGCCCGAGGAAGGGGCTGCGTCGGAGGAAAGTTATACAAACAGCGCGTAATCCACTGCGAATTAAGGCTGCGAGGCGGCGCAGCGCGCCGGGGCGGCACGGGATCGATCGCGGTGGCGCGATGTTGTGGGTGCTGATGCAAGGGATGAGCCGGACTAAGGGACGGGGATTTGGGACGCGAATAAAATGTGACCTAGACTACGGTATTCGTTTAGGCGACACGTTTACAGTATTATCTCAATAAAGAGATATGTAGGTGAGAATCGATGTAAGAGTGAATTCATGCGAGACGTGACCTCAAAATATTCAAATAAAAAGGAACAAAAATAGAAAATATGCTATTGACAGTTTTTTGTACAGGGGCTGCGAGTGAGAAGCAAAAGATAACAAAATAACCTGGTCATTTTGTGAAGGGTTTTTCAATAACCCGAAGGTTAGAACTGAGGATGAAAGAATATGCGTTGCTGAAAAGATTGATCCGAAAGGATCATGAGGGCGAAGTGTCAATTTGCAGCTTGCCGACTATTTCGTCATAAATATGTAATGGATTCGAAGAGCGGATGTTAACAATTGATATAAAATGTGAAATGACTTAAACAAACGCTATCGGACCATGAATGTGGGAGTAACAAATGAAATAATAAATAATTCGAAGAGAAAGTACATTAACAACCAGAAAAAAATTCTTGACAGTTCTCTTGAGAGGGTTCTCAACTCAATAGTGATTACGATAGTGGTCTTGACATTTTTGCTTGCAGGAAAGTAATGATATTGTACTATAAACAACTTTTCATAACCCTGTATTGTTATATCATCTTAACGTAACCAAACAAGGAATGAAGAACTACTATTAAAAGTCGCTGACTGTAATAATTATTTAGGCTATCAGATGTTACGACACGAATATCATATTTATTCACTTCGTAAAACCTTTTACATTTAGTGTAAAACGTCTTCCACGCCTACATTTATTATTTACATTTTTTATCCTAAAAGTAGTTCTACTGGTCTCAACAAGCAGAACAATTAAAACACTCTTAGTGCACACTTTCTGACATGAGTAAATAAAGTTCTGATGCAGAAATAGAAAGCGAAGCAAATGCTGTTATAGAATCATTGATACCCAAAAACTCAAGAAAAAAATATGAGACAGAGTATCAATTTTTGAAAGATTGATGTGGAAAAAAGTTCAATCCATATCGGACCTTTGTTATTGCTTACTTTCCTTGCAAGTCAGAGAAGGAGAAACCAAGACATTTGGGTGGTAAAGTACTTCATTCTAAAACTGATTATAAAGGCATAATGTATGACTTAATCTAACTAAAGGCGATAAAGAATTTAATTGTCCACCATTCGTGAAGAACAAACAAAACAAATTGAGTTGTGAGTGAAAATGACGCAAAAGTTCACTTATTCGAAAAAATAGTACTTGTCTATAAGATATTTTTTTATTATTCTTATTTTACCCATGCCCAAAAATAAAAACAAGTAATACATTTCGATTGATGCATTCGTACGCTGAGGCTAATGCAGTTGATTTTGCAGTTCGCATCGCATGTGGGGAACTATTTTGAAAGAAACTGAAGAAAGAGAACGATTTGAAAAACTTTAAATTAGGATTAACTTTAACGTAAGGAATACTTTCGTTTACATGTGTATAATTTCAAATTTTACTCCAACTGGTTGGAATCAATGCCTTTAAAATATTCTTTTTCATCACAAAAATCATCCACATTGATACATGGAATCAAATTTATGCAATGAAGTTTGAAATAAACACATCTATATGTTAATTTACAGTCGTATTATTTCGGAGCTGCAAGGGATTCTGCATGTATTACTTTACATTTATTGGAAACCAGAAATACATTATGAAGTCCTGGAGCTATTTACATATTATATTTTATTAACATTTTGGAAATGAAATATATTAATGGTATCGCGTTTAGTGAAATGGATTTGCGATTGATAAATGTTTCTTCTTTGAAGTCAGTGATGAAGTTGCAAGTTTTCAATTCCACTCAAAGTCGCACGCATAAAGAATTCACTAATATTTATATAAAATATTAATTAGGGAAAGCGGGGGTAATGGAGGTCACGAGGTTATGGGGGTCAGAGGTAAATTGTCGATTAATATTTGAAACAAACCCTATTGAGGGGCATCAATATATCTTTCTACCTAGAATTAGTCAAGATAACTGTAGCAAATTGATAGCCACAGTCAAATGTAGCTTTTGTCGACAATTATCGATTATCGCACCAGGAAAATGAGTGTTTGATGTTAGAAAGTACTCTCAGAAAACTAAGGTCTTACTCATGAACGTGGAGATTTGGAAGAATTAAAACTTGTCGGAAGGGGAGTATTTCAGCAAATCATTTGACATCAATTGACAACTTAACGATACGTACAAGGCTCGTTGGTTTTTAATATCTTCTATTCCTACCAATCCCGCATCTCTAGATGGATTAGAGGATAATAATTGGATTTGATCCAAAAATTTGAGGTCGATATTTCTGCGATAAAATTAATTTTGAGGGCTCACGAGGTGAAAAGTTTGTTACCATAGTGTATCTTTCGATGGTTTGATTTGTGGATGGCAGCGTGTCACGTATAAGGCATACAGTTATGGTGTTTTAGACCTATAACTTAATACACGCGTTAGCAATAAGATATGTTAGTGACGTTTCGTAGGCGTTTAAAAATGGTACACTTGGCTAGAAAGTCCTCGCAGTGTAGTATTAAAAAAAGTGCCCAATCGACTCGATCGGTTGTGAGGCTGATACCTCAATTTCCACTCTATTGACCGTAAATCCCATAACAAGCTTGCGAGCAACAACTATTACATTTCAAATGAAAAGTGGCCAAACAGTAAAAATTGTGTGTCACAACATCTCCAGAAGCGAAGACAAACGGTTCGACCGGGATGGGGGCGTGGGGTGACCAAATGAGTACAAGATCCAGGTGTCTTTTTATGCTACTGTTCATAAATATTTTTTTACTGGCTCCCATGAAAGCACTGAAATAATTATTAGTTATTACCACTGAGCTACCGAGATGACCAATATTATGAACGATACACTGGCCTGCCGTTTTGCCTGTTGATGATATCCAATTTCAATAATCTTCAATAAAATGTTACACAGAAATAAGCTCATGCTATGAAAGACATTCATTATGCGAAACATATTTCTGACATAATTTTCTATTCAATTTGGTGACAGGGTAGTAAAAATTTCTCCACGAAACTACATTCTTCAGTCGTGTCATCCTCATACAGTATTATAGATCATTATGGGTTCTTATAAGTTGCACGACGTTTTACGTCAGATACAAGAATTTGAAAGCAGGCGCTGAAACTAATATTTTTTTCAATTCATAAATAATTATAAATATTTGTTACTTTCGCTTACTCAATGTGAGGAAACAAAGTTGTGTCAATTATACCTGGGAAGCGAGCGTGTGAAATAAATTCACCGTCAACTGGACGGATTGTAGACTACAGGTGGGTTCTCATAGGATGTGCGACATTTTTCGTGATGGGACGAAGATTTGAAATAAGTTGCAGAAATCAAATACGAGTACTTTTGGGACAATTCAAATATACACTGGCGGAAAACGTATTGCAATACCAAGAAGGGCACGAGCAAGTAGGGGATAAGAGAAGTTAGGGATGGGTATTGTAGAAGCCGTGATTAATATTTCACGGATGATTAAATTTTTCGGGTAACGTTATGGCAGTATAACGAAACGGCCCGGACAACTCCGCCTGCTCTGCGTGAGGCGGTACAGGAGGCGTGGAACAGTTTGCCGCTGGACACTATTCCCCACCTGTACTATGGAATGCCAGCCCGTATCAGGGCCCGCGGCGGGTTCTGATACGGCGTTTCCGGGCCTCTGTTGCTGGTCGTGCGAATCTCACATGGCTCTGCCCATGAATTCATGTACATTATTCTGTCTGTATATGCTGAATCTGTTCGGAGGAATAAATTGAACAATGAAATCGGGGTGTTGCAATACTCTTTTCCGCGAGTGTAATTCAAAATATTTGTTTCTACCACTTATTCTAAGTGAGATGAAGGAATCTCGTGTTGTGTACTGCTGAGACGCGTTCGCGAGAAATAAATCCAGCGGCAGGCGTCCCTCGAGGCAACGCGAGTGGCCTTGGCGCGCAGCGTCGTGTTCTGGCGGGCAGTCGGAAGCCGGTGGCGTTTCCTGGCGCGCCGCGCGGCCCCACTACGCGAGCGAGCGGCGCGGCGCTGCGCGGCCGCCGGCATTCGAATTACTTCGTTCTCCGCCCGCAGGTCCCTTCGTAATGGGCGGCAGCCGCCTATGCCACCGCACTCCCCCCCACCCCCCGCCCCCGTCGCCACCCCTAGTCGACCTCGTCTCCCTCGTCCACTTCCATATTCACCTCCGTCTACGACGTAACCAGCGCGTCTCCCCACATTCAGCCGCCCCCTCTCGCCCCCGTCTCATCTTCCAATCTCACTCCGTGTCGACCTCAACGTCTCCCTCCTCCATCTCCATTTCCACCTCCGTTTACGACGTAGGCATCGCGTCACCCCCACGCACTAAGTATCTCCCACTATCTGATTCGCAACGCCCCTTCTCGCTACCGTCTCATCCCCCAGTGCCACTCCGTGCCGACGACCTCAACGTCTCCCACCTCCACCTCCGAATACGACGCAGCCAATACATATGCTCCCACCTGCTATGCCCCTCTCGCCCAATTAGCCCCGCCTTCTGCCTGCCTCCCCTGTGCGATTCCTACCTTCGCTTCCCTCTTCGTGTCGACTTTCGCCATCCTCAGCGTCTCACTCCGCCATTGTCGCCTCCCCGCCCACATTCTCACCTCTGTCTACACCATTACGATTCTCGCGCCTGTTTTTCTGTTTCGTTTCGCCCCGCCTCCACCATTGCCTTTCGCACCTTCGCTTTGGACTTTATGTCTTCCTCCCTTTCTTCACGGCCTCCCTTCTCTATCTCCCCACCACTACTTCCAACACCTCTCACACCCCACTTTGTCACGCCTCCCCCACCGTCACCGTCTCCTCCTCCATTCCCACCTCCGCATCTCATTCTTGTATACCTTCCCTCCCTCACGGTCTCCCTCCACCATCTCAATTTCCTTATCCGTCTACGACATCGCCAAACGCACCAACATCACCCACTAACGCTCATTCAGTTCCATCCCGTTTAGACCCGCATCACGCCATCGCCACCTTATTTCCCATATCCGCTTCTCATTCCATTCGACTCCTCAACCCTCATCGTGCGTCTCCTCCAACTTCATTTACACCTCCGTTTATGATACCGCAACAATTCCCTCTCAACTACGCACCTCTCGCCCCCGCTCAGCTTCTGCCTCCACCCCATCTCTACTGTCTCTCCCCCAGTCCTGCTCTCTCTCTCTCTCTCTCTCTCTCTCTCTCTCTCTCTCTCTCTCTCTCTCTCTCTATCTCGCCACTGGCCAATCTACATCGCCCCAGCCTCCACCACCACCGTCACCCTTTCCAATCCTGTATCACTATCAACGTATCCCCCACTCCCGTGTCTGCACGGCCACAGCTTCCACCTACACCTTCCTCTGCGCTGCCGTTGCAATATCTGTAAACATTCCACTTCTCCCACTCCACTTCTTCCACTTCCCTTCCGCCAATCTTCCACTTTCTATCCCATCCTGGCTCCCGCTACCGTCCGCTACTCATCTCCAGTGCCCCCCAGTTTTCCGTCCCCATCTCCCTTCTCTGTCCGTTGTCCCATCAACTCGCGTCTGTCGTCCCTCTTCTTCCTGCCACGTGCAACTTCTAGCTTGCTCTATCCACCTCGCTCCATGCTCGGGATCGCTGCGCTGTTATTTACATATTTGATCGGCAAAACCGCATTCCTCGTGCCTTGCATCTCATTCCCCTCCTCTTAACTTTCCCATTCCCAAACCTGCGGTACTTCGCTTTAGTCTTACCACTTATCCTTACCCATCTCTTCCATATCCGCATCCTCCCCTATCCTCACCCCCGTTCGCAAATGAGTGCGGTTCGGAGAGCGGCGGCGTGAAGCGCGTTAGGCAGCGACAGGGAGCAGATGCGAGCAGGAGGCGGTGAGTGGGATGGAAGGTAGCAGCCGGGTCAGGTAGCAGTGGGAACTGGCTACCCTGAGCAGGGGCCTGGAGCAGGGACCTGTAGCAGGGACCTGGATCAGGGACCTGTAGCAGGGATCTGGAGCGTGGACCTGGAGCACGGACCTGGAGCGGGAGCCAGGGGCGGGGAGCTGTAAAGGGTACCGGGAGTGGGGACCCGGACCGAATACATGAATGGGAACTCAGAGTGGGGATCCGGAGCGCGGATCTGGGATGGTAACCTCAAGCAGAGACGTGGAAAGGAGTCTGGGAGTCCCGGTGCTAGAATCCTCTAAGAGGGCGGGATGCGAGAGGACGAGCGGGCATGGTGCGGAGACGTGCGTGGCGATGGTCGCGGGTCGGAGGAGTGCGGGGGGGGGGTGCAGAATCGGAGATTTGAGCGAGACTCGGGCGGCGGCAACGGGGGCTGGGGGCGAGGACGGGGAACAGACCGAAAACAGGCCCTCCCGCCTGCCGACCACTTATCTGATGGGGGAATTGCAAATTACGACTCGGCGTCGAGTGGATAAAATTATAATAAATCCTCCTGATAGCTAAATATGACGAGTTTACTGCCGGACCGGAGGGGGTGGAATGGAAAGGCGCTGTGAATTTTACAAATGCCGCACGCCATCACGCAGTTTGAGTAAAGTGCCGGGGAACGTTCGTGTCTGGCAGTGAAATAATTTCTTCTCTCTCTGATAAAATGTCCCGTCAGAGCGGCTGTAGTTTGCATAGTCCGACGGCTCTCCCTCTGGTGCGGAGTTATAAAGGATAATGATCTTTCTCGATAAAATATACACAGAGAAGTTTATATTTTGTAGCGAAAGCCCCTCGCGGACGAGAAATTCTAAGGAAGAAAGCTGTTATTTCTCGAGATCGTTTCGGAAAATATGCGTAATAAAAGAATACAATATAAAAGTCGATTCTTCTACCTTTTGGGATGTTGAAACATAATTTTCAGCGGGTGGAGTGGGGAAAAAGAGGATGTCTTTTGCACGACCTTTCGTTAGAGACTTCACTTTAAAGAGCCTTTCCACCGTCGTAAAAAGTCATTAAATACATGTTGACGAGCTCGTTTTGCTGTGTTCGTTATGTTTTTATTGCAACACTCGAATATTGCGTTTCCAGAGAAAATATTACCTTCTTGAGAAAAGTGTCATTTCATTTTTAATGTGAAAGTAATTCAACAGCTTCTTTTGAAACTGCAAAAAATTCCAGTAGATTACCGTATTTATGGTATAACGGATTATTTTATTCACAAATATGTCAGTGTCCGGTATATTAAGTAGTTCTTAGATAATTTGCAAATTGAAATGAATGGTATTCAATAAGCAACAAGCAGACATCGACGATTATATACTTCCTTGCATTGTAGTCAGGTATTAGATACTCATTCAATTAAGATGAAACATATTTGTGCATTTATATAAAATTGAGCAATATATCAATTTTAATGAGGTTTCCATCGTTTATTTTCAAAAGAAATCTTGATATTAATGAACTCAATGGGAGTTTGTCATTTTACACACATACTATAAGAAGTGAACACATTTGTATTTGTAAGTATTTACAGAGAATCTTTAAATCATCTATCACCTATTATCATCTATTAATTATAATATCCAAATATATTTCATTCCATTCAGTGTCATATCTCTAACATCTTTACTACTTCCGAAAGTCTAAATCTTGAAACACAACATCAAAAAGTTTAAAAAAATATGCCTTGAAAAACGACTATTGTGTCACTAAAAACATTCATACATCACAAACTAACCGGTAACCCAACTCTTTCTCCAAAGAGCAAATAAAACATTCACCTTTAACATACGCCAGACGGTAATGGAAGGAACAAGTGAGGATGCCAGCGAAAACAAACTCTCTGGAAAAGCAACAACAAAGGAAGAGGGCGGATGCGTGCAGAAAGCCCAGAAGAAGGCTCTGACGAGGGGCAGCTTCCGAGGGATACTTCCGGCCACTTACGGCGGTGAGAACAAAACACTACCACCTCATGAATCGCAAAAAGTTTAGCTCCAGAAAAGCGTTTTTGGCGGAGAAAAAGAAATATACGAATTCACTTGTTGAATAATAGCCTGAAAATACCAAGCTTTTTAAGAGAATACTGCTCTTCTGTTAATTAAGCATTTTCCACTTATAAAGATAGAACTACCAGTTTATGTTCGAGGTTAAGTATTTTTCATATTACGAATTCAACAAAAATACTTCATGATTAAATGTCTTGCGGGGATGTAGGCTTTTTTTAGAATGAATATATAGTGAGAAATTGCACATAACGGATTCTGTCGCTGTCTGGAAGTGAATTCTAGAGACCGGCTGCTCTGACAGGTAGCTTGCCGAGGATTCTCCTATTAACACCGGGACAGTATCCTAACAAAGGCCACGGAACGCGCAATTTTTCCTTCCTCCTCTTTGTCTTTTCCTCACTCGTACTTACACTTACTCGCACTACACTACCACACACATTCTGGGAGACCAATTAAAGCTTGTCCCAGGTGGGGCGGTGCCTCGCTGATTGGAGATACCGTCACTCCGAGAGATTTAATATCCATTAATTTGATGCAGCTTAGGTTTACGAAATTCCAAACAAGAAAATGGTTTCAAATGGAAAACTGTTATAAATATCTAGTAATATATGATTTCTCTTACAAAATTTAATCCAATAAACCTTTCAACCGTTTTTCCCATCACTTTGCATCGTTTGTCTATAAACAACACTAGTGCCTAAACCATTTACGGGACGTCATCAAAATTGATACTCCCTAGTGAATATGGGTGAAGTCACTGCTTCGGAATTAAAATTGTTTCTTTTAATTTTTGGAAGGAACATTACATGATTTTTAGAATATTCTTCAAAATTGCTCTAATTATTTTCTCAACAGTTATGGCAAAATAAGTCATAGTATGCATACAAATTTCTCAGGTTTGTTGTTTCAGAAGCACCTCTCAAGTTTTAGAAATAACGGAAGTTTATAACTGTTCAAACCCTCTATTACAGCGTTGTTAAACATAGTATTTTACTTACTAAAATATGTTCTACAAAATTATATTTTTAATAAATGTCAGATACCGACATTGCTGGTATAGTGGTTATCATGTTGGATACCTGATCCCAAGGTCGCAGGATTTACATCCGAGAACAGTCGTTTTTTTATGAAACGAAATATCGACGGCATACATACGGACGCTTCTCGGCATGTAAAACAGACCCAAGGAAAGGCACTTGGATGATCCTGGCAAAATTAAATCCTCTACCAATTTAGCACCAATCAGAGTTTCGATTTGAATTACTGGATACGATTGCGGATATTGTATCTAGGTCTGCGCTCGGCTGTTATAAAGTGACCTGAAATATATTAATTAAAAAAAAACTATAAGAAGAATTTTTCAGTAAGACCATTTTTAACAACAGAAATAATCTTTGTATTGTTCTACAGGTGTACAAACGTATTGTACTAAAGGTGGAAATATGGTCAAAGAAATTTACGAGTTACAAAGCAATAGATATCCACTAGTTCAAAATAAAGTTATATTAGTTATAAGAATGAAATTGCCAAATACGTTGAAGACAAATACCACAGAAAACTTTTAAAGGAGCGCTAAAAAAAGCCTGCATTAATTTGAATGCATATTCAACAAACAAACTAATAATGAAAACAGTAACTGTAAGCACCATGATATAACGCAGGGTGTACAACGGGAGCAGTGGGTCAGTGCAAGGTCATGACCTAAGTGCGGCTCTCAAGCCATGGGCTTTGGACGGACTTACAGTTACAGCAGCGGAGAGGGTAGCAAGAGCAGGAGACGGCGGTACGAAAGTCGTGCCCAAACCGGAATGTGGAGGAGTGGAGGCAAGTGTGAGGTTATGGGAATGACGGGTCCAAGGGAAGGTTAAAGCATTGGGTGCAGTAAAGGAGAGAAGAGCGACGAAAGCTGCC